>OX451346.1:2606745-2959428 GCA_949629155.1 Myopa testacea | reverse complement strand
CTTTTAAAAATAAAAGTCTTCAAAAGACTTTTTTCAAAGACTTTTAAATATAAAAGTCTCAAAATAACTTTTATGAAAGACTTTTAAAAATAAAAGTCTTTGATAACAGTTATTCAAAAGACTTTTTTGATAAAAGTTATAAAAGTTTCAACCTCTGGATTTAAGTGAAAATTAAAACAACATGAAAACTGACAGGCAGACAGTCAAACAGACATACATACAAACAGATAGACAGTAAAAATACAGTTCATTCAGAAAGTATATACGACTTATAAACTTCGTAAACACTATACATATACTTCTCTATACCTGCCACGCCTCCTTCTGTGCCTCACAAACATGCAGTATAAACTTAATACATCCAACATCACCTCCTTGTGTAGGGTGTAAAGAAGTACAGAAGAATTCAACATTCATACGTTTATAAAAAAAAAGCAAAAAAAAAAGAATGGGAAGTATTAACTTCGGATTGGAATTAAATGTCATTTACAGTATTAAAATACACTGAAAAACAACAAAAATAGCAAGTAATTTAATTCTACTTAAATTACAAAACACGTAGAAACAGAGAACATGTGACAGAAATTCATAAATACAAGTAGAGAATGTATAATATACCCACACATACATATGAATATATACATATGTATATGAAAAAGAAGAAGAAGATAGGGGAGAAAAACCAAAAATTGTTATAAAATTATAAATGACACATCATTTGTCAAGTTTAAAATCGTTTCAATCTGTTTTTATAAATATATTTAAAGCGATCAAACAAAATCGATTAACATTACTATATAACTGTGTGGATTATAAGTTGTGTATGTGTGTGTGTGTGTTATACAGGTGCTATTTTGATATGCAATACAAGTGATTGGAAAGTGATGCAAACACGATTTCAATTCAATCGATTTTGAACTTTAGTTCAATTTAAATTATTTAATTAAGAAGGAAACCAGCCGATGGCCCACACTATATATACGTATTTAATATTAATTTCATTTTATATCCCATTTGTGTTTTTTATTTAAGAGTAGAGAATAGTTTTCAGAATAGAAAAGATTCCATTGCTGATGCAATCAATCTTTTTTCAAGTGGGCATGATTAATTCATAAAATTTAAATATTTTAACCAAGGTGTAAAAAACGATAGAGAGAGAAAGAGACTCATTTGAAGTATGACTTCGAATTATTGACATCATTTTTATAATAATAGAAAAATACAAGTTAAAAAACAGTCAATATAAAGAAAAGCAAATATAAAACAATATAAAAAATAAACACAAGGAAAAAGAAAAATTACTTAATGAAAAAAGTAATCTATCTGTTTTTTATACAATATTTAAGAACAGACAATCAATCAAATGCTTTAAAAGTGAAAACAGCTGCTTAAAATAACTCTGTAATGAATGAGAAGAATTTTCGTTACAGAATGTATCTGTTCTTGATCATAAATAATAAAGGCACATTAAAAATATATATAAACAAAAAGTAATAATAAAAGACGATGATCAACGATTTTATCGATCACCTGATAAATAATTTGAAGTCCGATAATGTTGATGATGTATAAAAAAATGTTTCTTTGAATATTAAAAATTCAATGGAACTCATAAACTTTTTCTGCGCTTGTAGAATTTTTTCTCAAAATAATTTAAATAAATTTAAATTTCAAAATAATTAAAAACAAGACAATAACAACAAATTTCACATAAAACGAATTCGCAGAACAATTGTATTGTATATACAATAAATTAAGAAATAAAGAGTAGAAACATAAAATTAGTTTATTTTTAGGCTGTTCAAAATGTAAAAAATTCAACTATCTAAAGTTTTTCGTCAAAATTTCAAAACTCAACGAAATTTCAGAAAATATACATAAAAATGTCAAAATTTAACGATATTTCCAAAACGTTCTTCGTCAGAATTAAAAAACCCAACAAAATTTTCCAAAATTGTCATCAAAATATCAAAAAGTCAACAAAACATCCAAAACTTTTCTTCAAGATTTCAAAACTGAACGAAATTTCAGAACATAATTATCAAAATTTAACGAAATTTGCAAAATGACGAACTTTCGAAAAATAATCATAGAAATTACAAAAACTCAAGATTTTCAAATTAATTTTCAAATAAAATTTGGCAACTCTTCGTCATTCAGTTCATTTCATGTTTTTTCTGTTTTCTTTTTGGTACCCATTTCTTGTTGGGTTGTTTTTTGTTTGCAATCAATTTGATGTGGTTGTTGTTGTTGTTTTTGTTGTTGTTATATTCTAGTTCAAATGCAGCTGCCGCTTGTAGCTCATCGTGAAACGCAGACTTCTGCTGTGCGTCACCGTCATATGTTTGAAAAATTAATAAAATGTTTTCTTTTATCTTATTTGATTTTTTATCTTGTTTGATTTTTTTTCTTTTTTAATTTTTGCAATTCAACGAGAACGAAACCAAAGGAAATGCGAAGATATTTTTTTCTTGTATTTCATTAGAAAAATATTTGGATTTTTTACAATTTTTTTGATCTTCTTGATCTTTCTTCTTCTTATTCTACTTCTTGATAATTGTTGTTGTTGTTGTTGTAGTTGTTGTTTTTATTTACAATTTCAAAGACGCCAGCGACTTTACGTTATAATTTTGTTTTTTTTCTTAATTTTATTTTATAATTTTTGTTGAAATAATAAAATTTTTTTAACAAACTTGAAAACTTTTATTTTATTTAAAATTATTTCTTAAACACTTTTTTAATGTTTTGTTTTTTATTGTGTAAAATTCTTAAGTTTTATTTTTTGTTGTTTCTCCTCCTTTTTTTAGACATCTTTTAATTTAATTTTGTGTTAAAAGTTTTTTAAAACTGTTCGTAGCCATGGAAAAAAATTTATTTTTTTATTTATAATTTTTTTCGTTATTTGTTAATATTTTTTTCTTCTGGCTGAAACGTTTAAATTAACCGTTAACTACTTAATAATTGCGCACTTTAAACACAACTCATTATGAAAAACGGTTTTTTTTCTTGTCACAGATTCCGTTATATTTAAATACATTAAGTTATTTTTATTTCTTAATTCTTTTTATTAGTTTTATGACATATTTTGCTTTATAATATTGTTTTTATTACAATCTTTAAGACATTCCACCAATAAATTGCCGATAATTATTTTAATTATTAATTATATTTTTGTTCGTTAGTCTCTTTTGCGATCTACTCATTTATTATTAATTATTGGGTTCTTTTCTTTGTTTTTTGGATTATTTTTTGTTGTTGTTGTGTGTGTGTTTCTTTTTTCAAGTATGCGATGAAATCTCGCTTCATCTGATCAAACGTTCAACACGATCGTCCAACGGAAACTGAACGAAAAAACTGCACGGGACAAAAATTGTTTGTTCAACTGAAGAGTAAAGTTAAAAAGAAGAAGAGAAAACCAGACTTTTGTACTCTGCACAAGAGTACTATAATACACGAAAGATGAGCATAAGAAACAAAAGCACATGTTTCTCAAAAACAGAAGGTATTTCAAATACTGAAAAATGTAATTTTGCAAAAGATTGCAATAAAGATATTAAAAAAAAAATTCATTTGCCGCAAAATGAAGAACAGACAACAGAATTTAATAAAAAGGAAAACAGCAAAAACTTCATCAAACAGCTACAACTAGCAAACAAGTTCAAAGATCGTACAACGAACGAACAAGCGAAGGAACGAACAAAGAAACGATTGAACAATCGCGAGCCAAAGAAAGAGATGAGTGACAGTGTTGCCATATGATGATTATTATCAATCGGATTACTGAAAAAATATACACAAGTCGATCATAGAAAACCAATTCAAATTAAGGAAAAACAGTGCAAACAATAATACAATATATAAGAGTTCATTAAAGTTCATTTAAAATGAGAATAAAGTTAAAATGAAATAATAATATTTTAATTAATAAATAAGCAAAAACAGAATAATAATAAATTAAAAAATAAAAAACAGAATAATATTCAATTTAGCAATTAAAATTTCTGGTTTTAACCAAAAAGTTAGTCTTTTTAGTTAATTTAAAGTTTTTAGTTTAAATAAATTTTATAAAAAATTCATTTATTATTTTCGTAAAACCGAATTAAGTTTTCCTTAATATTGTTGATCTGGCAATACTAAAAATAAGAACAAAGATAAAACGATTAAAATAACAATTTTTAATGTTCTTTAAAGAGAGTATCTTTCTCCAAGAAAAGAGGTAGAAGAGAGCAAGAGAGCGAAAGGGAAATTAAAAGAGATACGAAAAACTATAGAAAAGTATGATGAAATCAGCAACTGCAATAAAATTATTTATTCCCCACTAAAAAAAGGAGAACGTAATCTTAACAGTTCACCGAGAATAAGCAAAAATCAATCTAGGCATTAGTAAAGACACAAACCAAATTCAACTCGGAGTATTGTACGTACAAAAAGTATGAGTACATAATCACTTAAGTCATTGATTATAAAGAATAAACAAATTTTTTGTCAATTATAAAAATATTTAGTTATGTATTAATATAAATTAATACAATACAATAAATACAATAAAATAAATAATATATTAATCATCGTTTATAAATTACATAGTTGAAAAACCTTCAGTTTAAATTTTGCGGATTTTTGATTCGCTAAAATTCTCAAGGCAATGAAATTCATAACAACACAGGGATTGGATTGGAAATTCACCTCAACAAAAAATGGCCGTTTCATATGAAATACCATTGGTTGAGAGATGAACTAAAAGACGAAGAAGATGAAACGTCTTTTTACTCAGAGATGTCGCTAGCAGTGAAGTGAAAAGTATATGGGCGGAAGTTTCAAATTTATCCTCCGCCGCACCCAATAGGAAAAGAATGAAATAAAAGCAGAAAGAAAGAAAAAGCCAGAGAAATAGACAGAAACGAAAGAAAAAAAGCTAAAAATAACTTGATTATTATTCATTTTTCTTTATACTTTTACGACTTTTAAGTAAATACTACTTTTAAGTAAAATAATATTCAGAATTTTGTATTTTCCATCTCTTGTTCTCTTTCCGTTTCTTTCTTTTCTTTATAGATTTTTTAGGTCCCTAAATCGATCTAACAGCTGGTTACCCGATTACCCAGTTACTCAATCACTCAATCACTCGGTCAGTCGGTCAGTCGGTCAATTATTCGGCCAGAGCGCGTGTGTTTGATTTTAAGATTTTCTTGCATATTTCATGCATAATTAGTTTTATCTATTTATCTAACTACACTAACTATCTACACTTCCGTTGCATTTACATGCACGTTGCTTCTTCTTTGTTGTTCTGTTTTTGGTTTTATGTATTTGTTTTTGTTTTTTGTTTCTGTTTTTATGAATTTTATTATTTTAAGCATTTTATTATAGCGATGAATACTTCCATTATGCGCATTCGTCTAATTTTTCGGTTTGTTTGCGTTGTTGTTGTTGGTTCTTTTGTTAGTTTTTTCTTTTTATACCCTGCACACGAAGTGAGAGGGTATATTCACTTACTCCTTCCGTTTGTAACGCATTAAAGGAGGCGTGATAGGTATAGAAAAGTATATATATTCTTGATCAGCGTGACCTCCTGAGTCGATTTAGCCATGTCCGTCCGTCTGTCTGTCTGTCTGTCTGTCTGTCTGTCTGTCTGTCCGTCTGTGGAAATCACGATTACAAGAGAACGAATAGAGATATCTTCTTCAAACTTGGCACGAATATTTTCTACCATTAGAAACTCATCGCTATTGAAAATGGGCGAAATCGGACCATTACCACGCCTACTTTTTATAGTGAATATAAATTAATCCGGGCTTATAGCTCAATTTCGCAGCTTGTAGAACGAATTTGGGGTTGAAATTTTGTCCAGAAGTCCACTGTCTCTGATCAAAACAGACTACCAAAGATGGGCGTGGTCCGCCCACTACTTGAATAAAACTCGATTACAGGAGAACGAATAGAGATATTTTCATCAAATTTGGCACGAATATTGCTTACCCTTAGAAACTCATTGGTATTGAAAATGGGCGAAATCGGACCATTACCACGCCTACTTTTTATAATGAATATAAATTAATCCATGCTTATAGCTCATTTTCGCAGCTTGTAGAACGAATTTGCGGTTGCAATTTTGTCCAGAAGTAGACTGTCTCTGACCAAAAAAAGACTACCACAAATGGGCGTGGTCCGCCCACTAATTAAATAAAATTCGATTACAGGAGAACGAATAGAGAAATTTTCATCAAATTTGGCACGAATATTCTCTGTCATCACTGGCTTTTTGAGATTGAAAAGGAAAAAAATTAGACCATTGCCACGCCTAATTTTTAAGTAAACGTGTGTAGGGTATATGAACTTCGGCCAGGCCGAAGTTAACACTCTTTCTGGTTATTTTTTAGTTTTATTAAATTTTCGTATTTCCGCTTAATGGGCAAATTTTAGTGCACAAAGAAAAGAAGAAAAACTCTGCTTTAAGACTGACTGATTTTAATATTCAATTTTCAATTTTAATATATTTAATTTTATTATTTTCAATTTTCAGTTTTTAAATTTACTTTATCTAAATTGATTTATATTAATATTTTCAATTTTTATTGAATTGATTAGATTTCCATTTAATTTTTATTTATTCCGAAATTCTTCACAGCTTCTTCCCATTTATTTATTATTTATATTTATCACTTTATTGATACATCTTTCAACGCAGAATATATGAATATTCGGAAATTTTGTTTCGAAACAAATCGTTTTATCTCCTTGTTTAAATAATACACAATATATATATTATATATTAAACAGAAGATGTGTTTTCAACTTAAGAACTTGTTGTTGTATATGAGAGAACATTTTTGTATAAACTGAATTTGAAGATTTCTTTGATTTTTTTATTCATTCGTCAATATATTCAAAGTCAAAAGTTTATTATCAAAAATATTAACATACAAAAACTAATTATTTTAATGGCATTTAATTTTTGTTTGCAACAAACAAGAATTCTCAAGAATAATGTTGTAAGAAAAATATTACAAAAATCTACAAAGGAAACTGGCAGGAAATCTTAAAATAGTACTCTTTAAAAATTAGAATAAAACACTAAAACAGTTTATGCTTTGTTGTTTTGCTGCTTTGGTTTTTTTTTTTCTTGTTGTGGTGCTTTTTTCCAAAAAACACACACGTTTTAATCTAACGAATGATTTATTTTTGAATACTTAAAACGTAGAAAAAAATTTAAAACGTGTGAATGAAATTTTTATTGATCGCCCTTCAAAGTTCATTTTTTTCAATTCCGATAGACCGATCGAATAGGTTAAATATGAAAAAGATTTGATAATGAAAAAATAGTCATGAAAAAAAATTATGAAAAAATAATAATGAAATAATAATGATGACAAATAAGAATGAAAAAATTATAATGAAAAAATAATTATAAACAAATAATTATTAAAAATAACGATGAACAATTAACTCTGATAAAATAATTATGAAAAAATAATTATGAAATAATAGTGATGAAAAAATAACGATGAAATAATAAAATGACAAATAACGAAAAAATAATGATAAACAAATAATTACGAAAAATAACGATGAACAATTAACTATGATAAAATAATGATGATATATAACCCTGACTTAATTCTTAAAAATATTGTAAGTTTACTATCTCTTTAATATGATATTAATTTTATTTTTTCTTACCTGTTTACAATCAAACAAGAACCGAAATAAATGTTTTATTAAAGTACAAAAGATTTTTAAACATACCTGCAAAGGAAAAGAGAAAAGATTCATTTTAATTATTGTACTAAAATTTCAAAAACTATAAAAATTTGAAAGATAACTTAAATTGGAATAAATATATAATTAAAAAAAAATAACTTTAAATATTTTCCAATAACTTATCACTAAATAAACCAATCAAGTAAGAGTTCTCATTTTTAGTTTCTTAGAAGAGAGAAGAATCTGTCTATCGGACGATTAGTCAGTCGTACGGTCGATTGGTTTGTTGGTTGGTTGGACAGTCGATCGGTCGATTAGTCGATTGGTTGGTCGTTCGGCTTCCACATCACTTGGTCAAGTTCCAAGTAGTTAAATTTTTAAAAATAGGTCTTTTTTATATATTTTTTGCCTCTTATTTACACTACAAAGTAAAAGTAAACAACAAATAATGCTGATGACGTTAATGAATCTGTTTTAATTTTAATGACTTAAGACACATGTTTAAGTTAGTAATAAATTGAATATTTCTCTTTGAGGGTCTTCTATTTCTAAATATAAAATAAAGTTATTTTATACGTAATACTCTATAGATACGTAATACTGTAAGATATCTCTTTCCTCTTTACTAACAATTCTAATACATATTTTAACTGTATTTATAACTAATATTTAGTTATAACTATTATTCTATTTATAACTATGTACATATTTACTTTATTTGCTATGTAAGCAACACTTTTCTCAACTTATTATATCGTGATTAGTTTTCATTTCTGAACCTTGACAGCAACAGCTGCTTAGGAAAAGAAAAGCAGAAAAAAACCCCAATATTTTGTAAAATAAAATTAGTTAGTGATTTAATTTCATTGTTGATATATACACACATTATTCTCATTCAGATGTCGTCAATCTGTCCGTCAAGCTTTATACGGTTCTAATCGTGCACACAGTGGGCTGGATTCAATAATAATAATTTCTTAACAAAAATATAACTTGAAGTATCTTTAAATTAAACCAAATTGAAAAAAAGTCTTTAATAAAGTTGAACATGTCGATGAAGTGATTAAATATATGATATGTAATGAGTAATGAAAAAAATAAAATCAAATGGAATTGATTGATTGATTTATCCCACTGTACCAAGTTCTCTCCGTCATCAAATATACCCTTATATATACACATGTATATATATCCTTAGATTTCAACTAAATAATGTTCAATGTGAGTGAGTTTCTTTTTTTAAACTCATACAAGTTTTATTTATAATACATTATATTTATTACAGTGTATTTATTAGAGTTTGTAATTATATGGTTTGGAATTATTATGATTGAATGACAAGTTTTTTCCTTTTAGTTTATTTATTTTTATTTCTGTTGTTATTATTGTATAAATATGTATGAGCAATCGTTTTCAGTTCAAGTTTATGAGAACCGAGTGTATTTAAATTGATTTCCTTAAAACTTCATAAAAGTTGAAGTTTTTCCATGTTGTAAAGCAAACTTTATTGTAGTTATTGTTGTTGTTGTTGTTATTGTTGTTGTGAACATCCATAACGTTACGTTTGAATTCAAACAAATGACATTTGGTGAACATAGATTTAAAGTGAATTTAGGATCTAATTTTATAGAAAAAATGAAATTAAAATTGAATCAGCATCATGAAAGCTTAACAAATGGACAGTAATGGAGAAGGTAACCTTATTTCCCAGACCGTTTTCCTTAGAAATTGAGATTTTATTCTGGTTGTTAACACAACGATTTGCACTTCAAGAAATTCAAATTAATACAATATTTTAACAAAATGATTCTATTCTTATAGTACATACATATGAGTGTATATGGTACTAATGAAATACTAAATAGTTTTATAATTTGAAGTGAATATTGGAGGAGATGGAGGGGGTGGTTACAAGAAAAAACTAACAAAAAACTTGTTGAAAAATCTATAAGAACTTGTAAACAAAATATTAATAATATTTTCTTATTATATTGTATACATAATTGTATTGAATACGATCGAGGAAAAGAGAAAGACAATAAAATTGAAGAAAAAAGTTGAGTAGGGCGGAGGGGGAGGAGGGAAAACAAAACATTTTTAGTGGTGGAAAATGTGGGATATGAAAAAAATAAACAAAAAATTAAAAAAATTACACTTCTGCCAAAGTAAATATTTTTGCAATACTATTCAACAAAAGTAAGTTAGAAAGAGTCACAATATGTGAATGAGTGAGGAAGAAAGAACGAGATGTTGATCGCTAAATCGAAAAGATGAATGTGCGTCGTTTGAAACAATGTAATTAGTATTAAAATTAGATACAACAAAGTAATATAAATTTATCAACATCTAAAAAAGAAAAAATAAACAATAGCTAGTACATTATAGTTACTTATATTGAATTATAGTGAAAAGAAAATTTAAAGAAAAAAAACACATGAATTTTTGTATATTTTCCTTTTAATATCTGAAAGACTCTGGAATTAAAAACCAACAACAACAACAACAAATATATTCTTCCTTAGAAACAAACAGCTTGATTGAATTTGAAATTAAAAATTCCATTACTTTTAAAACGATTTGTTTACACATTATTGTTTTTGTTTGTGTTTTCTTTTATTTATTTTTTTTTTTTATCCTTCTTTCTTTTTCTTTAATTTCTTTGCTTTAATATCTTTAAGAAGATATTTCTTTAGATAAAGAAGAATAATGTATTTAAGATGAAATGAAGATGTTGTTTCTGCTATATTTTTTTTGCCTCAACATTTTTGCAAATGTTTATTTATAATGTTTTTAAGATTTAGTGAGATTTACGTAGTGTTTTTAGTTCATTCATAAATTCTGAACATCGTATTATTTGAAATCCAGTTTTTTTTTCTAAATTTAGATAAATTTTAGTAGAAAAACAACAGAGTACTACATAAAATGTTAAAATGAAAACAGTCGATGGCCCACCCTATAGATTCATACAACATCAAATTCCATTTAAAGAATGAAAAATTATCGATGACGAATTAAGAAGAGGAACTCAAGAATTGGATTAATATTTGTCCATATTTAATAGGTATTTGTATCAATTAATTATATTCAAACATTCCACAAATTAATACCTAAAATATTCCTTAAAACTTTAAGCAATATTTTATTTGAATGATTTAGCGGAATGATTAAATTTTCTAGGAGTTTTTTAATTAAACTAGTAAAACTAAAAAAAACCAATAAATAAAACATCATCTTTTAATCATTAAAGTCAATTTTTAATGGATATTCTGCTGTTATTTTTTATTAAATTATTCATAAAACCGGAAAACAATGAATTTCATTAAAAGTCGTCACTAAATGAATACTTGAAGTTGTATTTCTGCAACTATTGTAGTTCCGTATTTTAATTTTAATTTTATGAATATCGCGATGCATGTTAATTTCGCGATCTACAAAATTAGTTCAATATTTTTTAATAACATTGAAACTTGAAAGGAAAAGAAGAATCCTTACCATAAAATAGTCTTTATTATTCTTTTTTTAAATTTCAAATAAAACCGTCTCATAAGCTTACCTTGTTGACTGCCCCAGGGCAGTTTTAATAGCCTCTTAAGGCTTGGATTTCGACGTACAGTCGGTGCAACAACAGGTTCTGTGCCGCCATTCATAATCGATGGCTGTGGAAACCGATCGATTCGATGTAAGATCGGTCAAATAACCCGAATAGAGGATACGAACTCGTGGATAGGGTTCGAAAGTTCAATCGATTATTATAATGCAATTACAAACACTCAACCGAGTTCATGGGTTCACTCAATAAAACCATCCGAACTCACGCCAGTTTGAAGAGTTCCAAATTTCAAGTATGAACTTCAAGTTGCAAGTATGAACTCCAAGTTGCAAGTATGAACTCCAGGATTTAAGTATCACGTAAACCGGGTTTAAATATAAGTTTTAAGGTCAGAGCTTTAAGTTAAAGCTTAATATTTTGTAATTATACACTTTTATTTTATGCACTTTTATTTAATACACTTTTATTTTATAGCATTATATATGATTTCATATAAATTCGGCAGATTTGTACTTTCATATACAAAAAATATTTTAATACTGTAGATTTGTTGAAACTTTTGTGTTTTATTACATTTTCTATAATAGATTTATAAAAAAAATATCTTTTACAAAATTCTCTAACTTTGCTATCTTATTAGAAAAAGAAAACATATTTTAGAAAAAAAGCACCCAGAAGAATTATGATAATTTTTGTGTTTGTAAAAAATATAAAAAAACCACACAAAAATTTTAATTAATACGATAAGCTTACAAGAAATTCTTTTTCCATGATGTTGTTATTATTTCTATTACTGTATACTGTAGTTCTAAATCATTCTAGTTTTTATTATCAAGGGTGGTTGTTGTTGTTGTTTTTGTTACATACTCGTACTTAAGGACAAGGTTATATTATTTTTTGGAGAGCTCATTGCTCTTAAAAAAGTGTTTTTTTTTTCTTGTTTTTCAAAAACTTTTTTTGCTTTATAATTGCTAGATATGAATTTCTAAACACAAAAACCACAAAAACCACGTGAACCATTTTAAATTAAAACATAAATAAATACTTAACGGTATTGATTGAATGAGTGAATGAATGGCAATGAATGAATGAGCGAATTCCAATGAAAACAACAACTCCAATGTTACAATGTAACCGTTTATTAAAGATTACATTACAGTTCATTCTGTTCCATTGTAAAAGAAAGATAACTCAATATTGATTTATTGATTGATTGATGTGTACTTCATGAAATTTTCGAAGTATATTTAATGAGTTTAAATAAAGAAAAGAAAAGCAAACCGACACCCAAAGAAAAGTTATCAACTTGAGTGTCAAGTGTAAAAAACGAGAGATGTTCGTGTTGTTCTTCTACAACTACAACAACAAGAAGAAAAACCAATTTAATTAATCAACATGCTATAAGTATGTGTGCAATCTATCTGTATCAATCACACTATACTTATATAAGAAACATAAATACGAGTATAAGTATGGTGTGGTTCAATTGGGGCAAAATGGGATGAGTCAGAAACTACGTAAAGTACGTTATATTTTGTGAACCTCAAATATTAGTGGATGAAATGGGGTACTAATTAGTAAAATGGTCTAACAATAGGGGCGAAACGGTCTAGCTCCATTGGGTTCGCTTGGTTAGGTTCACTTCTGTTAAGATCGGTTAGATGAGGCTGGTGAATTTGTGTGATTAGGAGGACCTCACCACCTCCATTCAGTCACTCTATACTCTATTGACCCACTGATTCTCAGAAGACTTACGAGTATATGTATGTAGAGATCAAAGAACTCATTAAGGAATGATTTCAAATTATGAGTAGCACTAAAAATGAAGATGATGGATTTAGAGAGGGATTGAATTTGACCACAAAAGTAGTCGTCTTAAACTGGTTGGCCGGCCGCCTTAAATTACTATCTGACAAAAGTCAGTCTTCATCGGACATCCAATTTATCAGCCAATCAGTCAGTCAGTCCATCATTCCTTTAGTCAGTTTTAAGCATACAAAATTTGAAAAAATGTGCATTAAATGGTTTCTAATTAAAATAGAGAATTTTATTGAAAACGGTAAATTTAATTTATTCATTTTTTGTTCTCTATACCTCTCTGTCTCTCTCACAATCAGTCTCTCGCTCACTCACTCTCTCTGTCTCTTTATCTCTATGAAGCTGCAAAGTTGCAATTTTCCAAAAACAAGTGTAAAGACCGTAATAACGGATATATTTACGATGTCATGTACGTATGAATGTATGGTATGTACGTATACTGTATGTATTTATGTATGTATGCATGGTATATACGTATACTATAAGTATGTGTGGATGATTGTCTGCAGAAGCGGGTCAAATTCAATTGATGTATGTACTCGTCCAGAGATGAGATGAGATGAGAGTCTGAATGAAGAGTTTTTATTGTTATTATTATTGTTTTTATGCTTATTATTCTCTTTATTACACTTTTGTTGTTGTTTTTGTTGTCATTTAAAATTTACAAAAAATGCGATAGCAAAAACACATTAATTCGAATGCAAACCGGTTTGAATGCATTTATTTTTTAATATTGTAGCTTGCCAAAGATTTGGATGAAATTAACGAAAAAATCTAGCTACTGTTTGTGTGAAAAGTTTAGCTCCATACGATGACGAATTTGACTAAAACGATGATGGATTAACAGTAGTTTTGCAATTTTTATAGATTTATTTTCCATTTAAATTTCATTAAAAGAAATCCATTAAAAGTTAGTGAAGGAAATTACAATCATAATAGTAAATGGTATAAAATTACAGTTACAGTCACAATAAAATTGAGCGAAAAATTCCACAAATATTTTAAATATCTAGAAATATATTATGATGCTTTTAAAATATTGTACGATGGAATGGGATAGTAACAAGTATTGTAAAATAAGGGTATCAGTTACAAGCGAAATGGACGCTAAACAGATGGATTATTTTTGTAATTCTAAAATACGAGATAAAATTATAAACTAATTGGTAAAAATGGGATATCAATATAGGCGAAATGGTGGTGAAATGTCGCATAAAAATTTGCATTTGCATGCTTTCAAAATCCAATTAACACAAGAATTGAAAGAACGTGACCTTTTGCAACGCAAAAATTTCGCTGATTTGTGTGACGAAGCACACTTTACATTGGATTGACATGTGAAGTGGATCCAACGATGGATGAATGGTCAATAAGCAAAATTGTCACATTTGGGGAGATGAAATTCCAAGAGCGATTAAAGAAAAATCGCTTCATTCACAAAAAGCAACTGTTTGGTGTGGATTTTGGTCGAAAGGCGCTTAATCGGTGCATTCTTTTTCGTAAACTAAATTTTAAAACTTAAGATATCAAAAACATTCCGAAATGTTTGTGAAACAATGAAATCTTAGTAGAATATTATAAATATAAATGTGATTATTTCTATAGTTACTACAACTATACAATTCGATACGATTTTTATTGTTTTATTTGTTTTTTCTTTAATTGTTTTTGTAAATTCGTCAAAGAACGTGTACTACTTATACGTACATATTATATATTATTTTTTCCATTTTTAGTATCGTTATTAACTTTATTTTCCAGTGTTTTTCATCCGTTACTGATTTACTTGATTTTTTTGTTTTACAATACACTTTTTCTGTATTTTTTTTTTTTTTCTATTACTTTTTTGATTAATTTTTTATATTTATAATATATATGTATTTTGATTTGTGATATTATTATTGTTGTTGTATTTGTCATCATCTAATTGAGAATTGATTTCATTATTTAATTTCAATGTTTTTCTACGAATCATTTAAATAATGATTAAGTGTTGAAAATCACCGTTGTTGTTGTTGTTGTTCTTGTTATTGTTGTTGATTTTGTTGTTATTGCCATTGCTATTGCTGTTTTTTTAATGGTTTTTCTTCTAGTGTTGTCATATTTATTATTCTATTCGATGTTCATTAATATATACGCACTCATATAAACAATAACAACAAATTCTATGATAATAAATAAGAAATTTATTGATTTTTAACTGTTTCGTACAATGTACACACGTATTGTGCAATATATAGTATATATTTGTATGTGTTTCAGAGTTATTTGTTTGACTTCATTAAAATGTCCTCAAATAACGTCATATGTAATTATATAATATAGATATGTATGTAGGTATGTAAGTATGTGTGTGCTTTTTGTGTACGCTGTATAAATGGAAGTGCGATAGATTTCTATGTCTATAATATTTACCACAACCAACCAAGTTCCCTAAAATGATTCCTCTTATTTAAATGTATATTTTGTCAATTAATAACAATGAAATGTAATCTTGATTATGTGTCTTTATATATATTTAAATTTTATACTTGATTTTATACATTATAAATATTAAAGAATCAAAACGAAAATATTAATGAAAACGCAATAAGAGATAATCTTGTTTTTAACTTCATTAATTAACGAATTCTTATTATTATTATTCACTAACTAAATTCTTGCTAATTGATTTGTGCGTATTTAAAGAAATTCTAAATATTCATGTTAATTAATTATATATTATAATATATACAATATTATTAATATTCACATTATCGAAAAAACATTTTAACGTTGTAAATAAAAACGTCAGAAAGCGGAAAAGAATCAACGGTCAAGAAATACAATTTAAGAAAAAAATAAAACAAATGCAATACAATATTTGCACTGATAAGAAAGAAAGCCAATAAAAAGAAAGCAAATGAGAAAAAGAAGGAGAGAACAACGCTTACTACGGAAGGAGATAAGCTTGAAATATAAAACAATATATTAAGTATTAAATAACTAGAGTAAAGTATACGGAAAATAAGAGAATACAAAAATATAAAAATATTAAAAAACAAGTTCATACAAAATTCAAAAAAATAAGAATTTAAAATATATAAAAAACAATACAATTTTTTTAAAATAAGACCAAAAAATCCACACAAACAAAAAAGATAAAACTTTTAGTAGTAAAAATATAAAAAAAACCAGCAACAAAGTACTGTAGTTTTTTTTTTAAAGAAAGAGCAAAGATAAGGAGAAAAACTTAGTGATGACAAGAAGAAGAACAAAAACAAGAAGAACAAAAACAAAACCAACTACAGCAGTAAGAACATCAGCAACACCAACAAATAACAATCACAGCATCAGAAGAATTGAAACTTTGCACACGAACATAACACAGTGAGTGGCCGATGTTAGACTTGTCATTACGATGCATGCATCATTCACGTTGATTGGTGGATTCGTGGCATGGTTCATGTGACATGGGCCAACATGTGAAATGGCCCAATGAAATCACAGATATCCCGTGATATGGACCAACCAATCAGCGTAAATGAGGCACGCATCGTGATGAGAAGTGTAGCCACGGCCAGTATCTGTTTCTAAAGAATATTCAAGCCTGACATGCAGCCAGCCAGACAGATAGTCAGTCAGAGATGCTCAGATACTCAAGAAGTGTTATTGTTGTTGTTGTTGTTGTCTTGGATCAGCTGCGTTCTCGAGGACAAAGACGTCGACATCGAGATAAACTTAATGTCAATGTCTTCATCTTGCCGCAAGAAAAGTATCTCAGCTACATACAAACATGCATACATACAAATATACATACATACAACCAGACATACATACATACAAACATCGTCTCGCGTCTGCATACGTATATTTATGATGCTGTAACAACATCTGTATCTAGAGACGTTCTGGTGTGTATCTGTGTTTTCTGATCTTCTGCTTGTTTGTATCTTATCGTGGGGCAGACGATTGTCCTACCCCAATTAGATACCATGACAAACAATAACAAAAAAAAAGAACAGCATACAACAACAACACCGAGTACAACAATAAGATTACACACACGAATACAGTCAATACACACGCGCTGTGTATCTGATAAATACAACAAACAAACTGTAGAAAATCAGCGAAAATCCCCCGGAAGTTGACACTCAACAAAATTAGCGGGAAGAAGGGGGAATTGCGATAGGAGGATACGGAGAGAGGGATAAGAAGAGGGATCTGGAGGGAACAGACGTCTGTGCAGGGTGAGAGAGGTGATGAGAGGTAAATTTATGATAACGTTGTGACGCGGTGACTGACTGATGAGGGGATAATAAGGAAGGAGTGGGGAGTAGTAGGGGGACGACACGAGACATTAAAGTACTTAATGTCATCCAACATTTTGACAAATTAAACATGATTTTGTTGTAATTTTAAAATAATATAACATGAAGATACTGTATACAACTCTAAGGGAAATGGAACAAGAACAAGAGAAAGAGAAGGAGCGAGATACTGCTTCTTTATAGTATGTAGCTGAAAAAAAAACTAACTTTTTATGTTTATTTCCACTTCAATCATTAAACTAAAAATAGCCCAAAATAAATAATTACAGATACGAGTACAACATCCGGAAAGACAACAAAAATGAGTACCTCAAAGTACAAACTTAACAGCCACCCTCGCCAGCCAAAATCATTCAGACAGAGGAGACAGACAGAATGGTAGAGAGATAGATAAATATCTAAAGATACATAAACAGATATCTACATATGATGTAGATACAGATACAGATTAAAAAACCAACTAGATATGCCCTCGAAAAATTTGGTTTATGGGCAGATATATGAGTAGACAGAAAGGAGGATAGAGTACAATAGGACAAACATAAACGACAAGGAGCCAGACAGATAGACAGACAAGTAGCCTTAAACACAAGCAGATAAACAGACAAGAAAGAAGAAAGACGGATAATCAGACAGATAAATAAGCAGGAAGAAAGTCTGTCAAAGGAAAAAAAGGTAGGAAGGAAGGAAGGAAAGAAGACAGGCTGGCAGAGATACTTATACACCTCAAGCAATAGCGACAGATATTCAGAGTCAGGCAGACAGAAGAAGTTTGAGAGCCAGACATGGAGTAAGTCAAATCAGAAGACTGCCAGACAAACTGGCGGTAAGAAAGGAACAAAAAAGGACAGACAAACAGGCGAACAGGATATTAAATAGACAAAGAAAAGAGGATAAACTGGCAGTCATGACAAACAGTGACGTATCCTGAAATAAATTCACACCCACATTATGTATGTACGAGTATTTCTTTCCTAAACTTCCCTAAACCATATGTCGAGAATAAAACATCGCTGTTGAGAGTGAAAATATCTAAAAATATTCCTTAAATAGCCCAAAACACGAGTCTAATTAAAGGCACAAGTTTTTACGAATTTTTTCCACAAGCCAGCTGTTTACGGTTCTTCTTCGAATTTTGATTAATTGAAGGGTCGTCAAATGGGGACGCGGGAGGGGGGTTGGGAGGAGTTGTAAAAAAAAATCAAATAGTGAGGCGACAGGCGAGTAGAATTCAACAGACTGGAAACACGATGCATAACAACAGAAAAACAACAGTCATTAGTTATGAACTAAGATTATTTGAGAAGAAAAACGATACTATTTTGAAAGTTGATTTATTATAGGATGACCTTAGTGCCCTATAAGCGCTAAAAAAACTATCTTCTATTATATATCACGAGTACGGAAAAACAAGACTTCCAACAAATCGTCTTTGTTTTTTTCTTGACACCTCCGAATGTTTACTAAATCATATTTATTTAAATCTGTATCATGACGAAGTGAGATAGAATGCAACAAGAAAAACAACTGATACAATGACAAGAATAAGAAGAACAAGGAAACAAATCATTATAAAGCTTAATGGTAGATTATAAATAAAATTTAACCGATTATGGATATAATATTCATTAGTTTTCATATAAAAATCAAGGAGACGGAAACAGGGATAAGAGAGTAAAATACAGAAAAAAAGAAAATAAAAAGAAAGAAAAGGAGAAAAAAAGATAAATCTATATTCTAAATATAAATCTATATACTAAATAACAATACAGTACACGCAAGTGTTTAACTTGAAGCCTTTTATTTCGTTTCCTTTTTACTTTTCTAAAACGTGAACCAACTTACAATAAAGTAGGCTCTATAATGTGGGCACTTATTATTATTTTATTACAACAGCAATAACAAAAACAACAACTGCTTTAAATATTGATTATTTTTCTCCTGGTGTTATTTCGTTTCTAGTCTATCCTCATAGCTTTTGTAATCCATTAATTTTCATTTCTATCCTCGTTTATGCTGTATCCTTCGTTATATCCTATCCAGTAATTATCCATGAAGCTATCATTTATAATAATAATAATAATAATAATAACAACAAGCAGAACTACAACATGTAATCAGAAACACGCTTAGATACTTTATGCCAATTATAAGTAATTTCTATTTACTTTTTCTTCCTTTTAATAACTTTTCGGTAGAAGTATTAAACTAGAGTTCTTTCTTTCTTTCTTCTTCTATTTTTTCTATTTTCCTCTCTCTTTCTCTCTCTCTCTCTCTCTCGCTCCTTATGTTTCTCTCTATCTTTTTATTGTTTTTGTATTTTTATGGTAATTTTCTATGATAGAAAATGACATCATGACGCATATCTTATAACATGATTAGTTTCTAAGTGACTACTGCTTCTTCTTTTACCTGACTGACTACAGAATAACAGGGACCAAGGAATTAAAGTGACAAGAGTAGAATAACTCAACACTTTTGACTAAGATTTTGGGACTTTTATTTGTTGTTTTCTAACATAAATCCTAAATTCTTTAATATTTAAGATAAAACTACGACAAAGTCAAATGACAAAAAGTCATTAAAACAATTTTAATACCCATAAACTTGCCAAAATAATCTCTTCTCTTCACTCCTCCACTTTAAATGTCAATAATTACAATAATCATAATAATATTGTAACAAAAATAATAAAAATAAGCAATAATAATAACGAATAATAATAATAGCAATAAAAAATAATAACAATAATGAATAAATGTCAATAATAATGAATAATAAAGTTGGCTTTTTTATTTGTTTATATTCTATTATTAATACATTTAATATTCTTTTAATCTCTGTACGCCCAAAAAAGCGTGGGAGTTCATTTGTCTTTCAAAATTGATTCTGATGTCAAAGTTAATCTTTTAATTTGTCATTAAAAAAAGCCACAGATTTTAATTTAAATGTGATAGATTTCAAATGAACAGAAAACTGTTGATAGATTTTAAAGATTTCACAAGAAAAGGTTCTCCTACAAAAATCCTATCCCTCAAAGTAGAGGGATAGTGTGAGGGAAATGAATAGGGAGAGGGGGTGGGGAGGGGGAAATAAAGAAACCGAGACCGGTAGAGGTTGATGAAGAGGGGGAAGAGAGACTTTTTAAATTAAATCAAAATTAAAAAGTATGAAATAAATTGAAAAATCTCTCGTAACTCTAAAGACTTGAATTTTACTCTTGCTATTTCATGCTGTATTATAGTCTATTAAGTTATTTTCCCCCATGAATCCAAAGGGCCAATAAACGAGAGCGAAAGGATAACCAAGCAAATAAACTGATTAGTAAAGAAAACCAATTATGAAAATATTAAAAACAATCTAAACAAGACACGGCGATCTGGATGCCACGGAGAGGAAGGACATCCAGAAGGGCCAAATATAAAAACAATCAGCAGGATGGCAGGATAATTAAGAAAACTAGCAAAAGGGCTCACAAACTGTTACACTACTCGAAGGAAGAAAGAAAGGTACAAAAGGTAACGAAGTGAGCTTGTGAAAGTGAACTAGTGAAGTGAAGTGAAGTGAACGGATTTTAAGTAAATTAAATGTTGTTTAAAGGACACTGAGAAACAGTTAGAAGTTGAGGAAAAGGAAGGGAAATAAGGAAGGGAAGAAAAAAAATAAAGAATGGAAGGAAGATAAGAAGAAGACAGGAAAGACAAGAAATAAGGAAGAATGGAAGCATGAATGGAAAGAACGCAGAAGACAAGAAGAAAGAATCGAGGAAGGCAGAATAAAGGAAGAGCCACAGAATGGAATGGACGAAAAAGAAGAAAGGACGGATGTAAGGAAGGGAGAAAGGAAGAAAATAGAGACAGAAGAAAGAAATCAAAGAAGAAATAAAGAAACAAAATAAAAAGTACAAATTAAATTAAATGAATTACAAAAGTAACATTATTAAAAGAGTGTGGGTCAAACAAAAATTAAATCAGAAGTAATCAGAAACTGACTGAAATCCAGTCAAAGCAACTAACAACAACTACTCAATCGGTCATTCAATCAATCAGTTTCTCAGTCAGTCAGACAATCAGTTCCAAGGATTTAATAATGAATCCTGCGAAAACTTATTATTATGCAATTCGAGAGGATGAAAGGATGGAAAAAGATGAATCGAATGAGAAACAAATCCGCAGCAGAAATGGAGAGAAATAGCAAAAAAAACACAGTTACTTAGAATCGATGGGAATGCATAAGATTACATAATAAACCCTCAACCAGAAGAGTGAGGGAAACAAAAATAGCAACGACAACAGCATCTAAAACAACCACAAGCACTACAACAACTACTACTACTACAACAACTACTATTACTACAACATTTACAAATACAACATTAATACTAATAACAATAAGACTAATAATAAGAAGGCAAAAAAAGCAACAGTTGAATAGAGTATTCCTGAGAAAAAAAAACAAAAAAAAACAGGTAACGCGATTCGTTCTACGGTTCGTTGTTGGTCCAACGGGTGCTCTCATCAGGAAGGATGACAGAAGGAAATGAAGAAAATAAGGGAAGTTTTGAATTTCCTTTGAAATGAAGGAAATGAATTTAAATTTTAAATAAGAGGAAAGATGAAAGAGAAGCAAAACAAAACTAAACCGAACTAAGCTAAAACAGAAAACCAACCAACAACTGGTTGGTGTACTTCATTCTTATTGTTGTTGTTGTAAAATTGCAATATAACATAACGCACTCGTAACTACTTTGAAATGTGAAGAAATGTTTGACTGCAAGGACATTCGATTATTTAACGCGTCGTTGTTGCAAATGCAAAAAAATGCAGAAGGATGCATGAGAGGGGAGAGATGGAAAAGGATGAAGAGGAAGGCGGGTTAGTAGCAGCAAAAGAAGGAAGTTAGGAGGTAATGTTAAAGGGGAAAAAATTTACATATAAGGGGAGAAAACATACTTCAGGAATAATAATAATAATACAATAAAAAAAATCATATTTATTAAAAATTCAATAATAAAGCAAAATAAATAATTTATGTAATATATTAGTTAAATTAATTATTAGTTATTTGAATTAGTTGAACTCTAATAAACCGTTACAGAGTTGGTCGTGAAATTAATCCATGTTTTTGAATTCTTATAGTACAGTTAATTATCTTAGTTGTTCATTAATTACACAAATTAAAGTATTTATATTAATTTATTGCAATTATAAGTATCATTATCAGCATATAAGAAATCATGCTCAAAATCATCATCATCATCACTTTTGTTAAGCGTTCATCACTTTTTTCGTATTATCATCATTATAACAACAATCTTGTTATTAAAACAAAGAATTGGATATTTTAACCTGATTAATGAACACGGTTTGTTAACACTTTATAGACCGCGTATAGACCAATTTGTGCCAATTTCTTTTCTCTTCTTGTAATAATCTGAAGTTTTCTTTTCTTACTACAAAAGTAAGAAGAAAATACTAAAAAAAGTGGGAGGGAAAATGAGTGAGGGGAAAAATAATAATAATAAATCAAGTGTTAAATGCACGCGATTTGTTGCTGTTCATTTTATGCTGCTGTTGTTGTTGTTTTCCTTGTGATTCTTGCAATATTAATTAATTGCTAAACAAGTGGAAGCAACAACATCTACAGCAACAACAACAACAGTATCATCATCATCATCAATAATAACACCAACAACAGCTGACACAATTATTATAGATGGGCGCACTTCAAACACGCCCCGTTTCATGTATAAAAGAATGAAAAAATATCAAGATTAAATTATTCATTCATTGATTCATTAAAGAAACAATTACTTTAAATGTCTTTTGAGAAAACAAAGCATCTTTGCACAAAATCACCTCAAAACTAATTTATTACATACTTTATTAATATTTTATTACTACGATTATACAATTATTTTATTTTAATTTATTTTATTTTAGTACATTTTTATTTTAGTTTAATTTATTTTAGTTCTACTTTATTTAAATTTTATTTCATTTCATTCTTAGGAAAAATAAATTACATATTTTTCACTTCAAAAATATTCACTTCTTTTTTCAAATGTAAAATGCAAAAAAAATTTTACTTTTTTACTGTTATTAAAATATTATTACCGTTACATGTACATATTATTAAAAATAATAATAACAATTAAATAATCTTATTTAATTCAGTACATTTTCACAAAAGATTTCTCTTTCAACATTATTAAAAAAAAACACCAAAAAATTAGAAATCCTTTTCGATCGGAGACGCGCTGCGCTACACTATCAAAAACACGTCCCTACGAAGCCGCTTCAAAGAAAACACTGCCTCTTGTTTGTAGCTTCTTGTTTTTCCATAGAAAACAAAAGCAATATCTTTCATTTCTATTGTTGTATCATTGTATTTCTTGCTACTAGTGTTGTTGTTGTACAATATTTCGTTATTTGTGCGAGTGAGAAGGCAGTATGAATAAAGTGGAATCTGTTATTTCAATCAGGAGAGCAACGGAATCTGGGTTGCCAAGTCTTGAGGAATTCATCGTTGTTGAGGGAATTTTCCTATCGGTTCGGAATTCACAAATACTCGAAGACTGTAGTAGTTAAGGCTACTAATTTTATGTTTCTCTTTGACTATAAGATCATTTGTAATCATAGACTCGATAGTTCAAATTATTCAGTAACTAACTATATATAATTGAAATAACTCTTTTTTTTTTGTTTTCTTGTTTTGTTATCTTGGTTTTAATACATTACATACAACTACATTTGTATACAATTTACAATAGTAAATAATATTAAAAGTTATGGATTTTGGAATATTATGTGGAAGATGGTGAATCGAAATCGGGAAATATAACGTGGCAACCCTAAACGGAATACACTGGAATTGACACTTGGAATTGAGAGCACGCGTCAGTCTGAACGTGAGCAAGAGAGAAAGAGACTGCGAGCATGGGAGAGTTTTGTGCAAATGCAAAAATGAATCTACATTTTAGTGGGTGATTTTGCAATTTCAAGAAATAAATTTATATAAACAATAATAAAGTCAAATAAAAAATTAGAATATATAAAATAAAATATTTCAAAAAATTATATAAAAATAAAATGAAAATATTGTGAAAAATGCATTAAAAACAAAACATGTTTAATATTTATATAACCCTGTATTTAAGAACAGATGAAGAGATGCTGCTAATTTTTTTAGTGTTTTTCTTAAGTCATAACTCCAGAAAATAGTCAAAGAAATCCACAAATTCCGAAGTCCCAAAAAGGAGCGGACAGAAATGGAAGATGAATAAAAAGAAGAAGAATAAGTAGTTCATTCTAATGACAGTGTGAAAAAATCACAAATCATAAGGAAGAAATGTATAGTTAGACAAAATTATGCAAAATAAATTAGGCAAATTAAGCCGAAAGAAAGAGAGAAATAATAGAGAGAGAAAGATAAAGAGAGACAGACAGAGCATTCGTACAACAAATGAAATGAAATGAAATGAGAAATCAACAAATGCAAAATGAAACAATGAATAAAACGAAGAGAAGATGTCCAAAGAGAGAAGAGATGAGAACAGAAACGTGCGGAAATGAAAGAGAAATTAAATATAACAGCCTTTAATATAAAAATCAAAACCCGGTGAAATGCAAACACAAAATAACCTAATAAATATAATAATATTGTTTCCTTTGTTTGTTTTATTTTCTCGATTTTTTTTTTGGTATAAAATTAATAAAAATCAGGCTACCACCTGACAGTACGTCTTTTTTTTTTGGTCAATATT
The DNA here is from genome assembly GCA_949629155.1 of Myopa testacea. Classification (NCBI taxonomy): domain Eukaryota; kingdom Metazoa; phylum Arthropoda; class Insecta; order Diptera; family Conopidae; genus Myopa; species Myopa testacea. The sequence continues at coordinate 2,934,281 of OX451346.1, read as the reverse complement.
GTTGTTGTGGTCATTGTGGTTGTTTTTATTCAGTGTGTGAACATCGCACATAATAAAACAACAATAATACCAACAACAAAGGAAAACGAAATTAGATTAACGAAAACCCGTTTTCAGGACAATGATACGAGGATTCTTGAGGATAAAATGGATGAATGTGCAACGAACGGATAAAATTAAGGTAGTTGAGAAGATGGAAGGAGTCGTGAAGAAGGAGAAGAGGAGAGAGTACACGAACGAATGAACTTTTTTATGAACTCATATGTAATCGTTAGCAAAAGTCTAGACCAGGTTTGATGTATAGCCCGGTGTTCTTTCAGACCGACGACCACGGACGGAGGGGAGTCAAGGGAAGGAAGTTTCCCAGGACAGGTGTTGAAAAATTTCCAACCCACGTCTTCCAAAAACTGGATTAAATTGTATTTTTCATACATTTTGTATATATTTTTTTTTAAAGAATTTAAGTTCAGTTTAAACAAAACCCCAGAACAACAACGAATCTTCACCCTAAATAATTTTATCGCTAGAGGCGCCTCTGTATTGATTTAGAGTCGAGTGAGTACAACAACCATAACAAAAGTGTTTTTAAGGTGCGGATTGTTGTTGTTAACGGGGGAGGAATATGAAGAGGAATGAGAGCTCTTCATATTCCTCCCAGGTGTGAGACAATCGATAAAATGTTGCTAAAACCCGCCCCCACGGAAAAATAAGCATAATTTTTAACCTGACCTGCTGAAAATAGTGAAGTTTGTATATAAAACAAATGAAGAATAACAAGAAAAAGTTAATGATTTTCATTGTAAAAGAATGCATTATTGTAAATAAAATAATTCATATAAATTGTATATTAAATTAAACAATAAACAATATAATTCGTGGAATGAATAATAATAATAATCTAAAATGTTGAGAATCTCCCAAATTTGAAGCTAAAAACCCCAATGCTTTCGGGAAACCGCTGCCGCTCATGGCAATCAATGAAGAAGATTTATAGAAAGAGGAGAGCTAACATGAGAGCAAATTGTTTGCATAAATGATTGAGAATGACGAGTACAAAATATTTAGACAGTGTTGCCGTCAACATAATATTAAGTGTGTCCACTAGTTCACACTAAAGTGTGTATTTAGATACAAATGGATCCATATTTAAAAATAAATTTTGTTCATAAAAACGATGAATTTCAACGTTTATTTATAAACAAGGAACATAAAATTTGCAAAAACAAGTACTTCATTCAATTCATTGTATATTTAAAGTAAGACAAAATAACAAAAGAACTTGAATTATTCTTTCGTTTAATATAATCAACATCTTTTTAATATAAAAACCATTTTAATTCATTTAAAAACCTACATTTTATTGCTCAAACGGTTAAAATTAATCAAAAATTAATTTTCCCTCTAAAATTCAGATAAAAACTCACAGATTGTGGATTTCGCCACGCCATGTAATAAATTATTAAATTAATATAATACATATATACTATACAATAATGTAAGTTAGTAATATAATATTATTATTAATAATTTTTGGCACTCACCATTTGAAAAATCCGCCGGATCAAAATCCTCCTCATGTCGAGCCCGTTTTTCCACTAAGAAAAGGTGTGACAGTGAACGAGAGAGAGAGATAGAGAGAGGGAGGGGGAGAAAAAGATAAAAATAGAATTAAAAAATGCAATCATTGAATTAAAGCAAAAATCAACAACTCCTTTCTTTACTTTAAGTGACTTCTTTTAATCTTACTTACTTGCTATAAAATCACTCGATGTTCGCGGTCGTATTTTTCCCATTAATTTACTTATTTTATTATCATTATGTGGCTCCTTGCGTTTGGGTTGCGGCAATGGTCCAGGGCAATTTTCATCTAATAGTTTCGAACAAGAACGGTGAATGTTTAATTTACAGTCTTTAAAAGAGATAAAAGAGAATAGAATGTGAAACCCATGTGTTATTCGTTATAAATCAAGAGTTACTTTTACCTGTACAATGATAACCTTGCGGACTGACACCCCAAATAATTGTCTGACAATGATTACAGTGGGTCACTTCATAGTATTGTCTCAATACTAAAGGATGACCACGAAAAATCATCTAGAAGAAGAAAATTCAATTGATTAATTTATTAGATTAGTTAAAGTATTACATAAACATTAGATAATAAATCCAATAAGTAAATAAGTCACACTTAACAACCAAATCCCATTTAATAACTAAATCCTAATTAATACAATAACTAATTTAGAAATATTTAAAAACGAGTTCATTAAAAATAATCGTAAAATTCTTATAGAAAAATTATTCAAAAAAGTAATATACCTAAATTAGAAATATTTTAAACAAGTTAAAGATTTAGTTAACCAAATCTTATTCAATATAGTATATATAAATATATATATATAGCATACACAAATAATATTTTTGATTATGCTAAAACATAACTTTAATAATATAATCTCTTTACTTTTCGATTTTTGCCCATCAAGCGACTTTTGAAGCTCTTCTCGCGGCTGACAAAATGATGAACACGATCGATGATGCTGTTCGGATTGGAACGTGTTATAAAAATGCGATGAATAACCGTTGACAGAGCCGAGCACAGAGCTAGTTTCCTAGGATCTTCCACTGGCGAATCCTTTTCGTATTCCTCGCTATAATCATCAAAATAAAATAAAATATTTTTATAAAATTACCTCAAATAATAATTATAATAAATAATCGAATCACTCACAGTAAAAATTGTAGCTTTCGCAATAGAGTCTCCTCGAAAATGTGCTGCTCTTTTTGTTTGTCACCTCTGGCTTCGACCAGCTGCGAATCGGTTGGTCCATAGATGGTACCCAAGCCGGCAGTACGCTTCGCTTGTAATTCACGCAGCTGCTCACAAATGATGTCACGCGCTCGTTTGCGACTTTTCCAAAAAACTTTACGCAAAATTTCGACCTTATCGAATTCACTTTGCAGTACGTTGTCGACCTCGCGAGCCAACGACTCATCCTGGCGATACCACGAGAGCGGTGCACGTGGCACCAGAAACGTCGAATGGATCTCATAGGCCCATTTGCGCATATCCTTGGCGGTACCTTCCTTGTAGAGGCCGGTGATGAGATAGAACAGCAACGGAGCCGGTTCGGAGTTGGAGAGGACGTAGTTGAGGAAGACAGCAAGGAAGGCAACATTCTCCGGCTCGAGCAGACGCTGCAGATAGTTAAAAGGTCCATTCTCATCGATTCCCTCCTGATCGGATGTGTCCTCATCCTCCATCGACATGATTTCTTTTTGGATGACATTCGTTGCGACAGCTTGAATGGGTGAAATGGTTCCACTTGCAATGGCGCCGGTGCATGGAGGACCTCCTCCTCCGCCACTAACAGCACCAGCCAGAGGTGTGAAGTGATATGATTCAACAAAAATGGTGCCGCTATCAGTGAGGAAATCGCCGCAGTCGGGTGGCTCTTCACTGAAACTACTACCCTGGAGAGTGTGTTGAGACGTGGACATGGCGGAGATGGTGGAATGCGAGTGTAAGTGTGAATGCGTTAACGAAGATGATGGGTAAGGAGGCGGAGGCGTACCGGGAGGAGTCACTTCGCCATCCTTCTCGGTGAGATCCCAAGAGCCGGATGTAGTTTTTGTGTGACGATCTGAAAGTAGAGAAAGTGGAATATATATAAATACATATGTATATGGTATAAGTGGGAGAATATATCTACGTACATATATACAAACGGTGGGGATATATATAAATACATACATAACAGCCAATCGAACTGGTTTAACTTTGAGTTATTTGATTAAATTCAAATTAATCAGAAAGAAACCACCCGATGACCCACGCAATAGAAGAATATACATACATATATATATTTGTATACATATGTATATACAATATACTTACATATTTATATGTTAATTCTTGAAATTAGTTTATATTACTTTCAATTAAATTCATTTAATCTACAATTTTATTTAATTTTCACTTCATTCATTCTTAAGTTAATTTTAATTTCATTCTATTTTATTTTTAATGGTTAATCTTTACTTTTTAGAATATTTTCTTTTATGCTTTTCCAACTTCACTCACTGATTGTTGTCTGTCAACTTAATTGGTTGGACTTCCGTAAGAAACTAAAAGTCGTAGATGGATTTTGAACTGATTTTTTTTTTAATATATAAAAATTCCTTGAAAATTCTGAGTGAAATATGTATCTGTATATACAACAAACTAGTTGTTGTGATGAAATGGAATTAAATGTTGTTCCAATTGAAGTACTTGTTTTTTGTTTTTGCTACTTTGACCACGTTTCCAAATGTGGATCAAATTTCGTAAAATGATGTACAATAAAACAGAACAACTTGTTTTTTTTTATTGCTGACAAAGTGTTTACTGTCCCCATCGTATGATTTACGCCTTTATACAGGGTGAGGACTCGGAAAAGATACACTTTCTCACTTTATTGTTCCATATTTTGTTCTTCCGTTTAGGATTGTTTTAAAAATATTTATTTTAATTTATTTATTTTCGTTTATTTTATTAATTATTATTACTTATTTAATATTAATTTCTGTAATTTATTATAATATTAAATATTAATTGATTAGGATTGTTTTAAAAGCACCCTGTTTTGTTATTCAGTCGAGACAAAAACTATGGCCGGCGTTCGGTCCCAAGCTCAAAGATCGAAATTTACCTGGATGCCGCGGATGCATGTTCTCCGGTGACGATACAACACGCCTGTGTTTGTTGAAGTGGTTCAGATTAGGTGGCGTCTGTCCCAGGGCCTGGAAATATGATTATTAATTAGCGAATCGTTTATCAAAAACTCGGATTTGTAAACGAAGATGAAAGCAGTATTAAAAAATATCCAATTATATTATAGAAACAAACATTATTATGGAAACAACAACTTGATTATTACATAGAAAATACTAATTATTAAAATAAACAATTACAACAACAAAATAAAATAACCAAAAATCTACGCAAACTAATAAAACTATGGCAAAAAATAATCAGAAGCAAAAAACAAATAAAAAGGCACCTGAATGCGAAACATGCGAAATCAGTGGACAGAGTATAAAATAACAAATGAAATAAAATAAATAAATAAGAATAAGAAAAAGAAAAAAGCTCTACCAAATTAAATTAAAATAAAAAATAAAATAAAACAAAAATTTACTTTGAACAAAACGTTACAAAAGCAACTCTACAAAGAAAATGGGAAGTATTTAAAAAAAGTTATTTAAATAACATTACACACAGAAATAAATAATAATAATTATACAATAATAAGAACTATAATAAGAACTAAAGAGTAATGCTTTTTAACCCAAAAATAAGTTTTCTAAATTTTGAGCTAAATAAAGAGCTCTACTCTACAAAGCAAGTGGGAAAGGTTCGAAAGCTGTCGCTTAGTTGGGGATTTCCTTTACATTTCCCCATAACACTCCCTTTCCATTCTTCATCATCTACCACTCAAGTTTTTTACCATAAATAAGCTTAAGGTGAATTATCGAATAAGTGGAGAATCGATGGCGAGGAGGATAACATTATAAAGTACATAAAAAATACAATAAATAAAAAGATAAAAAATTCTGCATGGTCAAAAAGTAATAATGAAGGTATGATACAGTGTTGTGGTGAGTTTCTTGAGGGGTGGGGGCGATGAAGGGTAGAAGTTATAAAATTAATGGAAATAGAATGAAATAGAAAATTCGATTATAGATAAGCACGAATGAATTAATCTAATGAAATTCGTAAAAAACGAAAGGAAAGAGAGAGAGAGAGAGGAATGAACAAGAAAAGAGAGAGAGAGGAATGAACAAGAAAAGAGAGAGAGAGGAATGAACAAGAAAAGAGAGAGAGAGGAATGAACAAGGAATGATACAGAAGAGAGAGAAATAGATGGAGAAGGAAAGATCATAAAGGAGACAGTTCGAGGATGGAGATATCGAGAGAGATCTATAGAGAGGGATACCATTGAGGGAGATATTTAGGAGGAAATTTCAAGGAGATCGACTGAAAGATCGGAAATTAATCGAGATAGTGTGAGACAGAGGAAGAAAGAGAGATATTCAGAGAGAGAAAAAGGATAAATAGGAAAGGAAGCGATCGAAACAAAAAGAAGAACTCAGAGTGATTGAGGAATCGAGAGGAAGGAAGAGAAAGGATGAAAGAAAGAAGACATAAGGAAGATAGGAAGAAAGAGGAAGATATATATATGTATATATATAGAGAGAACGAGAGACAGAGTGCACTGAGGATGAGTGTGAAGTGAGAGTGGATTCATGTGCTTGTTCAATAGTGTACTTAAGGTTTATGATATTAAAGCAAAGTGCATAATTCCAATTAGTAAGCATTAATTATTTACACGTTAGTTCTTCTAACAAACTTGTTGTCATTAACTGCCATTGTAAAAATATGAGTTAAATCATTATATAGTACATAGTTAATGAAAAATTCACACTTCTCATGTCGAGCTTAGAACTACGGTATATTAGTTTAACTGATAACACTTTTCTGATATTTTAGTACTCAATTTCTTATCATTTTAAATTCTTTAAACTTAATATTGTAATTATTAATTATATTAAAAATGCTACATTTCATTTCAATTTTCAATACAATCATCACAAGCATGGAAACCAACTTATTTTAATATATGTATAAAAGCGTTTAAATGAGGTTAGTCCATTTTTTAACTAAAACCGAAAGATGATTATAATTGTATGTGTAAGCATTGCTTTGAGTGTGGTGAGTACGGTGAGTATTGATTTTTAAAACCAAATTTGAAGCCAATTAATTTCGTATTTAAAAAAATAAGAAATTTTTAAAAAAACACCCACAAAATTTACTTTTCAAAAGAAAGATAAACAACAGTGAAAGTTATAACAGTAACAGCGTATAAATAACAGCGTTTTTTGTGAACGAGAGCAGAGTGTCGTAGAGGTGAATTTCTCTCAATTGATTTTTGTTTCTTTTTTTTACTTACAGCCGTAGCAACAGCGCCGTTACCACTCCCACACACTGATGTTATGGTGCTTCCGCTTCCCCCACCCCCACCAGCACAACCTCCATGCAACTGTTGATGTTGCTGCAATTGTTGCACTATATTCGGACGCTGAGAGAGCGGAAAAGCAGCTGACATGTTGTTGTCACGCACAGCCGTGCACGTAGAGACCAGCGGATAATTAAGCAAAGTGTCAATACTGTTGGGCGGTGGGCGTGACGGTAAGTTACCACCTCCTGATCCACCTCCAATGCCAACATTCAAATTATTAACGCTTCCCTTGCGTGAGGAAGCATTCAAACCTATGCCACCGCCGCCGCTCGATTCCTCCAACATTCCCGGTTGTCGCGGTGGCAGAGGTGGAGGTACACAATCCGCATCATCCGCCCCCTCTGCACAACCGGAGCCAGTTTCCATCTGTAAAAACATCTGAGTGGACATTTTGGGATCGGACAGCGCCTTCGTTTTGATCTTGGAACGTTTCTTTTGGGCCGATGAAGCAGCAGCAACATTTGCAATACCTGCTGCTGCCGGCGGAGTGGTAGCTTGTATGAGCTGTGGTGAATTACGCAGCTGTGGACTGGAGCTGCCAGTCGTTAGATTGGAGTGGTCCAAATCAGACACTGGCACTAGTGGCACCATAGGACGACGCCATTCATTGCTGTTGCTGTTACTGTTATTCGTATTGTTATTGTTACTGCTGCTGCTGGTGTTGCTGCTACTGCTACTGTTGTTGCTAGAAATTGCTGCAGGGCTACAAACAGTGGTTGCTGTTGCCGTTTCTAGCAACAGATTTCGTGGTGGATTGCGCTGTGGCAGCGGCGGCGGAATGTCTTCTTTTATTAAATTTTTTGGTTGCGATGCAAATTTATTTTTATGCTTCGAAGAATTGGATGACTTCGGTGTCTCTTTGTGACGATGCTGGTTCTGTTGTTGTTGCTGTTGCTGTTGTTGTAGTTGATGTTGATGTTGCTGCAGTTGAATCAGCTGTTGTTGATGCTGATAGAACAGATGTTGCTGTTGAGGTGAACTGATGCGATGCTGGTGCAGCGACTGTGACATGTTGAGATGCTGCTGTGCGAGCGGCGTCGTCGACGATAAGTTGGATGTGTGGAGAAAATCCGTGGTATTATTAAGTGGTGAAGTTATTAAATCTTTGTCAATTTTATTCTTGCGACCGCCCAACGACAGCGACGACAGTGAACGGGGCAGAAGAGAGAGGAATGCTGGAGAGGATTGTGGTGGATGTGGCTGAGGTGTGGTGGCTAAAGGATGTACTGAATGCTGCTGTGGCAGCTGTTGGAGGTGGTGTTGGTGAGAAGCTGACAGTTGGTTTTGAAGTTGCGTTGGTGAGAGAAAAGTGGTATTTTTGTTGTTGTTGTTATTGATGTTTGTCGCTGGCGAATACTTTGTTGCTGGTGCATCCTGTGATGTTTCCAGAGTGTTTTTTGTTTGGTTTTAAGATTCATTGTTGTTTTATTTTGTTGTACGATTGAAGGACGATTTGTTGTTGTTGCATCAGTTGCAGAATTTGATTGGTTGATTGTTTTATTTTTTTAATAAGTGTTGAGATGTGTGTGTGTGTGGGGAAAAGAAAAATTATGGTGAATAAAATATGTTGAATATGAAGGAACAATGTGAATTTTATATGAAATTTGAGAAACGATTTAATTAAAAATATACTTTTCTATAATCTTTCATCATTCAACACATTTGAATTGAAAAACCATTAAAGTTGTTTGCAATTCTAAAATATTTCAATTTGCATGTTTTTGTTGCACTCCTTTTTTGGCGTTAGTTTTGTTGTTTAATAAAAATAAGTATTAAAAATAATTTATTAATTTTTTAGCGCAATTTTTAAAAAATCAAATTTTTGCAATTAATAAACATGACAGCGAGCACGAAGAGAGAGAGAGAGCGAGCGATAAAGAGCGAGGGCTTGGTTAAGTTGAATAAATTTCAAAATGAGAGAGTGTTGAATAAAAAAGTGGCATTTGTGTTGAATAAAATGTGGTTATGCAAAATATGAACGTCAAAATGCACGAAATATTCTTTATAAATGTTCAGACAAAAACAACAACAACAAAATGGAATGAAATATTGTTTGTTTTTAGAGGGGGCGTGGCAAGTAGCATAGTGTGTTTATATTGTAGTGTAATGTTTGTGGGACGGTGTAAATGTAGTGAATTTATTTGACTGTTTTTTTAAGAGAAACTAGACAAAAAGCTATCCCTGTCTTTTCAAGAGCTTTCAAATAAAATATCATCTCTAAAAAAAGGGTCAAACTATACAGGGAAAAGGTCTCTAATAAAGCAGAGAATTTATTTGCAAAAAACAAAAAACAAATTCTTATATTTTCAAACTTTCAGCTATTGAACAATGGGATTTATTTGCTTTTTATTTTGTTTTATATGATATTTTGATTTAATGACTGATTTGATTAAAAGGGGGTTTGAATTAATGCAGCGCCGCCAATAATATTAGCATTAAAGCAGCGCAAGCAATAAAATTTTTCATTGTATCCAATTATTTGCAAAATTAATCTTTTTAAATAAAAATTTTTAATTATTAAAGTGAAGCAATTGAATTTAAGAAAACTTCGCCTCTATTTTAAAACCTTTGATTTTCTTCGATTTTCTTATTAAATTCAAACAAAAAAAACAACGATTACGACTCATATAAAAGTTTCGCAACATGTAAAACTATCAACATTGGAACAATATCAAAAAGAAGACGAATTTAACTAAGAGATGGCGTAGTTTTACAGCTACAAAAACGGGGGGAGGGCCAAAAATTTTAGTTTTTTCCATATTCCTCAAAAAACCCACCTCAGCTCCGACTTGACGCAGTTGTTCCCGCAGCTTGCGTATATTTGCTTCGGAAAGTTTGTAGCTTGGATTATTGATGTCGCCTTTTAGGCGTTCCAAATTTAATTTCTCCTGCTCGAGCATTTTTTGTAGCGTTTGTATTTTATACGATTCCATTTCACGTCTTTTAATGCTCTATAAAAGGAAAGAAATATAAGTTTTCAAAATAATACAATACTTTATAAATGAATTGTTTAACTGTTGGTAATCAACTTACATCAACCGGTTGGGGACCCGTAATGGAAGCGGTTCGATCTCTGCCAGAGAGAATGGGCGTGGAAGGTACGATGCCAACTGAGTTCGGGCGAGCCATTTTTGGTGTACGTTTGACAGCTAGTTCAACAATCGTAGAAGCTATAAAATAAGATACAAAAATATTAACAATTTTCATTGAAATAATAAAGAAGTTATTAACACATCATACAATATTCATGGGACGGGGGGGAGTTTTTTTTGAAGTCTTTTTATAAACTCTGAATGGTGAAATTTTGATGATAGCCCCCCCAGAAAGGATATCTGTATACAACAGTCTCTTGGCAATTTCAGCAAACACAACTTCCAACTCATTCACTCATTTCTCAATAAATAGTGTGGAGTTATTGTGGAGGAATGGAGGCTGGTAGGGCGGTCATTCAAGTGGAGTGACCTAAATAACTGTATTTGAATCCATAGAAGAGGATTGCGTCCATTACCATTAGCCCAGTGCAGCAAAAGCAATTTTATTAAAAATTTAGAAATTCTTCACTTCAAGAGGAATGAGAGAATAAAGAGAAAACTTTCTCCCACAAGAGAACATGTTACTCAAGTAACATTAATTAAATTATATTAACGAATAAATAAAAAAAAAACAAAAACAAAAAACTGAGTAAATGATGATGATAGTGATGATGATTGGTAGTTTTTTTATTTCTAATTTCGAATTAAAAATTCAATGACACTCACTCACTTGAAACGTGATGGGGAAATGGTGTAGGTGATGTAAGTGGGCGGGGAGGGGGTTGATGATGATGATTTTAGGGGGAGCATTTGTGTGCTGCCCTGGTTGAGAACAATTTGCGGCTTTTACGCTTGATTGTTCATTTTAATTGAGTACAAATTTGTCTTAGTTAAGTTTTAATTGTATGAAAAACTTTAGTCCACTATTTTTTCTTGTTGTTATTTTCAGCTTTTCTATTCTCTTTTTTTTCGCTTTTATTTTTTTGAAGGCTCTTTATACAGTTGTCATTTCTTTTTATTGGTTGATATTAATTATGAACATTAGTGATGGTGTGTGATTGCTTTAGAGGTACGATTATAGGTCATCAAATGTTTATTTAACAGCTCTTAATATATAAACTACAACTTTTCCAGCTATGTCAACATTGTAATACTCGGGAACTTTGCCAGATGTGTACCCTTTAAAAGAGAGTGAGTGAGTATGTGAGTAAGAGAAAGAGAGAGCAAGAGAAGAGTTTAACACTCTTAAATGCAATTATAAAGATTTTCTTGATTCACATGTCGACTTTAATGCTGACGACTGACGATTACCGAGTTATAAGTATGTATATATACCTGATATATCTCATATATCTATGTTTAAATTATAAGTAAAAGAAGGAAAAGAAAACGTGAGTGACTGAATAAAAACAAACCAACCAAACAACAACTTTATTGACTTTTACTTTACAGCAACAAAAAGTCGTCCACCACAACAACAACAACACCGACACCAACGATTTAAATTACAAAACAACGGTAATGTTGAAAAAGCTCATATAATGGTTTAATTTAAAAATATCAACTTTGAAACAAATAGAAAAAACAAATGTAAAAGTAAACATTTAAAATAAACAAATGTATCACCTTTCTTCAGTTACATACTATGTTGTCTTTATGGTTAAATAATAACAACAAAATATTGAATTAACAAAGTTTGTTGTTGGGTTAAATTAAGCTAGGTTATGTTAGGATAATATTTCAAAAGTGAGAGTGAGAGAGAGAGGGAGCATGTGGACCTTATCTCTGCGGTCATATTTCCAAAAGGTACTCAAGTTTGAATGGCTTCAAGGAAAACTTTTGAATGGAATTTTATTTTTTTTTTACTTCGAAACCCTTTTAAATATATTATCTGAAACCTTCCAAAAGTACACTATAATGTTTCTAAAACCTTTCAGAAGTATTCCATAAAATATCTGAAACGAAACCCTTCAGAAGTGGTCCATAAAATAAATGAAACCCTTCAGAAGTACTTCCATAAAATATGTTAAACTTTTCACAAGTATTCCATAAACTCTCTGAAACATTTAGAAGAGGTCTATAAAGTCTATCATGAATTTAATGAAAACGATAATTGATATGACGAATATAATGGTGAAGATCTTTTTGAAACGTTTAATATTATATTTAATTCAATACTTTATTAGTTAGGTTAGTTTAATGAAATAATCAATTTCCGAAATATTTATATGCATTCATTGAATATAATGTATGTATGTTCCTTCCATTGAATTGTTGTTGTTGTCGTTTTATTGAGTTTCCCCAGTCAATCGGCCGCATTGCATTTGATAACACCACTAACGCCACCGCCACGCCACCGCTGCAAACAACAACAACAACAACAACTACATCAACACTAAGAGGAAGAAGTTTCTCTGTTATTTGAGCTTCCCTCTTTTGTCGGCTTTGCTTGGTACCAACATCGCCAACATCGTCGTCGTGTTTGGAACTAATTATTTTATGTATTAAGTTGAACTTTGTACTGAGCGGACGATTGAAGCACAAGAGCAAACAAGCGGCATTTTTTTTTTAATTGAATAGAAAGAAAAGCTGCTGTAACATCTTTCTTTATCTTTCTTTCTTTTTTTCTAAAATTTCCCCACGATTTCAACGATTTATTTTTTACCATATTTTTCGAATTAAAATTATGAAGATGAAAATTATGAAAATTATTAAGAGAGTGGAACCACTTCCATAAAGTTGGTCTTCCACATGGAAGTACTTATCAAATAAAGAACTCGATTCGACATGGAAAAATAAATGATTGAAATGATGAAATGATTAAAAACAATTATTTCCGATTTTCATTCAGTTCAGTTGTCAGTTATTTGAAAGGATTTCAATTACTTTCTTTTCTTTCACTCAATTTCAATTTTTATATTAATTAAAATACTTGTATTTGAATAAACTGGGTTAGGTTAGGTTGAAAAGGCGTTGTGATGGCTGCACAAAGAGCGACCACGGCCATACAGATACCCATGTGGACCATTGTGATTGCCTTCATGATGAGGATATTCTGTGAGCTAAAGAGTCGAATAACCCCACGTGAGACCCATATAATCTCAATACACATTAAAGATAGGGATAATCTTCAGTAAGTACCCCAGTTGTCAGTCATCTCGGAAGACTAGCCATGCCATTTCATCTCATTTTTCGTTAAACAGTTTATTTAACTTTCTTAAACTAACCTATTATTATTATTAATGTAATTGTAGCAATAGCTTTGATTATAATCCATTAATAATTATTCCTTAATGTTCTTAATAATTAACCCGCACATAAATTGCATTCGCCATGAATGTTCATTGAAAGTCCTCATAATTTTATCACTATACTTCATCTTATTCACGACATGCTGAGGACACTCCTACCCGCACTCCCCGCTCCCAACACTCTTGTCACCTTTCACCATCAACTTCATCACAATCATTCTCTTTCATCTTCATTATCGAAAGAAATTTAAAAAAAGGAAATTTGAAACCTTTTCACTTCACTGTGGTCCTTCATTAAAGAATAAACTTGATAAAACTTGTTTATATAATAATAATAATAAAAACAAACCAATCTAAAGAAAAGAAGAATGAGGGGGGCAAAGAAGAAGAAGAAGAATATTCACTTACCTTTAATTAAACTAACAACAGTTGGATGCTTCTCTGAGCGTACTTCTTGTCCATTGACCTATAAATTCCGCAAAGACATGCGGGACGATGATTGGATGGGAGGATGAATGGGATGGATGAATGAATGATTGAATGAAGAGATGGATGGATGGGATGGAGGAATAATGATTGGATGGAATGGATGAATAATGAACGGATGATGGAATGGAATGGATGAATAATGAATGAATGGATCAATAAATGGTGGAACATATGAATGGATGGATGAATTGTTGAACATATGGATGGAACGATAGATGATTGAACAGATGGATGATTAAATATATGGATGGATGAACGAAAGAAACCGAAAAAAATTAATTAAGAAAGGATGCAAGAAGAAACGAAAAGAAAAGAGAAAAAATTTTAATTAAAAACAGTTAGATTTGATGTCTGTAAATAATGGAAGATACTATATCGTAAATCATATAAAATAATACGTTGTTTTTGCTTCTTTTCTGTTTTTGCAAACCTTTAAAATCATATCACCAGCAACCAAGCCGGCGATTTGTGCTGCTCCACCTGGTTTCACGCTCTCCACGTAAACTGGATTGTCACCAGAAACCTGAAAATGAAATTAAATGAAATTAAAATTAAAAAAACAACAAAGAAAACCATCAGAGAGAAAGAAAGGGGATACAATTAAGTGAAAAAATACAGAGAACGATGATTGATGGAAATGATGACATTAATTAAAGGAATTCTTCGAAATTAATTCATTTTTTAATTAAATAATAATGAAAGTTTAAACATATAATGTTTTCAATAGTTCCTATAGTTATATGATTTTTTGTAATATTCTGAACTCATTATGATTATGATTGTCTATAATGATTAATACTTATTTCAAATTAAGTAATAATACAATAAATCAAAACAATTTCATTCCAATTCGTTATTTCATTTAAATTCATTTCAATTCATTCAACTTTAAAAAAATTACGAAATCGTTCCAGTAAAAATTTTTCTTCTTTCTTCAGTAACAACAAAAATACATAATGATAACCTTCACCGTTCTCTTTCAACTTTCAGTCTCATCTTAAAGTCCATTAAACTCTGACCCAAAATCATTCCATTCAATAGAATTCAAAGTGGTTCTTTTGTTTTTGTTTCCTCACTGTGTTGTTGTATTTCAGAACACACACAAACATACACAAACAAACACACACGCACATGAATAACATACATAAATCAATTTAATTATTAAATAATAATGTTTGATGATTATATCGTATTTGCTAAAATTTACGTATTTTTGGATTGAAGCCAAAAAATGCAAAATTTCAATAAAAATGTAGCCAAAATATTAACTAATCAGAGAATATTTTATTTATGCAAAAAAATAAAAATAAAAAAAAAGTCGGGCATTTTTTCCAACTGAAATAACCAAACGTCAAAAGAACGTCAATCAAACGTGTCATGACGTGTGAGTTAAAGTTTTTTGTTTTAAAATGTTTATAAACGCAAATCGATTTAGAATCGAATCGAAACAAATATCATAGTTCAATAGTATTGAGTAAAGTTTTGTGAACTGTGATGAGTTCCGAATGCAGTGAAAAGCGGACTAAAAACCGGAAAACAATTCTTTGGGATGCTGAACAAAATAATTCATTGTTCTCAAAGAAATTCTATTCCATTCTATGAAATTTTTCTTAAAGTTATCGCAAAGCTATTGTTGACTTTATTGACAGCTGTCAATTCAACTGGGCTTCGTTAAAGTCCAAAGATGGGAATGGTTTACACATGATACGATACACAAAACATTCTTTAAACTTGTAGAGAGTTTTTTATACATCAGTATTCGATCTACTAATCAATCAAAAGATAATTACAACAACTAATAATAATACATATCTTTGTAAAAATAGTGATGAAATCAAATTTATATGATTTCATCTACAAATAAACGAGTGATTGTCTTATTTATTTATTTATTATTTTACTATGAATGCTTTAACATTGGATTAATGAAGTTTATTATAATTCCAATCCACAATAAATCATTTTGTCATATTAAAACCTTGTATACTCCTGCAAAGTGTTGCAAAATCGACTATAAACCCACTTCTAGACTCTCCCCTTGCTTTCACTCATATGAATCATCATCATCATCACCACAACCATCATCAAAAATCCAGTAAAAACAAGCTTAAAACAGTTTTAAGCTTTCAATCTAACAACTGATCAATAATTGATTCAGTATATTATTCAGTATTGAATATTGAATTTAATTCGTTGAAGAAAATCAAAAAAAGTTAAAATATGTTAATAAGGTTACTTTAAAATTTCAAAAACCAGCTTAATGACATAAAATTTAAATTTTAATTCAAGACAATTAAATTCAACACACTCACAGAAACAGAAAACAAGGTAAGCGGCAGCAATTAACTCAACTCAATTCAACTTCCCCGTCCTTCTTTTCCCCCAAGCAAACCATTCAACAACTAAACGTCAGAGATAATGAGATAGGACACTTCGAATTCGCTGTTTCAATACATATGCATTTTGCTGAAATTTCACTAAACCTATGACAAGAAAACGTGTGCGTTGTCCTCTCATGTGTACTTCGCCGCACAAAATCGTGTGCTTTGTCCTCTCATGTGTACTTCGCCGCACGAAGTGTACTTCGCCGCAGTATCACATGCACGCATGCAATATTGATTTTACGGGGTGTCTTTTTGCAAACGTCAAAAATATATTTAACAAAATAAACTTTTGCTTATGCTCAGATTATATACCTAAGATATCTACCAGTTCCTTATAATTATAATAAATGTATACTTTCAGATTTTACATAGTATTTGTTGATTTATTTGTTTATATTTAATTGGTATAAAGTTGTCGTTGTGCGAATATTTGGCTGTCAGTGCAAAGTTGTTCGAATTTTCACAAAATAAATTAAGATTAGTAACTCCAGAATGGTCGCATTTATATATTTTCATTTATTTTCCAATATATTTGAAAATTATCTATTGTTGATCCAATTGGGGGACTTAAATTCCCTTTTAACACCTACTGTTTGTATATTTGAGAAGCTTCACCACCTTTGTTTACATATGGTGAAATTTATATTTTAAAAGCCAATGGCCTTGGCTATACGCAGTATCTTGTGAAACGATTGCAATCAGTTCGTTTGAGAGATAGGAAGAAAGACAAAAGTCTATACTCTAGTATCGAGTGTAGAGAATTTTTGAAACGAAAATGGACCCTGCTGCCTTAAACACAATCAGGGGCGCAAGACGCAGATTCATTTTTTAACTGTCAAAATTACACGGGCGCTTATGGAGATCGAGAAAAAAGTTTGCTTTCCATTTTGCTTCCCTAATTTGCTGCCGAAATTTGCGTCCCGCAACCGAGCTAATTCTAATTTTGGCGGACGCAGAAGCGTTTTTGTTCTTCTTATTTGTTTGTGTTGGTTTACATTTCATTCTTTATTCTATTTCAGCTGCTGTAAAATTATCTGAGTGTTTGTCTGTTGCTTTTTTTATTATTATTCTTTATTTTTAACATATTATTTAAATGTATTTTAAATATATTTTAATATAGATAAAAATAAATAAACTTCGAGAGTTTTGGGGTAGAATGAATCTATTGTTCTCTACTGTCAAATTTTTGACATTTCATACGTCTGCTTCCCGAAAATGCTTCTCTGCTATTTAAATCCGAGCCATTTCTTGCGTCCCTAACTTGGATCTGCGTCTTGCGTCTCTGATTGTGTTCAAGGCATGTTTCTCAGTTTCTTTGCACGCATAGAAGAAAGCAGTTGTCAAAGGAAAGAAGAGCAACATAGTTTGCCGAACTCGTGTTCATATTTTCTCTCACTCTGGCCAACATTTGGATATTCAGTAAATTTCACACACACTTTGGCATCACATGTTTACAGCTTTTGAAACCATATGAGAAACCACAGTGTGTAGCCACCGATGGTATCGACATACCAGTAGTGAAACCGTTCCAAAAGATATTGCGTCTAGTCAAGCTGATTTCATAACTAACTGAATCCGTGGTGAAACATGAAACAGCTGATTTTTTCAACATACTGAAAGACAGAAAACAAAAACAACAATATGGTATCTCTCACGTATAGTGTACATGAATTCAACAGCTCATAAAAAATAGACGTCAAACCGATTTTTGAAGCGGCGAATTCGAAGTGTCCTATCTCATTATCTCTGCTAAACGTTTACTAACTATCGATGGTTCAGAATATGACAGTGTTGCCATTTATTAATTTGTTTGCCCTTGCTTACACAACCGCCTCCTACTATTCACCTCTCTAGTATTCACCACCTCTCTGCACTACTCTACACCTTTCTTTCCCTTTGTCACTCTGCATCTCTACCGACTATTTGACTCACTCTTTCTCTCTCTCTCTCTCTGTCTCTCTTGCGGGATATTTTAAACCCCGATGATGCCGTGGTTTCCACTTGTTATAATTTGTCAGAGAAGCAACCTTTTTTTCCGTCTCTTTTTTTCTTTTCTTCTTTTTTAAATTATTTATTTTATTTGTTTTGCATTCACATTTAAATCATCGTACATTTCAAATGTTTTACGTAATTCATTTGTATCGTAATAAAACAACTTTCAATGCATTTATACATATTTTATACAATTTTGCATTAATATACATATATATATACATACATATGTATATAATACATATATATACATATGTATATAAGTTTCAGCTGTCGTTGTATCGTTCAGCTGATTAAGTCAGCAACAACTAGCATTGCTTTCATTAAGTTTTTGTTGTTTTTTGTTTGTTTGTTTTATTTGTTTACTAAGAAATTAATATTTATTATAAAATCGCATGAAGTCATCATCACGATCATCAACGAAATTAACGTTACCGGCCTCAGATACTTGTGAATTGAGACAGACAGATTGACGGATAGAGAGGCAGACATGGAGTCATAAACACCGTGCCGAGCTTTAATCTCACTGTCATTGCTTCTTTCTCGCTCCTAATTCATGCTCTACCTCTTTCTTTCTATATATCTGTCTTATTCTTGCTTATTTCATCTTTTCATCAAATACTCATGGATTAACAGACAGATTGACAGACAGAGGGGCCGACATGCAGGCAACGAGGCTGACATGCAGACAACAAGGCTGACATACAGACAAAGAGGCTAACATGAGGACAAAGAGGCTAGCATGCAGACAGAGGGACTGAGAGACAGACAGACGTTAACACTGTGTTGAGCTTTACTTCGTCATCATTGCTACTTTTTCTATCCCACTATTTCTCTTTCTATCTCAGACTCTCTCTCCGTGTCTCTCTTCCTAATCCTCCCTCTCTCAATCGCGCAAATTCTATCTCCTTTTCACCTTGATTTTACCTTTTATTTCTCTTCAGTTTCTCCCCCACTCACTCTCTCTCACTCTTCTTTCTCTATCTTCCTCACTCTGTCTTGATGTGTCAACATTTTATAATTTTAGGTTTTTGGATACTTTCGTTCACACATTTTTTCTTGTTTTGATTTTATTAATGATCGTGTTGATTGAAAATCATTAAACAAAATATAAATTTTTTTTTTTTGGGAACACAAATTTTATGTGTGTACGAGTATGTATTAATTTTTGAAATGTCATGGTGTCATATGCTGTCATTTTGCTGTTGCTGTGATATTTGCACAGTGTCAAAATTCTTTATTTTTATGTTGACTGATACAAAAAATTATAATGATAATGATGATTACGAATAAAGTGAAGTGTGCCTCGTTCTCAAAAGCGTGGGAGGTCCGACATTCTTGATTATGATGATACTTTTGAAAATAATTTAGTTATTAAATGATTTGTATTTTAAAGAACTTCTTCAGAGCAACAAGAGTAGGCTTTTTATTTTAGAAGATTTCGATGAAAATTTGAAGCTGTTTTTATAAACTACCACCAAAAAAATGGTGACAACAAAAATAACCAGAAACAATCAAGATATGTAAATTATTCATGTGAAAAACTCCTTAAACTCCGAATTATCTGTAGGCAATCATTGTACATATCTTTCTAAAAAGACTTAAGATCTGAAAAGACTTAAGATCTGAAAAGACTTAAGATATAAAAAGGCCTGAGATCTAAAAAGACTTAAGATACAAAAAGGCTTGAGATCTAAAAAGGCTTCAGATCTAAAAATACGCAAGAAAGCTCAAATAAGTGAAGGCTTAAAAACAAAAAAGCTTAGCAAACGACTATTAACGAAATTTTCTTGGCACAATGAATATCTTTTATTTATTTCTCTTGCTTTATATGTATATCTTCCGGACAAAAACCTCTTTTATTCGATCGACAATTAAATGGTCTCTCAGAATTAGAATGGTCTATAGAATGGCAATAAAAGGTCTTAAGAGGAGTCTCGTGTGCTGAATTATTCTTCGTTTTCCTTAAATATTATCGTTCTTTGGGGAAGATTGTTGCCCATCTGTATTCGAAAAAGAGTGTATTGTATTGTATTTTGTGTGTGTGCGTGTGTGTACGCTAAGATTCTTTTTTTTTAAAGTACCTTCCAGATAAAAAGTGAGATTTAAAAAAAGACCTTTCTTAAGAAGAATGGAACACTAAAATAAAAAATATCCTCGTGGATAGCAAATTTCTGAATCCTTTTCTCAGGTGTTTTGATGAATATTTAAAATTGTATATATTAATAATATATTAAGCAATATATTACTCATCTGAAAGACTTGCATTTATTTTTAGTGCCACGACAAAATAGATTATTAGCTAAATACTATTTAATTGTGTGTTTCTCTTTCAATAACAAGAAAATACTGTATCTGTGCTTTGAATAAATTATAAAAAACTGATCGAGTGACATTTTGATATATTTTCAAAATAAATCAAATTTAGTTTATAAATATTTTCAACTAAACTGAATATAATTTTTGTTTTCGTCGACATTTGTGTTGTCTTTGCGTGCATTAAATTTTTGCCATAAACTAAACTATATATAAAATTTCATCGAGAGAATCCGACAATGAAATTCGGACGAAGACATACTGAAATTATAACGTCGTTGTAAGTAAGAAGAAAACAAGAACAATTGAAAGGAAAACGTAATTTAGAAAGTGAAATTAGCCTTCCAAATAGCTTTTAAAAACTGTCAAAATTAGAGCCAGATTTTAGATTTTTTTCTTAGATTTGTTTAGATTTCTGAAACGTGACTTGATTGAGGATGAAATGAAACTAAAATATTTATTTAAGTAATCTATTAAGCTATAACTTTTTCTTTTAAGCGTTTCATCGGCTTTGGGTTTCGGTGTTGCTGCCAGCTTAGCTTTTCTTTACTACACGGACTGGAAAACGGTTTTGCAATTTCTGCCGATATATAATGCAAAATTTAAAGATGATGATAAGAAATAAATTCTACCATATATTATATTATTCTGTCCAATAAAGCAATAAATAATCTGGCTTAAATGGGTTTGAGTCCTGACTAAAATAAAATGCGGTCGAATAGAAAAGATGCTATTTAACGATTTTCATTGAATATTATTCATTAAGAAATGAATGCTACAGTGACTAATCTGACTTCAATTGATTTGAGTCCTCACTAACATAAATTATCGAAATAGATCTCATCGTTAATACGTTTTTCAATGAATGTTATTCAAGATGGATACATTTTTCATTGGATGAATACAGTCTAATGGGCCCGATGAAATATCAATCAAAATATTACTTGTAAAAGAAAAATTCAATTGCAGACTTTCTTATTCCATGGATCCGAAGTGATCCATAAAGTTCTAAAATTCCAAAGTAAACTTTTTCTACTTACTTTCATTCCGTAACCATTCTCATCCTTACGCACTGTCAACGTCAAATACTGGTAATGCTTTGGTGATGATTCGGCGATGGGCGAGATCTGGATCTGGGGACGACGTGATGCTGCTATATTGATAACGTTGCCGGCGCCAACTCCAACACCAGCGCCGCCAACGCCGCCGCCGCCACTGCCTACGCTACCGCGATGTTGCGAATGATTCCCGTTAGCACCCATGGCACCGCCCACCATTAAGCCGCCTGCTGTTGATGGTGGCGATGATATTTGTACATTATTGCTATTGTTGTTGTGGTTTTTGTTGCTGTTCTTGTTGCTCTTGAAGAAACTGTTATTACTTGTGGCGCTAATTGGAATCGCTGAAGTGGGTGATGCTAATGCTGTTGGTGATGATGGTGTTGTTGGTGATGATGGTGCTGATAATACAGATAGACAAGGCGTGGCAGCTTTTGCTGTTGTTGTTGATGATGTTGGTGTCTTACTACAACCATTCATGTGTTTGTTTTTATTTTGATAATTCACCGGCAGCGGTGGTGTTTTTGGTGGAATCGATGATGATGTTGCAGTGTGATGCTGAAGATGTTGAAGAAAACTGTTGTTATAACTGCTGTTACTCGCACACGAGGGCGATCGTGGAATTTTCGAAATTTTCTTCGAGGAATTTTTTGTAGAATTTTTGGTGGATTTATTTTTTGTTGTTGTTGTTGTTGTTGGTGGTGGTGGTGAGACTGTTTGTTGCTGTTGTTGTTGGTTCTGAAGACGATGTTGCGATTGATTTTTAGTTTGTTGTTGATTGTTTTTATTATGTTTTTGTTGTTGTTTTAGCTGATTGTTTGGTTGATGCTGTTGATTTTGTTGTTCCTTCTGTTGTTGTTGATCGTTTGGTTCCAAAACTTCGTCACAATCATTGGCATCAATACCAAAATCAATCAATCTGAAAAAAGAAATAAGAAAAAAACAGAAGATTAGCAAAGGTTAACCCGTTAACCCATTTACTGAATCGCATTTAATCTTAATCCTTAACGAAATACTCGTTTTTTTAAACAATATTAATTATTTCAATGAAAGTTATAATCATGGAATTGATTATGATTCTAATCTCTTGAAATTTTTATCATTACTATGTATTTAATTATACAATATAATAAACTATATACTTATAATCGTTAATTGCTTTTGCAAATATCATTTATTAATTTACTAACAATCCAACTGTATAAATAAAAATATTTGCTTATACAGTTTGAAGTACAAATTATTAAACAAGTTGCTCATCATCACGATGGAAAAAACCATCATTTAGTTGTTCACTTGTGCCAATGACGATGATCGATAATGATAATTAATGGAACAACTGGTTGCACAACTCGTAGCTGCTAATTTGTTGCTTACTTAATAAATTCTTTCATTTGTTGTAGAAAAATGTTTTTATGTAATGTATTTATTGTATATTTTTGAAAAATTTAATCAATTTAAACATTTTTTTACATAAAACCTAATTAATAAACATCGTATATGCTTAAAAAATGTATTCAACTGTATTTTATTCAACTTTCCTTGCAATAATTTAACCGTGCAAATACGAAGAAATGCAAAACATTTTGTGCAACAATAAAATTTAACCTTTTGGAAATCAACGTAAATCAAATTAAAAAATGCATGCGCGACAACAATAGTGCATAATAATAGAATGTGGATGCTATCGAAACGAAACGAAACGAAAATCCGAATGAGCAGATAATAAGACGAAATGAAATTTTCACTGAAGACGCGAAAAGTGAAGAGAGGTATGGAAAGAAGGGAGGGGGGACAGACAGACGAAGATGATGACGATGATTACAACGAACGCGACTCTCACACGCCAATTGAAAATATGAAAATATGTTTGTTTCCACTTCTGGTTTCGTGGATGTGAGAGAAAATATGCACTGGAAAATCTGAATCGAATCCGAGGAGGAAATCTAAATTAGCAAACAGTTAAAAGGGGCGAATAATAAAATCTGGGTTCTGTCGTGGCAAACATGTGGCATGAAGGGAGGCGGGGAGAGTATCCACGTCTCTGGTATTTGAGTGTGGCGAAGAAGAAGAAAAAAATCAAGATCATTGAAAGAGGAGAAAAAAATCAGAGGGAATTTCGAAAAAGAGAAGAAACATGGAAAAATCAGACGCGGAAATAATGAAATGGATGCTATGGAAACGGGTGAGCTTCAGTTGCAACTATTACTCTAATGGTGAGGGAGGGGAGAGAGGGGAGGGTGGGGAGGTGGATAGTAAAACAGTCAGTCAGTCAGTCCATCCATGCATCGATTGACAATGGCCACGAGATGGCGTTAATTATGCAAATGAAGGGGTAAAAAGAATGGAGGCAGGAAGAGAAATAAAAATAATTATGGAAAATTATTACAAGACGCGGAAAAGAAGAGACTCAGAGAGAGGGGGGAGAGAGAGTGGTATTGAGAGATAGAGAGGAGAATTTTTTGTATAAAACTTTGTATATGCCATTCGAATCTCCAGCAAATCTTACATGATAGTTTTTGAAAAACACTGACTGGTGTTGAATCCCTTCAAAGTGTGGAATGCTTTTCCTAGAATAAATGAATTCCGACAAAGATTGGCCGGGATCCATATGAGGGTAAATATTATGTACATATTGAATTTCTTTCAGAGGAAATTTAAGCATAGGAAAATTAAAAAGAAAACAAATAATGGAAGAAAAGACGATGGTAATAATGATGCAACTAGTCAAACTTCCTTCTGTCCCCATCGAACATCCCACATTTTGGACCGAACTATAAAAAAACCAGACAAATAAACAAACAAATTAGAGAGAACCCCGGTTTGATCTTTTCTAATTGTATGCAGCAAGAACAATAATAAAGTGAATTTTATATGAATTGCAATTAAAACATTTGTCCCTCAATGCACTTCATTGCGAATGAAAGAGAGCTGCTCTCTCTCTCCCACTCCCTCCCACCCCTTCAGAACTGTGAGGAAGAAAGAGGAGGAAGCTGACTGTTTATTTTATTTTGTATTTAAAGGTTAAAGTTTGTGACAGATGTCTATTGTGAATACTAAAGAAGCATAGAGAACGTATAATAAAAGCTTAAAGAGTGATATATTCGGCTTAAATACCCTACCCTACCCTGTAAAGTTGGCGTGGCCCTTGACCTATTTCGCCCGTATGCTATATGGAACTCCTTTAAATAACAGATAATGGGTACATGGGCTTCATTCAGATATCTTCATACGTTCGTTCAATCCTTCCGACTTCGGTGTGTTAAAAACTTAATAAACCCACTTGTACAAGTATCACCTTGTATGGGGTCTAAGATAGGAGGTGCAGGGTATAAAATAGGAGATGTAGAGTCTAAAATAGGAGGTGAGGGATTAACATAGTAGGTGTAGGGTCTCAAATAGGAAGTGTAGAGTCTAAAATGTAGGTGTAGGGTCTAAAATAGGAGGTGTAGAGTATAAAATAGGATATGAAAAGATATCAAATCTGTAGATTTTCTAAAATGTTACCTTTTTAAGGTCATCTTTTGAGGCCATTGAAGTTTTAGTGAAAGAAACCAATTCTTTTTTGTTCAATGTGAACACATTTAGTTTTCTTTCAAACAATTTGCAGTTAACATTCATGAAAAATAGGTTACGTTGTGGTCGTTATAGTTACTGTTAAATGGTGGGTGGATCCATGTACTGGTTATTGAAATGTACAGAGTGAGAACAGAGCCATAAAATAAACACAGCAGCACAGCAGTTGATAAACTCCGATTGTGGTAAAATACTAACTCAGGCAGTGGAACCGAAATACAAACACACACACACAAAAACACACAAACATCCATACTCACAAACAACATGAACTTTCTTAAAGCTGTATTTTCCATAAATATGTTTGCAGAATGAACACCGCCATAAAATTTTAATGGTTGATTTGAATGAATGCGACAAAACAACAACAACAACAACAACAACAACAATGAACACAACAGCTCAACAAGACGATGAGTGAGAGTAGCAACCACAACTAAAAACTATAACAATAACAACGGGAATTATTACAAGTAGCAGCTGGATTCATTTGAATAATAAGCTGAAAAGAGGCAAAAAATAACAGCAACAACAACAAAAGCACGAATCACCTCAAAAAACTATAACAAAATACAAATTTTCAGGTATTGGTCAATATACACAAAAAAAAGCAGCAATAACAACAGCAAGAATAACAACTAGAGTAACAACAACCACAAGAGAAACATAATAAAAAAAACAAGAGAAACAATAAAAACAACAGGAGAAACAAATACAAAAAACAAGAAAGTAGCCACAACTGCAAGAACAAAAACTACTACAACTACAATAACTGCAACTAGTACTACTGCAACAACAACAACTACTATAACAACAACAACAAACAATCAGCAAATTGCAGTTTGCAGCTTTTTCCATAAAATAAGGGTAACAACAACAACGAGCAAGCAACAACAAACACCAACAAACACCAACAATGGATACAACAGTTCAACGGCAATGACTACAACAAAATTTATTGCATGTTTGGAAGCAAGACGGTGGAAGGGGAGAGGAGTGACGGGGTTGCGGGGGACTAGGAAAGCAAGTTAACCTAAAACTGAAATCTAGTTAATTTCAATTTTTAACATGCGTTGGTGGTTGATGGATCCCGTTATTGTTGTTGTTATTGCTGTTATTATTGTAGCGATATTTCTATACACTTGCTGGGCGATAGTGTTGTTGTTATTGTTATTGTTATTGCTATTATTATTGCGATTATCAATGTTGAACAAATTATTTAAATTTAATAAAGAATTCTTTATTATTGTTCTCTTATAGTAAAAATATATTGTACATAATATTAATAAAATAAATATTTTTATACACACATACTTTTTATAAGAAAAAAACGTGCTTTATTAAAGTTTTCATTTTACATGCATTTTTAATGCAAAAAACGTCGTTCAAGTTGTATTAAATTTTTATTTCGAATTCGAATTCGAATTTAGTGTATAAAATGAAGTAGAAAAAATAAAACCAAAGGCAAAAGAAAACCGAAATAAAAACAAAAAAGTGAAAACACCACGATCAATGATCTGAGTACCCAGTATCGGCATCACCACCGCAAACAACCACCACCGAACCAATCATCACCACAAATTAAGTTGTTGTTGCTTTTGTGGTTGTTGTTGTTGTTTTTATTATAGTGTGGCTTCCATCCATGCAAGCAAACCAAACAAAAGTCAACCGTCCGCCCGCCCGTCAATATTTCAGAATGTTTTGATCAGCATCAACAAAGTTTTGTAAAATTGTTGTTGCTGTTGTTGTTGTTGGTTTTTTCATTCAAGTTTCTATGCCGCACCCGTAAATGACGGCGTTTATTGTACATACTCATGTATATATAGGAGTATATAGACAACAATTCACTGTGTGGTCGGTTCGAGGGTCCCATAAGAGATGCAGAGAGCGTGGTGTATGAGGAAGCAAAGGAAGGATTCGTGGTGGAGAGAGCAGAAGCGGGAGAACGAGAACGAAAAGGAAAAAACATGCAAATTTAATTAGCAACATTTTTAATCGAAGCATGCACATGTTGCACTTTTCTTGTACGATGTTGTTTTTGTTTTTTTGTTGTTTGTTTCTAAGAAACTCGTCGAAATATCGTATATTGTTGATTTTATAGTTGGTGGTGTTGTTGTTGTTTTTGTTATTATTATCACTAATACTGTTGTTGTTCGTGGTGGTGGTTATTGTTAATGGTAACTATTTGTGGTGAGTGTTGTTGTTGTTGTTACAACAAGTTGTATTATAATTTTTTTTTTACTGTTTTTTTTTATGTATCCGTATATATAAATTCAAAGAAAACCGTATTCTTCGTATTTTACTGCATAATTGAGCACGTTTCTTGTTCATATTTGAAACAAATATGGATCTTGATAGAGGAAATACTTTAAATTTTATTCTTTGCCTCTTTTGGAGGCATATAAATCAACTGATGTACACCTCTTCGGAGGATAACGTGACACCATTATAAAAGCTGCTTTCAGACCATAACAATTTGCTTTATTGATCTCGTCTAGTTCATTATTGATCTTCACCTTCACCACAAGGTCAGGCGCTCACGGTCATCTGATGGATGATGATAAGCATTGAATTGAATTGAATGAATGATGCATTTATTGTTATTATTGATTTATTACATTTTTAAGTGTACGAAAAATATGCAGAATATCACTCAAATATCACGAGCGCTGATTCTGGAATGTTGAAAACTTCTGACAACGTTATTTGCTGATGGTGTTATCCGTTGATGGCGTTATCATATCTGCTGACAACATCTGAAGACGTTATAATGACTGCTGATGACGTTATCATGTCTGCTTACAACAACAGATGACGTTATCATGTCTGCTCACAACAGGCGATGACGTTATAATGACTGCTATTGATGCTAAGATTTCTGTTAACAGCTGATGACGTTCTCATGTCTGCTGACAACAGTCGATGACGTTATAATGACTGCTGATGATGTTATCATGTCTTCTGACAACAGTTGATGATGTTAACATCACTGCTGACAACAGTTGATGATGTTATCATGTCTGCTGACAACAACTAATGACGTTGTCATCGCTGCTGATAACAGTTTATGATGTCATCATAACTGTTGATGACGTTATCATGTCTGCTGACAACAGTTGATGATGTCATCATAACTACTGATGACGGTATCATGACTCCTAATGACATTATGGCATAATGACTGCTAATGACGGTATCGTGATCACTAAAGTGTCGGTTTTACTTTAATTTTTTAACTTTTATAAAGCCTTTTTGTAAAAAATTCCTTTCCGCTTGTACAAGACCCGATTCGACAAGGCTCCATGTACCATAAATATACCCAATTTTACTCTCTGATACGATTTCATCGTCTCATTCAACTGATCACGCATTTTACCAGATCCGATTAATATTATAATAGTTATAATAATATGTTAGTTAATAAAAATAATTGTCTATACACACGTCATCAATCATAATCGTCAAATATGTCATAGCAACGGTTTATTTTTAATAGAAACAACGTTTTAATAGATTTTCATTGAATAAACGATTAAATAAATAATCATTTTATTATAATCACTTTGAACACTTTACGATTGAACAAAATTTTGTATAATCTACGGTACTTTATTCAGTTACGTATTTCCAATGTTTTATGATCGATCATTTGGAATTGATATTAAGTTTGATGAAGTTTTATTTACGCTTTGTTATGATGATAAATGAAATAAATAAAATATTCTAAATATTTGTGTTTTTTTTTTCTCTTAAATACAATGATCGTATATGTACTCGTATTTGCGAATAAAGGCCACCAAGAAATATCTACCGTTTTTCCTACGTTTTGTTTCTTTTTTCTTTTAGATACCAACATGTACGCTTCTACGTGCTGAAGTCAGCGAGTAAATACAACAACAACAAAATGGTTAAAAGCAAAACAAAACAGCAACAAAGAATATGGTTAAAAAGACGAATGCGTGGGTTAAGCATAAAAACTTTTCTAGTTGTTGCGGTTGCTTGAACACTATACTAGTGTGTGTGTGTGTGTGTGTTGTTTTTGTGTTGTTTTTTATTACTTTTTTGTGTTGTTTTTTATTCCTCTTTGTTTGTTGTTTTTTATCACTTTTTGTTTGTTGTTTTTTATTCCTTTTTGTTTGTTGTTTTTTCTTCGTTTTTGTTTAGCATTTTGTTGTTGCTGCCGTTGCTGTTGTTGATTTTTCTTAAACACGCATATTTATGAAAAAATACTAACAAAAACTTAAAACAAGAGACTGAGGGAAAAAATTTAGAAAAATACAAAAAAAAGAAGGGGGAAAAGAAGGAGCGGAGGGAATGCTAAAGTGCGTTTTAGTTTGGGTTGCATACGATGCTGTGTGTGGCAGTCATAAGAAAAAAAAAAACAAAGAAAAAACAAATAAATAGTTAAGCAAAAAAGATGGAGTTAAAAAATGACAACTCAAGAAAAAGTACGAGTATTTTATGCAGTAAAACTTTGATATGTACGAGAAGTACATCTAAGAAATAAGGTAACTAATGGAAAATAAGTGTGTCAGCAGCTACCACACACACACGAACACACACATACACAAGCACTCAATCATACACATCTATAGAGCTATACATATAAAGCTTTGCTCACTCACTCATTCTTCACCAACATTAATAATAATAATAATAATAATAATAATAACAATAACAATGAATATGTTAACCAACAGGTTTCTGCGTTGTTTTTCTTTCTTCTTGGCTTTTTTTTGCATTTATTATTGCTAGAAATTACATTTGAATTAGAATTACGTTAGTTGGCAACACTGCTTGTGGTGGAAATCGAAAGTGCGGGGAGACAATAAGAGAAAAAAGCAAAAAAGTAATAAATTTCTTTGTTTTGCTACAACTTTTAAATGTTGGAAAAAATGGTAGAAGTGAGAGGATCAGGAAAAAAGCAGGGTATGTAAACGCACACTCACGTGCGCACGTCAATATGGACGCGTGCGCTAGAAAATTTTTAAAGCGAACACGGCCGTGTGCGCGTGCGCTTAAAAAATTTTCCAGCGCACGCGTCCTGTTCGTTAGGTGACTCACGTGCGCTTAGCGCACAGGACGCGTGCGCTAGAAAATTTTTTAAGCGCACGCGCACACGGTCGTGTTCGCTTAAAAAATTTTTTAGCGCACACGTCCTGTTCCCTAATCGACTCACGTGCGCACGCGTCCTGTTCGCTAATCAACTCACGTGCGCACGCTGTTGTGTGCGCTAAAAATATTTTTTAGCGCAGGCATTCTCGGCTATATTTTAATGAAAAATATTGGTTCACAAAAAGAAGTGAATCCATACTTCAAAACGAAAGGTTGAACTGTAACAAAAAAATATATGTGTTCCAATCAATCTACATATGTAACAATATACTAAAAGCAAGCGTATGTTTGTGTAAAATGAAACGCAGAACCGATTTTAATGTAATTTCAACATCATCTCGTAGACTTTAATCGCAAATAACATAGGCATTTACGACATATAACACGACATTTATACCAAAAAGATACCGCGAAAATCATTAACCTGCTGAAATTGTCTTTTTTAAATGACCTGAAATGTGCGGATATAAATATTTAAAAAGTAGGTATCACAAAAATTACAATGTAAATTTTTTACTTGTAATAATACAAAGGCCATACTGTTTAACCCTTTCGGTTTTTTCTGAGAAACCATCTTACAATAGCTAACGTAACCACTCCTATATCAGTGCATTGTCTGGATTTTATTGCTTAATTAGGGAAAATCACAAACGCCGTATACAGTAGCCTAAGGACGTAAGACTCTTCCTAGACGAAATATTCCACTTCCTAGAAGTTTTTGTTTTTCAACAAAAAACTTTCCGGCAAAAGATCGGCCGGTAAAAATGCAAGCTGTGGAATGCATTTAATGCAGCCCTCTACCTGCTACCGATAAAAGGTGAAGACATTGATAACACACAGTCAGGGTGAACCAAGGTCACCAGTAATAGATAAAACAAAATCAATAATATTATTTTTCTTGTTTCATTATTAAAATTTTATTTAATGCATTGTCTCCATAATCACCAATTTTTACGAGCAACTAACTCAAAAGTAAAGTTCCAATAATTTTTGTATTTTTTCAATATTTGGGTTTTTTTATTTTTACAAAAAAGGCTTTAAAGAAAGTCTCAAAATGTATTGGCTTATTTTTTCAAACTATCTATTATTACCAAAAATCTAGCGGAGAACGCGTGCGCTACAAATATTTTTTTAAACATAAAGAAATAAAACACAAATATTTTTAGCGCACACAACAGCGTGCGCACGTGAGTCGATTAGCGAACAGGACGCGTGCGCACGTGAGTCGATTAGCGAACAGGACGCGTGCGCTAAAAAATTTTTTAAGCGAACATGACCGTGTGCGCGTGCGCTTAAAAAATTTTCTAGCGCACGCGTCCTGTGCGCTAAGCGCACGTGAGTCACCTAACGAACAGGACTCGTGCGCTTGAAAATTTTTTAAGCGAACACGACCGTGTGCGCGTGCGCTTAAAAAAATTTCTGGCGCACGCGTCCTGTGCGCTAAGCGCACGTGAGTCAGTCAGCGAACAGGACGCGTGCGCTGGAAAATATTTTTAGCGCACGCGCACACGGTCGTGTTCGCTAAAAAATGTTCTAGCGCACACGTCCGCGCCCGCGCACATGAGTCGACCGCGTGCGCTCGTGAGTGTGCGCTTACATACCCTGGAAAAAAGGAACATGAAGGAAGGTTGAGAAGGAGTAGGATGGATAAGTGTTAGTGGAACATTTAAGATCAATCAATTGTGATTCTAAGGAATTAAAAGAGAATTGAAACAAATCTGTAGTAAACACACAGCGAGCGAGTCTCGCCTCAAGTGGCTTAGTCTGACATCGGCCATTGAAATCATGAAGACATAAGAAGAAGATAGTATTCAAGTCATTCAATGGCCGTTGTCAGACGGATCAACACTATGCGTGCATCACTCAAGTGATCGATCACTCAATCGGAATGAATGATGCACGCATTGTCATGATCAGTCTGAGCCCCGCCAATTATACACAAGAAATTACTACCTTTTCGAGGTAAATCAGTATTAAAAGTATTAGTAAAGAAAGTAAAGAAAAAGTATCCGCCCTCTAAATGCAAAAAAAACCTACATGTATATATTACTTTTGACCCTTCAGGCCGAAGAACTTCATCAGATGTTGATGCAAAACAAAAAAAATCACAACACTCTTAAGTTTCAAATTAAATTCTCCTGTTATCCTTTGAAGCCAGAAAAAAGACTGAATCCTGTAATTTATTTCAACCCTTTATTGTTTTTCCCTGTCGACACCACTTCGTCTGCGTTCTTCCTGTCTTTTTCCGGATTCGCTTTTACACAAGTTACTTCAATGAAATCCACGCGCCCGCCTACAAACCTAAACAAATAGTATATATATAGCTAGTTACTCGTATATACATATGTACATACATATGGACATATATATTTATATGTACATATATTTAGCACCGACCGAAAGAATAAGGAAATCTCTATAACGAGTCAACTGAAGGACTGAAAACTCTACAAAATCACAATGAAAACAAGAAAATTTTAAATAAAAAGTAGGAGTATAAAGAGAATAACTAAGAAAATACTATAGCATAGTATGTACTACTAAAAAAAAGATATAAATTTTAAAAAAAAACAAAGAAAGAAACCAAATGATAAGAGCAAAAGAAAAACAAACAAAAACAATCTCACAGAAGTTGTGCAAAGAAAGGAAGTAACACTGTAGCAGTGTGTGTGTGTGTGTGTGTGTGTAACTGTGTGTAGTTGTTTGTATTTGTGTGTAACAGGAGAATCAAAGAGCAAAGCGAAATAGAAGAGGAAAATCAAAATGTAAACAAGAATCAAGGTGAGGTCATCAGCACCAAGCGTTTGGCTCACTCGCTCGTTCGGTCGCTCGTCTCGTGTAATTAGTTAGTTTATTGTACTTACTTAGTAAGTGAAAAGATGACAGACTTTAAAGCATAAATCTGCTCACTAAAACTTCTAAGCTAGAGAAAAAATGAAGAGAATAGATGAGCGAGAGAGAGACAGAGAGAGAAACATGCATGATGATGATGATGGAGAAGGTGAATGGGGAGAAATGAGAGAGAGAAATGTAAGAATATAATAAACGCCTGTAAATGTAAAGAAGAACAAATATTGTCCACGCAACACACACACGCACAAACACACAGAGGCACACACTCAGATACACAGACACACACACACTCGTATCCATACGCATACATTAATTAGTCTAAACATTGGTTGTTTATTTTAGTTTTTTTTTTTGTTGCTGTTTTGTGTTTTATATTCATTCATATCATAAAAGTTGGTCTGTTTATCTGACTTTAAAACTTCCTGATGATGGTGACGATGATTTTTTATGGATTAAACAGGGGGAAAATATTTAAAAAGTACAACACAATATCTACAGTTATATCAACAAGTCAATGATTTTCATAATTATGGTTTCTGTTCCTTTAACAATTAAAAGAATTTAAAAAAACAAAAATAACAGGATTTGTACGTTAAATAAAAGCAAAAATCGAAATGATTAGTGACAAACTAATTAAACAATCATTAAAAAGAACCAAAATAAAAATAACAATAACAACATCACAAGATTCTTGCTGTACGTACTGTGAGACGAATGAGGAACCAAAAATACAAGGTGAGCCATCAGCTGGTTTCTTTTTTTTTTAATTTTTAAATGTGTTTTTAAAGAACGGATTTCCGATTCGATGATTCTTTTTAGTAAGATTTTGTTTTTTTCTACTGCGTTCTTTGATAATATTTAAATAAAATTTTTTAAATCTTTTTTTAAAGTTTGTTAAGTTTTTCCAATTAAATACCCGTAACTCCATCATCAGACATACGAATATATTTGTATATATTATATTTTTGTTTAAAATCTTGTTTACCGACTGTTCATGGTTTGTGGGTGGGTGGGCATGTTTTTAATAAAAATTATTTGGGCCACAACAACAACAAGTAATCAAAAATCAACCAACAACAAAAACTTAATTAATGCAAGTTTATTAAACGGAAATTAAAACAGAAAATTAACTAAATCTGGCAACATTCAAAACGGTGCAAATAAAAGACCCCAAAAAAAATGCGGTTTGCTTTTGCTTTAAAAAAAGACTCTAAACGTTCGTTTACTCGTTCGTAACTCTTCGGGTGGCGGAGGGAAACGAGGCAAAAGGAAACACGAGGGAAGAAGTCGAAGTGGAAGATGAATGAAGTGGGGAATATCGATGACTGGATGTATTTGGAAGTTAGGAGTGGCCAGTTGAATCATTTCCATTAACTTAAACTTGGGCTAAACAACAACATTGTCATCGTCATCGTCGTCACCGGTTGTGATTTCGTTTTTGTTGTAAATTCTATTACATAATCTAAAATAAGAAAAATTAAAGTACAATAAAATAAAATAAAATAATATAAAAAATAAAGTAATATAAAAAATAAACCAAAATACAAAATAAACCAAACCACAAAACCTTAAAAAAATCACAATCTTTTCTTTGAATTATAATTGAAATTTTCAGCTTTTCTTACATTTTTAAAAAAAAAAATTTCGTTTTTTAAATGATGTTGCTGTTCGAATAACGAACGAATCATCGAACTACAACTGTAAAAATTATTGTTGTATTTATAAATGATTAACTTTTTATATATGTAAATTATTATTACCACAAAAGTGTAAATAGTATAAATAATATAAATAAAGCATTCACACTTTAAATACAATATATGTTTATCGTCGTGTATCATGTAAGAAAGACAAAAAAAAAACAAAAACTTTCTTTACTATTTAAGCATGAAAAAGTGACGGTGCAAATCTTCCAATCGTAAAAATATTTTTTTTTTGGTTGTTGTTGTTGTTGTTTTCTTCAAAAGAAAAACTACTACATCAGCCCTAACTTTAAACTGTCATAAAAATCGCAAGCGTAAAAATTGCATTTTTCACGATTTAATTTTTCATTTATGTACTTAGTTATTCTTTTGTTCAGTGCGCTGTGTTCAGTGAACAGCTCATGCAACGCGCGAACCAAAAAAAAGTTGTTCATTCGTTCGTTTATTCGTTCATTTGTTTGTTTGGTTGTGTGTACGGTGTTCACTTCGTTCGCTTGTTCACTAGCGTCACGCGTGTCACTTTTCCTTCATTCCATCATTTGGCAATAATAAGAAATTTGTTTATTAATATCGATATGATATGAAAGTACAATAAACTATTGAATATTCTGCTAAACAAGTTTTGTAGTAGAAAGGTTTATAATTTAAATTTAAGAAATTTTGAATAAATTTTCCAGAAATTCTTTGACTCAATTTAGTAAAGCTTTCGATGTCAATGCATGTTATGTCACAACCAAAACTGTCAGAAACAGAAGACAACTTGACTAAATAACAAGTGTATAGTTGTCAAAGACAGAGAAAAACAAGACAAAATAGCAAAAGCAAAATGAGAAATACGAGGAATAACAAAAATGTTCACTGAACCACCAGAACACCGAGCCATCAGAACACAGGACCAGCATAACATAGAACAAGCTTATGACAGGCTAATAACATGCTAATAACATGCTTATGACATCCTTAAGACATGTTTCAAATATATTATAAGGTCATTAAAGAAGAATTCCTTCAAAAACATTTATTGCGTTGTACTAAAAGTCTTTATTACTGATGACTCAATAATTTTTATTTCAAAATGAATACTTTAAACTGTAACAGAAGCTCTAAAAATCTCGATCCAAGATCTAATAGATTTTTATGGCCTTATCTATTTCGATCTATGATCTACTGGTTGCAATTTTATGACTTTATCCCTATAATTTTCACTCGTACTTCTATACTTGATCTTTATTTTGAATAATGAAATTCAAAGGGACTTCAGGACTTCCATTACCATTACCTTCTCTCAATATATACGATAAGCTGGTGCTTTTCCATAATATACAGAAATCAGAAAATTTACGAAGCAAATGAAAAGTTTGCAATATTATTAATGACATTATAGTTTTTATGAGGTAATAAAGATTAAAGAAAGATTTTATGAGGTAAAATCTGTTTAATCAGATATTAGATCTAGAATTTAAAATCTAGGGTAGGGTTTATTTCAACTCTCAACACAAAGCAATTAAGAAGCACTTTCTTTTTAACATGTTCGAAAATCAATAGACTGAATAGCGATATCGTGGCGACTGAAAAGGGGGGAAAACCATAAAAATTCGCGTGTAAAACACTCCTTATTAAGAGTTTTAAGGTTTACTTATGTTGTTATCCGTTTTCTTTCGTGCTATTGTTTCTCTCTCAGATTGGATACACGTATTTCTTCTCCTTTTAAGTTATTATTAGAAGTAGCTTTAAAAGTCTGCCTGACAAAAGGTTGAAAAAATGTTGGTTAAGAATAACAATGATATACTATACTAATGATATACTATACTGATTTATATCAGTCAGATAGCAATTTTCAAAACATATTTTTTTGAAAGAGCATCAAAACGAAAAGCGTTACAACAACAAAATAACTACACTACAACAGACGATAGATGACGTTATTGTAAACAAGAACAACAACAAAAAGCGTTGTACCACCGATCGTCCGTCCACCACCACAAACAATAAAATAGTTTTTCCCCCTCGTTATCTTTAGAAAAAACTGAAGGTTACAATTCTGAAAGGGGAGGGAAGTCTGGCAACAATAAAAAAGCTACGCCATTTTATTTCTTTTAGAAATCAACTCTTCGACTCCATTCGACTCTTTTACAGTTTATAGTTTTTTCTTCACTGGTTTATCATAATTTTTCTTCCTCTTTTTAATAGTTTTTCTAGATATAAAAAGCAATAAAAACACTCAAGATGGTATGCAAAAAAATTAGTGGAAATGTGTGTTGAAATTATTGATTATAATGTTGTTTATCTTGATATCCCCCCAAAGAATAACAAGTAACTATAAATTACGTAACTTTAATATAGTTAAAAGGATTTTTCTTAGAAAAATAACATTAAAATCTGCAATCTTGTGAGTGTTAAACACTTCTTGCGAGTGTTAAAAACTCGCAAAAGTCTGTCTTAAAGAAAAAAAAGTCAGCTGATGTAAATCAGGTGATATAAAAAGTCAGTTATAAGGTTATGAGTCACTTACTATGTATAAATATTTCGAATCAATGACTGATAAAGTAAGTAAATAACTTAATTTACCGTTACATTTGTTGATTCGTCAGAAGATCTGACAACAGTTGTATCAACAATAACGAATAATCTTCATCATAATCACCCTAAGAATACACCTCATGAGCAACATTATCATTATTATATTGTAATTCATTCCACGATTATTTGACAATCCCATAAAAGTGATAAAGATAAAGAGTCATAAAGACCACCTTATAAACATGTGAGGGTAAACTTTTTGTGGTTTATCAGCACGAACCCAAAAGCTTCACATAATCCTATGAAGCACAGAACTTCACATCGTCTCCCAGGAAATAATCAAGTGAAGCTATCTTAGAAGTAACCCCGAAATAAACTTATCACCGACTTGTAATGAATCAACATCGAATTTTAGTGCCACATCTCATTCGAATGCATATCATCACTATTTTAAAAGTAATATTCAAACGATTATAAATTCAAATGGACTCCAGAACTCAATTTACCGTAATTTCGGTCTTCTTACAGAATAAATTTGGTCCAAGGATGATCCACTCTCGTGCAAACCGACTTTTGACTTTATTCTTAATTATTTCATTTATTTTAATTACTTATAAATACAATAATTTAACAATTTTCCCTCAATGGTGTCACGATTTTATAGTCCACCTCATTCTCATCCATTTGAAATCTACTATATTGTCTTCCTCCATAATATACTCGTATATAAATTATTTATTAAATCCTCTGGTTTTAATTAATACTTTTATTATTTCATTTATTTGTACACTTCTGTTGATGGATTATTACATTTAATCGTGTGACCAGTTTTGTGTCCATTATTGGATATTGGAAAAAGATAAAGGAAAGAAATTAAATAATAACAGAAACACGTACAACAACAACAACGTGACGTCGCCTGGTATCATCGACCGACCGACCGACAAACAATTCCAATTTATTCCAAATACTTATTCATTAAAATTCCAATCATGTAGACTTTTTATATTCTCGTTTAGTGCTGTGATTTCTTTTATTTTGTCCTCTTTACTTTTGTAATCCTCTTTTATATCGTATTCATTTTTCTTAGATCATATGATCATTATCATCATCGTTGTATACGTATTTTATATGTGTTAATATGCATATCTTAATTGTATTTACTACATATTTACATATTACAATATTTTCATATAGAAATATATTTTATAAAAAGAATATATGTAATTCTTAAGAATCTATTGTATGTACTTTATTGGGATTTATTAAATTACAAATTAAATTATAAATTAAAATTGAAAATTAAATAATTAATAACATGTATTGTAATCTATAAAATAATTACAGAAATCAAATAAATAAAATCAATAAATATCTAAAACAAAAGCAAAATAATAAATTAAAATATAATATAATGAGACATTAAAATATAATAAGTAAATAATAATTTATAATTTATTTAAAGTAATCTATTTTTAATTAAATATTTCTTACTTAATAATATTATAATAAATAATTTACACGAATACAAAGAAAAACATGCTATTTTATGATATAATAATAATAAAAATTTGAGACTTAATTAACGTAACGTTGTCAAGTATTAGCAATGAATAACAATAGAAAAACTACAAAAACTGGGTCCGGTCCGTCAAGGTTAATGTTCTTTCTATACTCTACAAAAGAGTAACCTTAATAATAAGTAACCTTTGAGGTTTAAGTAACCTCACTTATTTTGTTTTTAAATGTTATTTGTTATATTGATTGTTTAATTAGATAAACATTCATTTATTTTTTCGAAAGTAACACTAATGAAAAAAAGGTATTAAATTAATGTTTAAAAGTCATAAATATTGCATTTTAATTAACTTTCGTGAACTCCAATAATGAATATAAAATTTTGAAAGGTTTGCGAACATATTTAAGCATATTTTATTTTGGTAATTTTTTAAATCATATATCATAGTTTATGCTTTTCTGTGTACAAAGAATTTCATAGATTATTATAACAATCTTGATTATTTTCTTGAGATCTGATTATTTTCTTGAGATTATTGTGAAGATACGATTTCTTTTATTTAATTATTACTTGAGTTGAATATTTATACACTATAATATATTAAAAATGTATACTCATAGACGTGTAAATATGATTAATAAAAGATAAACATATAGAAAACTAAACCAAAAATTAATATATTAAGAAAATATTTAATTTTATTTTCACATTACACAATAAAATATGGCGAAAACATTGCACTCAATATATAATGTGTCGAGTATACAAGATCGTGTGTGCGAGATGTTGAAAGTTGTGTACGAAGTTGAAAAGATTAAAAGTTGAGTGATAAGCTGAGGGATTATATGTTAGTTAAGTCACAAGTATTGTTGCCGACTTCATCTGAAGTTTATTTATGAGTTTTATGTATACGATATACGAGTTCGTATTCAACGATATCATTCATGAGGATTAAAACTAATCACTAATCACTTAGTTACTCATACATTTGAAACTTGTAATCATTAAAAAATAAAGTAGAGTAACTAAGCAAACAGAGGAAAAAGAATTACATACGTATATGTATGTAAAAGATAAATAAACAGTAATAGTATATTATTGTATTATATTGTAAATAAAGCTAGATAACAACAACAACACCCTATATTGAGGTAGGTTTAGTCGATTAGATGCCGACAATTAATGTGAAAATTCTTGCCGTCACTTGAGAATATAATATAAAGGATTTAAGTAATTTCTGCAAAACAAGTACACTATGATTTTATTCTAATATTCATATAAGCTGACTTTTATACGAATATAATATATAATTAATAAAATTTAATAGAATATTCATGAGATATACCTGTAATATACCTTCAATTTATCGTAAATAAGTTTCATAAGTTAAAAAATACAACTGCTATTAACTATTGTATTAGTTAATCTCTTAATTTAATCGAGTTCGAGAGTAAAATCTTATAGATTTTTGAGAGCTTCTAAAAGCTATTTCGACTTTATTAAAAATCTTATTTAAAGATAAATAATTAATTTACAAATACCACAGGTTTTAATTTAATAATGACTGAATTTCATTTAAATTTATTATAATTATATCACTTATATAAGATTATATTTTTCGAATGTCTATGGATTTTGACTTGTTAATTTATTTAAAATCTTACATTCAGTCACTGATACACTGAAGTGTTGCCATAGTGTTGTTTTTCTTTTGGAATCTTTGAATTTTGAAAGTCAACAAATTAACAGCAATAAATATTGATCAACAATAAATCGTATAAAGGAAGTCGATAATAAACAACAATAATAATAATAATAATAATTGTTCGATCAACATGTTCTTTCTGTCATTATTGACAATTATAACAGCTCTCGTTTCTCGCGCTTTCAGTTTGGAGATGACGTCAAAAACAGCTTAAAATTTCTTTTACGGGAGCAATGAACGAAATCTCGGTAATTTTTTATAATAATATATGTACTTCAATAAATTCCTTGAAAAACTCTTTTCAAATTCGAGCAAAAAAAACATTGAAAAAAGCTTCGATAACATTCCAACTTGACAGATAACGGTAAATAAAAAAAAAAGAAATATAAACCAAAACAGCTGTCAGAAACAGCAGCAGATTTTCTTAACAGAAAAGTACAACAGAAACCTTAACTGAAAATGTAATCTGTTAATAATATGTATTATAAAAAATCACTTCAATAAAAACACATGAAGAAACAATGTATTGAATGTATGAAAAGTAAAATAAAATAATAAAATAGATTAAATAATGAATTTTCCATACCTTTCAGTGAATGATGAGTTTTCCATAGATTGGAGTCACT
Organism: Myopa testacea; assembly: GCA_949629155.1. NCBI lineage: Eukaryota > Metazoa > Arthropoda > Insecta > Diptera > Conopidae > Myopa > Myopa testacea. Next base: position 2,893,081 of record OX451346.1, on the reverse strand, counting down.
TTTGCGAAACTTTTTTCTTATGATATAATATTGTATTTTCGAAACGAAATCCAAAATCTAATTATTTAAAGTTTAAGAAAATTAATAAACAAAAATTTAATCCAAAAATTAAAGGACAAAAATTATCTAAACAAATGCGATATATTGTATAATGTATTAAGTTTTATTTGTAATAATTGAAATTAATATTACGTATTATTATTTATTATTATTATAATTATTTAATATTTTTATTCATTTATTATTATTTCTTTTTATTTATTATTATTTCGTATTATATTTATTAATATATACTATTATTTATTATTATTTACCATTATTTTCATTATTTAATATTATTTATTTTTATTTATTATTATTTATTATTATTATTGCTATTTATTCTTATATATTGGTATTTATGTATTATTATTTACTGCTATTTATTATCATTCATTGCTATTCATTATTATTATTGTTGTTGCTGTTTTAGTAATAAAAAATCGTTTATATTGAAATTTATTTTTAAAATTTTATGTCAGCGTAAGAAACACGAACCAAAGTAATAAACCTAAAAATTACAACATTTTCAACAAATAAATGCAAATACAAATACAAATACAATTGAACATTGAGATTGAAAATTTTTTAATAACATCACTAATTGAAAGAAATTTCACGAAAACAAGAAAACAGACAGGAAAAGAAAAACAAATACAGTAGAAAAGAGAAGATCTTGTTTTTCTGGAAGTGAGTAAAACAACAACAAACAACACAAACGATTTATAGTATGTATTTTGTTTTTAATTACTTAGTTGATTTAATTACTTGCTTTTTATAGTTAAACTTTATATATACGTTTCGTTTTGTTGTTGTTGTTGTTAGTATTGCTCTCATTCGTGTTGTTGTTATTATGGCTATCTTCATTATTACAGTTATTGCTGCTGATAACTTTGAATAACTATATTGAACTCTATAATAAACTCTAAAAAATATACTTATTTGTCAAATTTAGCAATTTAATTGTTTTCCCAATTATTTGTATATTTCTATTAAAATGTAATGAATGTATTTTCTATTTTTTATTTAAATAATTTAATGAATTTGTTAATTTAATTAATTTATCTTACATTTGAAGTTGCCTTGAAAGTTTATTTAATTTTCATTGTATTATTTTTCTATTGTTTACTATATTGTAAAGTAATAAAAATTCATTTTAAAATTAAAATAACTGTAATCTTTTTAGATGGTTTTTATTATAATACAATATTTATTTGTTTTTCTTTTTTCTTCTTATTTATTTATTTCTTTCAATGATGAGATCATCATTTTAATCATTTTTCATTGCTGGTTGTTAATTATTGAAAATGTTATTGAAATTTTTCAAATTTTATATATAAAGTTATACATATACTTATATTTATATATTTATATATATATTTATATTATTATTATTTGTATATTATTATTATTTGTATATTATTATTATTATATATATATTTATATTCATGTGGTATTTATATTTATTTTTTATATAGTTATAACGATCAGAATGTCATTTGAGCGATTTATGATTCAACTTAATTTCATTTACATATATACGATATGTATTACAATTTCTTCTTCAAATGTAGTTGAAATTTATTTAAAATTTAATTAAAATTCAAAATGAAATCATCATTGGATTCAGTTATGTATGTAGTTGCTGTTGTTGTTGTTGTATTTTTTAATGTCGTTTTTATCGCCGTTTTACAGTTTCTCATTTCTAGTTATACACCGATTGATTTTTAGCTGCTTGCCACTCCTTCCCCCATCCGCCCCCTCCAACAATCTAATCGATTCACTCTCTCTCTCTCTGTCTCTATCTCTCTCTCTCTTTCTCTAACCAACCAAACCAAGGATCCATTAAGTTGCCCTGCTCCGCCAACCTTCAGAAACGATTTTGTTTGCATTTCTAGATTCTCCTGAAATTTGTCTAAAAACTGGTCGCGTCTCCAAAAGAAAAAAGAAAAGAAATAAAACCCGAAAAACCGACGAAACAAAACAAAAAACAAATAAAATGTTTTGCTTTGTTTCTTTTTTCTCTCAATCTTTTGTTAAAACACCCTTCTGCATTCTATTGTGACCAAGAATCTATCGAACTCAAGAGTTGGCTCAAATTATATGGCTGCAAAAACAAAAATAAAAACACAAGTGGTACAAAAAGAGGAAAAAAACCAACACAGACATTTTAGGTTGGCAGTCTTTTTTGTCTTTTATTTATTTAGAAGCTTCACTGCCTACGGTGGGCGATTCCAAACTTTTTACTTCAAGCTTAAACCAGGCCCCCGTTTCTGTTACTTCGTTCGAAAAACATTCGAATGAAAGTGACGTCAATCATTCTCGCAGAACCTCCTGAAGTGAGAACAAATTCGGTCGACGTCACTATGACGTTAATTCTCGAACATCAAAGGAGAAAAACGGTTCAGAAAAGTTACAGAAGTTACGCCTACGAGCTTACGACATTATAAAGTCTCCCCAAAAAAAATAAATATTAAACCCAAAACTCACACAACTCGTTCCACTGTACACAGGAAATCAAAACAGAATTCCAAAAACAACAACAACAAAACAAACTGTCAGACAACACCAACACATTTGCAAGTGCAGTGGATTTTGTTGAAAGTGGATGAAAGAGAGACTTGATGATCGAATTGCGGTGAGTTGGAGTGAGAGAGAGAGTGAGAAAGATTAATAAAAGGGTGTTCATTGCGAGGAACATTTAACGAAAGAGCAAAGAAGACCACAAAATAAAAAAACAAAACAAGAACGAACCAACACGAAGGAGATGATTGAAATAAAGCAAGATCAACAAATAAAAAATTAATCGAATTGGTAAGAGAATTAAAATTATAAATATTTAATAAACGTTTAATATTAATTAAAAAATTGAATATATAAAATTAAAATGAACGCAGAAATTAGAAACTGAATAGTTTAAATATTATTAGCAAGTTCAAAAGCGATTTTGAAATAAATTGAAGCATTCAAATAATTGGAAAATCTCATATGAATTTAAAAAAACACTGTAGGCCCAGCCCACAACAACTACAACAACACCAATGTTGAACTTTTGACGATTCACTGTGCTTTATTATATTTCTAAATCAGTAGCATACTATATTAATTTTTTCCACAATATCTTCTCGCATCTTATCAAGTTTTCTTCTGTGGATCTAATTTCAATTAATCACTAGATTTCTCAGTTTTCACCGATTTACCTTCAATTAATTTTCATTGTTTAGGGAATTTTCACCACTGATGTTTTTCCACAAATAAGAAACAAACTTTTTTGTGTATAGAGTAAAAGAGTTTTTCTCTTCTCTGTTTCACTTCATGATCTTTTTTCTTTATCACTCTGCAAACATCCAACAAGTGGCGGCCATATTGCTTTTTGTTGTACGATCCGATCCTCGAATCACTTGTTTTTGTTGTTGCGAAAGATATACAAGACACGAAAACCGAACACGAAACACAACCGTCGAAGACTGAACGAATACTGTCGAAAACATCATTTCCCCTGTACGTTTAATGGGACCAGCGAGACAATTTGATTTGAACTTCGTGGAATGCATGGCAACACTATTCAACGAGCGTGTCCACGAAAGTGCTCACACAGGGGACAGATTCGATTGTGGGTCGTAGTAAAAAGGATAATTTTACAACTTTTTAAACTGTATGAATTATTAAATAAGTATTATTAATTAAGTATTAAATAAAACTTTAATTAATCTTATGGGAAAGTATAAAATTGATACGAATTACAAAACTAGAGCTTAATGGTCTCATTGCATCCATTACAAAGACATTCTGTTAATTATGCCTAATTATGAGAAAAAGTTTGATTTACAGATAATGATTATATGTAATTAATAAAAATTTTTTTTTTAGTTAAACACGTTCTGATTTACATGTAACGGTGTAATGTGGACGTAACAGTTTCAAGTGGAAAGGGTTTAGTGTCCCCAGAAAATCGAGCGAAAGGGACAAATTGCTTTTTTCAAAGTCCACCATTCATCTTGTCGTTTGGCTGTGAAAAAACCACAAAGTCGCGTGAATAAACCCGGCATTTCTGCTGCTATCTTAGAGAAAATGAATTTTTCACAGCTGTTGGGCTATGATCATACTTTGGTAAAAAAAACACAAATGAGTGAATGACGTATAATTGTCTAGTTTCCGAGTTACAACCCTTTGAATTTGGAAAATTCAAAAAATGGACGTATATTTCCGAAACTATAAGACACAACTACATATTATGGTTACTGGTGGGGAGATATTCAAATTTTTCACTTACATAAAACAATATTTTATCGAAAAACGATTAATTTTCCAGAAAAATAAAATGTAAGAGTTTTTGTATAATTTTTCTTCATTTACCTATGTACTTGTTTCAATACTAAAAGAGTAGAGTCTCTTACCTTCCCACACATATATACATAATCAGGATCGTTGCAGGATTTTAGGAGAAAATGCATTTTAAAAATAAAAAAAACACATTTAATAAAAAGCGATGATAGTTTTAGTGAACACACCCAACAGCTTTCATGATTGGCTGACATTTCTAAAATATTGAAATGTGTTGTTATTTTTGCCTTGAACGTATCTATTTGCTCGTTTTGGAAATATATAAATTTTAATGCAATTCGTTGCAAGAGCACTATTTTGATTCAATAAAAAATTTATTTATAAATATGAGCTCCGGTTTTATAACTGAAAGCGAAGTTGCGGAAGCACGCAAGAGACGTCAAGAAGAATGGGAAAAGGTGCGAAAACCAGATCAACCACTTGGTAAAGTATAAGCAAATCTAAAACAAATGTATAAGCCCTAATTTTAAAATTAATGATTTCTACCTGTAAAACTGATGCTCATTCAAAGAACGCCCTGAGGAACCATATGATGGCCGTACTTTATACGATCGTTTGAAGGAACAAAAAATGCAAAAGGATTTTGAATATGAAGAGGCACACAAGCTTAGTAAGTTCTACCATAAATACATTAAAAACAAACGAGGGAACATGTTAAAATTGCATATATTTTTTTTTATAATCAGAGAATCTCATTAGAGGCTTAGACGATGATGAAATACAGTTTTTAGAACTGGTCGATCAAAAGAAAATTGATGCAGAAAAGAAACAATTGCTAGAAGAAGAACAGGAACTCAAAGACTTTCGCATCCGTGTAGCTACACTACAAGAGGAATCTGTGGATAAAGTATATACATTTTAAATCAAAATCGGAATATGTTTATTTAGCAATTTGTGTTTAGAAAATACAATCGGAAATCGCTCCGCAAAAAGTCAAAACCTCGTCTTCACGGCAATCACAGAAGTTGCTACTTGGCGTTGGCATTAAACGTAAAAATGGTGACATAAATAACACGTCTACTGCTACTACTACAAGTGGTGAGGCGGCCACTAAAGTAACTAAAATCGATGAGGTGAAGAAATCGAATGATGTGGAAGTCAACCTGAAACCATCATCACCACTCAGCATTACAACTGATGAATTCAATAAAGGTCAATTTAAGTGCATCGCCGTGTTGCCTGGCATAGGACGCTACACCGAATCCAGTGATTCGGAGCTCAGTAGTGGCAGTGATGAGGACCCCGAAACCTATGAAAAATATGATTTAGTTGGTCGCAAGCGTGAAAGGAAAGCATGCGTTGAGCAATGAGACAAGCCTGGTGCTTGTGACCTGATGACCAAATCAAGAAGTCGCTGGTTTGTAAGGGTTTTCTATAGAATTTAATTACTATGAGCGCAGATATAATAAAAGTTAATATAATATAATCACTATATTCTGGCAAATGGCAAAATACGATGGTTTTTCTTTGTCATTATATCGGAACCCAATAACTAAAATTAACAAACTTTTTGATTGGGATTACATGGAATTTTGAATACACAAGAAAAATCCATCCCGCCAGATGCACTTTATTATATAAATATTGATTTATTCCACTTTCTTTTTCTTATTACGATTACGATTTTTAACATTTGTTATCTCGTAGAAATTGCTTCCAATCTTCTTGCGTTTCTGGCTGCGTTCCAATGCGCGTTTCTGTTTGGCAGTTAGTCGCTTCTGTTGTTTCGGTGCCGGAGCTGTGTCCTTATCTTCTTCGGCCTCTTCGACTTTAAACTTTCCTGACGTGGACTTGGCTACCTTACTTTTGGTGTTGGCATTTTTGTGTACCACGCGCTCCAGAGTCTCATCGTATTCATCTTCGGAATAGAAATCACTGGCACCATCGCCAGAGTCCTCCTCTGCGTTGGGATTTTGTCGGCGTTCTTTTTTACGTTTCAAACTTTCTTCCCGCTGTTTATCCAGTAGTTCCAAATCCATTTTATCCAATTCTCGAATATCATCCTTCTCGAAATCAAGCCCCACTTTAATTTTGCGAAAATCTTGCAACTGTTTGAATTCGCGCGCCTTCTTTACAGCCTCGCTAACGAAGGTTTCTTCCGATTTAGCATCATCATTGCCTGTCGCAGTTACTTCATCGGTCGCGTTCGGCTCTGTTGTTTCCTTCCCCTGCCGCGACTTCGGTATCTCGAATCCTTCAGGCGCCACATAGAAAGGCAACTTGCCACGTTGCCAATCGTTAAGTACCATACGGGATGTAACCGTTATGTCCGGCTCTCCACCCTTCAATAATTTGCCCATTTTCTTAGCCAGCTGTTCGATGAAATCCACAGAACTTGTCCAATTATCAATTTTGTAGGTTTTCTGTATATATTCCTTGCGTACACGCTGTAAAACTGTTTCCACATAATCTTCCGGATTGTTAACAAGTTCCACACGCACCACGCCTCGGAGCACCTTCTCGATGTCGGTCTCGGCAGTTGGATAGACAACGCCAGGGCAATCGATGAGGAAGATGCGCTTCATTAACGTGATATATTGCCAGACTTTAGTCTCACCAGCAATCGGTGCAACCTTACACACTTTCTTCGAGCGCAACGCATTGATAACCGATGATTTACCCACATTTGGATAGCCAATGAAGCCAATACTTATCTGTTTCTTGTCCAAATGCAATTTTCCCAGTTGACGGAGGAGGTTAATAAGAGCACCTAACATAAGGAAGAGTCAATGTTACAACGCTAAGAGAACGATTTCACTGAATCAAACCTTTTCCGAATGGATGTTGCATCGAAGCATGAAAAGCTATCGTTGGATATTCTGCACTCAGAATGGCCACCCAACGCTGTGTTACCCAGACCGGCACCAAATCCACTTTATTTAATATAAAGAACAAATGCTTGTGTGGTTTCTCTTTGCGCAAAAACTCTTCGATATACTTCGAACGTGTACCCATTGGATCACGTGCATCCAGAACCTGCAACAGTACATCGGACGCGTCGACAACCTTGTGTAGCTCATTCCAAATGCGTTTACTTTGTCCCGCAGCGAAAACCCAATCGCGCACGGCCGCTTTCTCACCCGTATCCTCTCGTACCAGATCCAAATCCTTGGTTTGATCGTACTTATCCGCTTGTGCGTCAGCAGATTTACTCAAATCGTCCAAATCACGAACCTTTAAATTTACGCGTTTACGTTGTTTCTTAGGGCCAAATACACTATCGAAACTTTCTGTTTCCAGTAGATGTACTCGTTGATACTTAGCTGCTTCATTTAGCAATGTGATCGGCAGTTGGGAAGGCCTCATAATAACTTGATAGGGATCCTTAACAGCTTTACCAATTTCATCCTGAAACTTTTGCAAAGCATTCTGTGAGATTACGCGCGAGTTGCTGAACCACTTCGGTGTGGGTTCGACGCGAGCCATAGAACCAGAAGCTAATCTTCCCTATATGCAAAAACAATAGAAATCCACATCTTAGGACATTTTTATGGTATCTAACAAATGCTAATTGCAGTTACCTGAAACGGGGCTGGTGATATAATTTTACCCTTGCTATTACGTTTGGCTTTGAAATTTCTGTACATTTGCAGCCTCCTGATTGTAGCTGCTGTACGAGGATGTGCAACTCCTTTTAATTCACTTTTCAGACGAGTCGGATTCATTGAATGGTTGGAGCGATTGAAACCCTGCTTTCGGGGGGGGCCCGTAGTACTCGAAACCTTAGGCATGATGCTTTTTCGATTTGTGGACTTCTAAGATCGTAAGCAATAAGATTCCTTGTAAATATTTCCAAATTATTGAAAATATTTACGCAACTGAAGAAAACACGTTCACCTCTTGTATTGTGACGTGAAAGAAAGAAATATTAGGGTTATGTTTTGGTTCCAACTGTCAAATTTTCAGTAGCTTTCCAATCCAAATTCTACACAAATAATCAAAACAAAGGCTGATAATCGTTGAAGAACGTGTTCAGTAACTAGAATTTTTGGAGAATATGTTCAGCGAATCGTGAATTTAAGCGGGTCAATTTACTTCTTTCTGTAATTTTTCTCAAAAGTTTTTCTCGTTTGAAGTCATCTATCAACAAAGTTTTTACTCACTGGCAATCTACTTAGTGAAAATGGCTGATGTCACTTACCTTCGAGTATTTCTCGATCAAAGTTACAGAAACGGGCTACAGGACAATTAGGATAATTTCAATAGAAAAATGCATCTGATCCTGATCCTGATGAAAAAACATGCGTCGAAAGTTAAGAGGCTCTACTTTCTTATTATTGAGATAATTATGTACGTAATCATACATTATACTTAGAAAAAATTAATGAATGGAAAAAATAATGCTAAAAATATAAAATTTTATTTTCCTCCAAAACTGAACGGTCTTCGGCAAAATATTATTTTACATAAATGTTAAATAATTCGATTACCTCTCCAACAGTATCAATAACATATCTTGTAAAGTTTAGGAGATACAGGCCTGAACTTTCCAAAGTTGAAAGAGTTATAATTCCGGAACTATATGACAACTATAAATTATAAATTATAAATAAAATTGAATAATAAAAATATAAATATAAAATAAAATAAATAAAAAATATAAATTGTTGTTATTGTTGGGGTCAGCGCTAAAAACAACAACAAAATTGTCTAGGTCGACAAGCGATTTATTTCTTCAAATAATTTTTCGCATGTGGCGCTTTTATCATATACATAAATATCTTTTAAAACCAAATTTCACAACTGTATAACAATTTTTACAACATATTTCGTGACGTATTTGCGTCAATGGTCATATTCTTTTCTGCTGTCATTCTTGAATGGAGCAAATATTCAACTTGAGATCACAGTTTCTTGATAATTTCCTTCTATTATCCCCAAAAATATTGTGAATTAAATGGTTTTTGTAAGGTGTACTGAGAGTAGATCATTTGCAAGTAAAACCAGAAAGTGCGTGGGAATTCGTTGAAAAACGTTTACAAGGGTCTGGCGATTTGTGGTTTTTCTTCTTTTTTGTGTTCTTTCTAAAACAGCTCCATAGATTATTTATTGTAGTTGTTGTTGAAGGGGAGTGTAAATAACTTTGAAGTTATTTCACAAGTTGTTGTTGTAGTTGCACTGTAACTCAAAAATGCAAGAAAATTATGCAAATATAAAAATGTTCAATAGAATCAGTGATATAAGATCAAAGAAATATTAGACTCTGATTGGTTGGTGGGTAGAAGATGGAACCAGAAAAGTGGTAACATAAAATAACAAATCTTAGTAGTTAGTGTCTAGTAATAACCCAAAAAAATGGATGAACGCACACTCAACGATTTATTGGAGTGCTCGGTATGTTTGGAACGGTTGGATACTTCATCGAAGGTGCTGCCCTGCCAGCACACATTCTGCCGCAAATGTTTGGAGGTAAAAAGTTGATTAATATCAAAAATGATTTCAATTAAATTCACTTCAATTTCGTCGTGGGGTGAAATTCTTTGATCCACAGGTGATTTTGTCCAGCCGTCAGGAACTACGATGTCCAGAGTGTCGCATTCTGGTCGAAACTAAAATAGATGACTTGCCGCCGAATGTGCTGCTAATGAGAATCCTAGAGGGTGTGTATATATGTTGCATAATTTACTGTGCGCTCTATTTTAGTTTATTTTTTCATTTTAGTCATTTTGATATTAACTAAAAAAACTAAAAATAAATAACCTAGTTTTTAACAGAAATGTGAAGAATTTTAAAAGTTTTATGATTTCTCTTTAAGTTCTGAAACTAATTTTACGCCTCTTCCTTCACTTCTTATAAGAATACACAAATAAACAAATATATCATAGTTCCATATTATTCGAAACCGTGTTATTCGAGGCTTTTATTTATATACATGCCATGATATTGTTTTATTGTTGTATTGTTTTATAATATTATTTTATGTACATATGTATATCAATTTAATTAAATTATACCGCAAACGCAACATCAACTTTTGAAGTGGTACATGCAAGTCACTTGAAACCGTAGGTAGATCAAATAAATACAAGAAAGAAGTCGACGAATATGTTAACATTAGGCATTAAATCAACATTCGGAATTATAACGTATTCATTACACTTATAAAAATCAAATTATGCTCTCTAAATTATGAAAGAAATGAATTTTATATTTTATTCTTTTTTTATACAAATTTGTTTACATATCATTTGATTATAATTTATTTATTTATAGGTATGAAAAATACAGCTGCCGCTGCAAAAAGTTTACAACAACAACAGCCAGAATCGCCTATAATTCAAAATGATAACAAAATCGAAAATACACTGAAATCGAATGAAGAACAGCAACAACAGATCAAATTGAAGCAACAACAATTTTTCTACTATCAACAACAACAGAATAAACAAAAACAACAAATACATTTGCAAGCATTACATCACCAACAACAACAACAGCAGCAAAACCAACATCAACAACAAAAGCAACTGCAACAAAATGACACAATAAATGCTGCCACAAACGTTGTTACCGCAACAGGAGCCACATCAACAGCGGCAGCAGCAGCAGCACCAGCACCTCATCAGCGCCGTGTTGTCCCACATGCATATGCGTTGTACGATTTTGATTCTAACGATCCGAGTGACTTACATTTCAAGAAAGGCGACGTCATACTATTAAAACGCAAGGTGGACATTAATTGGTTTGTGGGTGAATTAAATGGAGTGGGTGGAACATTTCCAACTAATTATGTTCAGGTTTGTTTGTCATCTTAAGCATTCCAAAATATTTTATATCGATGTCAATTGAATTTCGGTGATTTATGGTATCTCTCCACCTCTTAGGTTATCGTGCCGCTTCCTTCGCCACAATGTATTGCTTTGTACGATTTTAAGATGGGTCCCAATGAAGAAGAAGGCTGTCTTATCTTCAAAAAGGGCACCCTGATCAATGTTCTCCGTCGTGTCGATCATAATTGGGCAGAAGGACGTATCGGTTCGATGATTGGCATTTTCCCCATAGCTTTTGTCGAATTGAATCCATTGGCCAAACAATTACTGGACTCTTTAGTGGTGCTGAAGTCACAACCTCCCCCTCCGATTGCAGGACAGCAACCACAACAACAGAAGCAACTGCATCAACAACAACTGCAACACCAACAACAAAATACGCCATCACAAATATCAGCTAATCAACACAACAGCACTGCCAATAATATTAACAATCTGCAGCAGCAGACGCGCAACTTGTCTCCAATACCAGTCGCCACTGCCAAAGCCAACGATATGAATACTGCTGATGCATCAAAAACACCCGACACGCCCACCAGCTCCACTTCCAGCTCAAGTTCATCGCAAACAAGCCCCAATTTTAACTCCAATACCAGCTGCAGTTCAACTTCGACCTCCCTGCCAAGCAGCCCCAATCAATCGAATCCTACATCACCACACAATTCATCCAACGTACGCTATCGTGACTCCAAGGAGAAACGTCATTCCTTAAATGCTTTGCTATCTCAGGCCTCCGGAGGCGTTGCATCTTCTAGTGGCCCCTTACTCAGTATTGTACAGTCAGCAAATCGCCATTCAGCCGAAATTTTGAGTGTACCATCAGACTTGAGCACTGTTCAAAATATACGCATGCGCAGTGCAAATGATGTATCACTGGCTGGCTCTTCAAAACCTACAACAACAAATACAGCTGGACACCCTGCATCATCTGCGTCACCATCGTGTGAACAACAGCAAGCGATGCCTTCAGTTGTAGCGGCCACTCCGCGTGCCAACGTACTGAAAACAGCTGGTCAGCAAATTGTTCCGCCCACCCTGCCCTGGGGTTACCTAGCATTGTATCCTTACAAGCCACGCAAAAGCGATGAATTGGAATTGAAAAAAGGTATCAAGTCGAAACAAACCAAAAATGTATAAAATTTGGTTTTTTACAAGTTTTGTTTTTGAAAAATAATCAATTCACTTCTTCTTTATAAACCAATTAATATTTCGTTTTATTTATTTATTTATTGCATATATTCTTTTGGTTTTTTAAATTTATAATAATTATTATTGTATAATAATAGACACTTTTTTTCTACTCTTCAGGTTGTGTTTACGTTGTAACCGAACGCTGTTTGGATGGTTGGTTTAAAGGTAAAAATTGGCAAGATATCGCTGGAGTTTTTCCCGGAAACTACGTCACTCCTTTGCGTAATCGTGATCAACAACAGTTGATGCATCAATGGAAATACGTTCAGAGTCAGCCGCCAATTCAACAGCAACTGCCTCTATCTGCCACACAAACTAAACATGCTACTACTGTTGCTGCCACTACTTGTAGCGTATTACATCAACCGCCAGACTTGCCACCACGTCACTCACCATCTTCTTCGCCGATCGCACCACCTTCTTCGTCTATCAACTGCAGCTCTTCGGTTTGGTCCAAACCTTTGGGTCAAACAGTAGAAGCTTTTTTCTCCCGCAGATCTCACAACACGCAAAACGATCAACACGAAGTCGTTGGTGGCGGCGGAGGGGGAAATGGAAAAGATAAAGATCGCGAAAAGCAGAAAGATAACAATGTTGCTGCTTCAACATCCGGCTGCTCAGGATCAGCATCTTCTGCAGCAGTCAATTTGATGAAACGTTTAACGCACATTAAAAATCGTTCAAAATCGCCAAATAATAATGCCGCCAACGCCGCTGCTGCGTCTATTCAACAACCAACTACAGCAACTGCGACAACAACTACTTATTCAATGGACAATCCTTCCTTTGAGGATTCATCAGTGACCTTGGGAACAACGGCTCACACAAATCAACCATCGCATGCTATTAACAATCATCCGGTACATGTGAGGTAAGATTTGAGGAGTGAACAAAAGTGGAAGTTTACATCTTTAAACTTACTATAATAATTGTACTTCTAATAGATCTGGTTCTTGTCCCAGTCAATTGTTACAAAGTTTACCCGTTGATTTGCATTCATCATCAACTAATAATGAGGCCTCTTCTCAAGCACAACAGCCACATGGTAAACAACAAATTCCACCTCAAGATACCTACAGCGGTGGCTCTCAACGCATTAAAGGATGCAAGGAGCGTTCACAGATATTAACAAAGTATTTTACAGTTTATTAATATAAATACATAAATAAATAATTATATTTAAATTAAATAAATGAAGCTAAACTAATTCTAAATTTATAGTGGGCGACCTACTGCAGACGTAGCGATTCGTGGAGTATTTAATAATGGCCCAGTTCAACAACTACAACCACAACAACAGCAGAAAAAGTACACAAAATGTTCTCAACAAGCACAACAACAACAACAACAGCAACTACCACCATGTAGCATCAACAACAGCTCTGCAATTCACCATCGCAAATCACAAAGTCTCGATGCAAACATAATGTCAGCACAAACACCATCACCAGTTCCAAATGCTAGAGAAAGGTAAGGAGTGTAAACCGACTGAGGGAAATATTCATTATTTTTATCGTATGGTTTTCGAACTAAATTCATATTTAAAAGTAAACAGCGAGTTCTATAAGAAGCTGGTGGATTACAAAATTGAATTGAATGCACAAAAAATCGTTTAACAGCACGTACAGCGTCTAATTCCGCTGAATCTATTGCCAGACTAAGGGAAGAGGAAACGTTTTTAGATAGACACCATAGTAGAGGGGGTCGCGTAATGATATAGGGAGCCTTTTCATATTATGGGAGTATAGATCTAGCTTTTCAAAACTCAAGAATGAGTTAAGGTTTGAGAAATGTTGAGGTTTTGACATGACCACGCTATTCTCCTGACCTTAAACATTATGGGGAAAAGATTATGTATGAAAAGAAACCTTTATTGACGCCGTTACTTAAAATGACTACGATTCAATCCCTAGTCGTGTATTTGAGGTGTTTTTATGTGAAAAAAGGGCTACAATCCTTCTACTATTCTAGTGAACATTGCTTTATTTATTTATTTGCCAAGGAGCTAATGACAAGGAATATATAATAATAATAATAATTATATACTATATTTGTAAGAATATTATTATAAAATTTATTATTTCTTGTTTTTTAGTCGCTTTCGTTGCGTTGTTTCCTATCCACCCAACAGCGAACATGAATTGGATTTACGTGTCGGCGACGTGGTTTACGTACATCGTAAACAAAAGAATGGTTGGTATAAAGGCACTCATGCGCGCACAAATAAAACAGGTTTATTTCCGGCTTCATTCGTTGAACCTGACATTTAAACAAATAAGCACAAAAATACAGATCTATGGTTTTTCCTTAATTATTTAGAAAAATTACTAATTTATATATTATATTATTACATTAAAAACACTAAAGAAAGCCCCCCCAAAAAGACATCGAATCCAAGTAATAGTGTGTACAATGAATGAGTAAAGACTTTTTTGTTAAAAAAAAAATGCCATTTTATAAATTATCAAACTTTAAGAAAAATAAAAAATTTCTGTTGATCGCTGGCCGATGATTACCTTTGAGATTGAAAGGCTAAAACACAAAAACAAGAAAAACTTGTACATCCATGTTTAACTCCACTATTAATTGCCTGATTTTCAAATTATGTACTTTAAATTACTTTGTAATAAAGGGTGGGCTATCAGCTGGTTTCTTTTTAAAATTGCTTAAAAAACTTCCGAATAAATAATTGTTCATTATATTATATTATATTATACAAATCAGATATTAATAATTATAAAAAAAATTCGAAAAGAAATCAGCCGATAGCCTAACCTATACTACATTCTTTTAAATGCAATACTCTTTTAAAGAATTTTTATTAATTATTATTTCTTTGTATTAGAGAGTAATATTTTCTCATTTGTTAATTATTTAGATTTTTTAATATAACAAGTTTTCGAATACATACTTAATAATACTTTTCGAATACATACTTAATACTTTTTTCCTTATTGTATACTATAAATAATATAAATATAATATATACAATATTTATATATACTCGTACTTATATTAAATTTATGAAACCAAGAAGGAAATTCGAAATATTTAGATAGCATAAATTTAAAGAAATTTTTTTACAAAATGCCTACATATTTACAAAGAACAACAACAAATTTATATACCTTTTATAATAGATATCATCGTACATATAGTAGGTTATTACAAATATTTTCAAAATTATTGCGAAAAAAGCTAAAATTTGAAAGTCTACAAATTTTTTAAATTAATACAAGGAAGAAAAAAAATTGTGTATACTTTTTTCTAAGAGTTCAGTTGTTTGAAAATATGTCTGTTCTCTTTCAGAAAACTCCAAATTAATTTCATAATAAGAAGAATAAATAAAAGAATATGTACTTGAAGTTTTAAATTAATTTTTAAATCTTTTAAATTGTACATAAATTTGTATTTTTCCTAAAAATAATACCCAATAATAAGCTCGAATTTTCTCATTTAGTACAAATGAAAATTGTGAAGTCGAATAGCTGTAGAAACAAATCAAAATGTCTTGAAATCACATTGGAATTAATGAAGTATAAAAACGGTTTCTAATATATTGTTTGTAATTTTTAAATACTTACTAATTATTTACTATTTATGTACATATTTATTGGAATATTCTCCTATTAAAGCATTTAAGTGCGATATATATTCTTCCATTTACAAATCTATTAATTTTATCAAATAATTTTTTGAAAATTTGTTCTTATTTAATAAACAAATTCTATTATAAATATATAACAATGCATCGTTGTATAGGTTGTATGTCATTTCTAATATATTGTCCTTGATTGTGTTTTGAAATTGTGAAAATTAAATACTTATACAGATATTAAATGCAAACAAACAAAAGAAAATTAAAAAATAAATTTAATTCTCAACTTAAGAGTTTCATGCGAATTACTATTTAACTCAAAATATGTATTGTATATTATAATAATAATGTTGTACATTTGTATACTGAAAATTTAAATACACGAACACACAATATACAGATGTACTTAAACTTTTACTTGCGCATACATATTCATATGCTTTTTTTTATCAGTAATACATCACACATGCACACACAAACACACACACAAATGTTGTTTGCTTATACTAAAATGAAAATCTTAGCTTCACTTCTTGATGTCTATTTTAAAAATGAATTTAACATTAACATCTTTAATTAATTTTTATTAGAGAATTTTTATATAAGAACTAAATACAATAAATAACATAAAAAACCAAACAACGTTTGACCATGATTAATTCGGATACATTAATATTTACTTAAAAAGTCGTGACAGTGGTCGAATTTTCTCCATTTTTAATATCAGACCTCTACGTGGGATCATATTGCTCATCCCTTCGGGTATAGGGTATAAAAATCATAAAAATCACCCAATCGAAAAACCTCAATACAATAAATTTGTTCACAGGCTAGAAATTTTATCCTCTATAACAGATCTGTTTTCACTCACTTCTCACCTGGAATAAAAGCAATTCTCAATGCCAATCGATTCCATACATTGCTCCTGCTCCTCGTAGAAGAGTATTCTCTTTGAGTCTCTTTCAGGCAGAGATAATGAGATAGCAAACTCTTTTCCCGCTAAAAAATGTGTTCAAATAAAACGATAATTTAATACACGTATAGTGTACGTGTTATTCACCACACGACGTCATGGTTTTATGACATTTTAAATGACGTTTCGTTTATTTACAGAAAGTTTATAAAGGAATCGGACCATCATTTTTGTTTATTGAATTAAATGCAATTAAATAGCTCATTAAATTAATCGCGCTAAAAATAAATCGTATATAATAGTGTGTGCGTGGTATGGAAGCAGTTCTAAGGCAGTATTTCTACAATGAAGAATTTCAATTTTACGGTTCCAAGCAAACACCAATATTGATGTGCATAGCGTGACCATGAAAGTTTACACGGAATATTTTAAAGTTTTGGAGAGGAAGTTACTTATGTTGAAGATAACCTCAAATGCGATGCGAACGATGTAGACGTGTTCGATGGAATCATAAATTTCATGTACATCGGCAGCATAGAATTTGCATCGGGATCCTTCGATAAATTCTATAAAATGGCAGCGGTAATGAAATTCTATGTTCTCATGGAAACACTGAACAGACATAAGCACTTGACGAAGCACAGGCACAGGAAACTGTCCGGAGAAATGATCCGGCAAGTTTCGGAAATGCTGCGGAATGCGGGACAGCTATCTCATTGGCAAGTTCTCGGACGTCAACTTTCGACTGGTCCTCAACTTTAAGAAGAAGACAATGAAGACTCTTCTTGTGGTCAATTGCAGTCCGGTGATCTATATCCTTCCAATCTATACAAAAGAACAACGCTTAATATGTTTAGTGCTTAAATAAATTCTTGCATTTTATTGAACACAGGCTGTCTTTCAATACATTTTTTACTTATTAAATTCATTTTTAAACTTATTCTGGTTTTTCGAATTTGGATCCATAAATAGGCATGTATTGGACCACCGCTTTCCAATCGGTGAAATAGACAAGTGCAAGACCAGCCGCGCCACCGAAACACATTAGGGATGGAACACTGAAAATAAATACCGCAAAAAACTCATTATGTCCTATAAGTGAAACTACTGCGAGTTTGTGTTATGCAATTCATCCCCATTTAAATTAACTCAATTCCCACGAATTTTGAAAACATGATGCTATTGCAATTTACAAAACTTACACTGAGCTGAGGATTTCAGCATGTCTCTTTCCAAATGGAATCTTCATTTTGTTTGGCAAACTGCTTAATTATTTCGTTTTAAAAAAATGTCTGAAGTTCAGAATATAATGCGAGCTAAAAAATAACACAAAGTCAACTGTCAAAAAGTCTACAAAATTTTATTAAATTTTATTGTCCAAATGCTCATGTCACATTTTAAGAGACCATGCTTATTCCATCATTATGCAATGATTATAGTTTTATATTTATATTAATTATTGCAATACATATATATTTGGTAAATATATGTAATATTAAGTTTATAAAACAATTTATGGTAATATTACATTATACGGATGAGATCTAATTTTGTTCCGAAACTTTAATGTTGTTGTTTTTAACGGTAATTTCAACAACAACAATAATGCCTAGCTATAATATTATAACTATAACTCCTATAGCAGACACCCGTATGTAGCGTTATACAGTTCTTGTAAATATCATTTAAGTTATAGAACATTTTATCGAAAACATTATAGTTTTTGTAATATAATTAAATATGTTTATTATGTACTCTTTTTCCAATTCATTAATTTTTTTCCAAGTAAAATGCATGCAAAGTCTAGAAAAGAATTTGTTCAGAAAACTGTCCATATAAAGAAGCGAAATTTGTATCAATTGATAAATTGATTGATAAAAAAATAATTGTGAATGTGCACAGAAACTGACAATTACAACTGTGAATTTGTCTCTGAGAATTAATTATTATTTGAGAATAATATAATAATTTCTATCAATTTTTCCTCAAATTTATGCATCTAATTAATTGAAGAGACAATATTTAAATTTAAAAAAAATGTCATTAATCGATACATTTACAAATTTCGAACTTACAATACTATTTAGTGTTATTCCTGGAGTATTTATCTTTTTATGGGTTCTCATAGTTGGAGATTTCAAAGTAAATTTAACTCAAAAATACATATTAATATAAAAAAATTAATTTTTAATATTTATTAAATTAGAACTTCATGGGAAGCCGAAAAGCGTATTCAGAGTTTATGGCAAAAGATCCCGTTAATTGTTATCAAGATTTTCCACAGAAGAAAAGCAATTAGCAGGATGCAGTTTTGGGAGCTACCGATTGAAAAAATACACATTTAATTATAAATAAACGATTAAAATCGTGTGGTTTGTGAATCACATTAAATACAATTGCTTTTAAATAATAATAAGAAACATAGCTATTATATTTAATCATCTCATTCCTTTGTATTTAATTTTGTTATATGCATTAGATTGTTGCGTATTATGTTTTAAGCAATTAATACTTCCACAATTCTTACCTGGGCAATTTATCTGTGTCTGTTTTAATACAACATAACTTCTTTCAACGTAGATCCATCCAATATAGATATTTTAACTACGTACTTTGTGCATAAAGTAAACATATAAACTAGATAAATATTCATATATACTATTTACAAAAGATATCGGTAGTTCTTAATTGTCGTCTGTACTACGATAATTTATTAGACTTTGAAAATAGTTTCTATTATTACAATTGAAATAAATAACATCTTTTCTTTAATAATGTTTGTTTTCTGTGTGCGTGTGTGTATGTGTATAAAGGAAAGACTTGCTTTATCTATTTTTATAATTTATAAAATATCTGTTTCTTAAATAAAGTATTTAATATGTTTAAATAGTTAAACAGTTTTTTTATACATATAAACTACATTTTCAACCAATCGTTTTTTATGTTTTCGTTGTAATATCCAAAGATTAAAAATCGTATTATAACAACTCGTATATAAAACAAAAATAGACAATTAATAATAATTAATTGGAATACAAATAATATTACAAAATAGACATAAAATTTTGCAGATATTTCGGATTTTAATCTTATTAATAATAATAATATTTAATAGCAAACTGAATACATCTGTAAAATATTTCGTGAAACAAATACTGTATTAGATATTTAAGGAGATTAAAAATTAAGGACTTGTTTATATCTGCATTAAAACCTTCTTTTTAAAACAGGTTTTTTATGTTTTCGTTGTAATATCCAAATATTAAAAATCGTATTATAACAACTCGTATATAAAACAAAAATAGACAATTAATAATAATTAATTGGAATACAAATAATATTACAAAATAGACATAAAATTTTGCAGATATTTCGGATTTTAATCTTAATAATAATAATAATATTTAATAGCAAACTGAATACATCTGTAAAATATTTCGTGAAACAAATACTGTATTAGATATTTAAGAAGATTAAAAATTAAGGACTTGTTTATATCTGCATTAAAACATTCTTTTTAAAACAGAAAATTATAGAAACAGAAATTGCACAATATTTCTATATAGTTTTCATGTGCTTATGAAAGATATGTTTAAATAATTTGTAATAATGCAAACATTTACACATTTTATAGAGATTCCTGTTTTTATATAAAATCTTGCAAATAATTGGCAAATACTATCGCATTTTTGTAAAATAACAAAAAAATATATATATATATAGGTTTTAAATGCAAATAAAGCACACGCATTTATTTTAGACACGACAGCTGCACTCCGGTTTATTTGTGTTACGCTGTTGGGTTTGTAGACTCCTTAAAGCGGCGCCTCCATACTGGATACCGCTTCCAATGCGCTCGGGATCCAATTCGCCGGTTTCAATTTTCGCCAAAATTGTTTTGGAACACTTAAGAAAAGCTTCTTCAACATTTTCGCCAGTTTTAGCGCTCGTCTCCAAGAAGATTAACTCTAAATTCAAAAATCAGTTACTAATAATAATAATACAATCTCTTGTTTACCATTTTCCTGTGCAAATGTACTCGCTTCCAAGAAAGTCACATCCCTGGCTTCTTCGAGATCTTTTTTATTACCTACCAAAAGAATGACAATATTTGGGCTGGCCAAAGTTCGGGCGTCATTGAGCCAATTTGTTAGCGCGTTAAATGAATCGCGTGATGTTGCATCATAAACCAACAGAGCACCAGCTGCACCACGATAATACGAACGTGTCACCGATCGGAAACGTTCCTGTCCAGCGGTATCCCAAATCTGTAACTTCACCGATTTTCCGCCAACATTAACGATGCGCGATCCGAATTCAACGCCGATGGTGTGCGAGCTATCATCTTTAACTATGAGAAAAAGATTCAATTTATTTTCAATAACATCGACATTCAATAATATCGGCTGTACAATAACAAAATACACTTTTTATAGTACAAAACCTCAGTAACATGTGAATAAAAATTGCGGGCTAATATAATTAACCATTATATTGATCAAATTTCATTCTTAAAATATGTATTTTGAGGTTTTTTATTTAATAGTGCTTTTATGTATGTTTTTCTTTTATTTCTAAAAATAAACATTTTATTTCCAGAAAATATTTCTAACACAAATAAGCCAAACTTTCACGAAGTTAGGAATAAAAAAAGAAAACTTTTTTGATTCTAAGTATGTACTTAGCTTCGGTGAACTAAATATATAATGTATGTATGTTACATACATACATTTACATTTTAAGAAATGCAATGAAAATAATACGCTTAAAACACGGTGAGACTATAAACACAGAA
Source organism: Myopa testacea (assembly GCA_949629155.1). Lineage (NCBI taxonomy): Eukaryota > Metazoa > Arthropoda > Insecta > Diptera > Conopidae > Myopa > Myopa testacea. Next base: position 2,871,431 of record OX451346.1, on the reverse strand, counting down.
ACTCATAAATAAAAATATGCATTTGTTGTTGCCTGCCACAGCAACGTTGCACATTTTCTAGTCTTTGTTTTAAATAAATATCGTTTCTTATAACCGACTGAAGAACCATGCTCTCCCCCATGCAAAAGATATGCAGATATATATGTATGTGTATGTATATAGAGTACATGTGTACATACATATATTGCGATATCATGGAAATGTTGACTTCTTTGCTGTATGACGATTAGCTACAGCAATAAAAACCCCTGAAAAGTTATCTAAAACAAAAGACAAAAAAATGGTCGTTAAAAATGCGAATTATATATTTATAAAAAACCTTTTTAAACAATTCTTCCTTTATGTTAGTACGAGTTCATACAAGGAATCTTCAAAGGATATTTTCTACCGTGGCAAGGGAACGATTGTATGAATATTTTTCTCAATCAACTCAAGCCAAGCGATGCTATTTTAATAGTAAATTGCTGTTAAATATAAAAGATTAAATGGAAGGAATTCGCAGATAATAAAACCTATGAAAAGATTTTTTATCGAATAAAGGATCCTACCTATCGTAGGTTTTTCTATACTAACATTTTCCTGGCCACGATTCTTCTTATTAAAGCCTGGATCTAGGACACTGATCCAGACATCTACAGATTTCAATTATCAATTTACATCTGTTCAGATTTTGTAATTGGCTTAGTAACTAGAGCGAAGCACTTAATAATAGGTTAATAGGTGTATTTAAGTCCGCTTCTTAGTAATTAACTATTCCAATTCCGTTGCCAATTATTTAATACGGCTCATAAAATACAACGTCGCTAGTATCTATTATTTAATAATCATTCAAACGAAAAATCGCAGGAAAGTTGAAGAACACACGAAGCTAACGTGTGAATCTTTAAATTATAAAGAAATGAATATTTTCCGACCTTCGTACAGTCAAGGACTAAAAATTACTAACAAAAACAATGCGTAGTTTGTTACTCACCACCTCTTTCACTCACTTACATTTACTTTCGATGAAATGATGAAGCAAACAACTTTTTCCACTGCCAGCACTGCCAATAATCAGGAATTTGAATAAATAATCTAAAATATGAATTAATTAAAAACTCATTAAATAACAAAGGCTTATATTAGCATTATTAAAACCTTACCGTATGTTTCCGACATATTAACGAACAAGTTGTGCGAATTGTGTAGGTTTTTTTTTACTCACAACACTTGTATGTTGTTTCTTTGTTATTTATTGGGAAAAAGTGTTATTCATAAAATTGTACGTATGGATTTCACAATTTTATTAACTTCGTATTTTTTCTCCAAATACGATAACCGCATACAAAACAAATTGAAGCAATATTAAAGTAAATAAATCTAAATTTTATAATTTATTTAACACAATTGAAAGAAAATTGCACTTGTTTTAATTCTTGGTGTTCTCCTGTTGGAATTATATTTACTTCGTGATTGAAAAACTATTTTTTGTTGTTGGAAATTTGACATTTAAACAGAGTTGCATTTCTAGTTGATGACCACTGTCATCGTCTTGTTGTTGTTATCGAATTAAAAAAGTTCAACATAACCCAGTGAATGAACTCATCGTTTATTCATTTACGAAGAATTTGTATGAGTTTCGTAAATATTTAGACATTTTTAATATAGAGTATACAAAACTTTAACATTTGTAAAACAATGAGAACATTTTTTTATCATTGACTATTCTAAAACGTGAAAGGTTTATTTCTATTTATATTATATGCATCTTCCTCTCTCCTATGACTTTCGCTATTCGATATAATACGAATATACGTCTCTTTCATCGCCAAATTTTTGCCATTTTTGTTGCAATTTTGATATCTCTGTATACGAATTTGTATTTAAAATCAGTGTTGCCGTTAACATGAAATTAAATATGTACCCTCCAGAAAAATGTGTCAATTTGGAAATAAATGTGTCTAATTTAGAAATAAATTTTGTTCATACAAAAATTATTTTATCGTAAAACAAATATTTCAATTCATTGCATATTTAAAATAATAGAAAATACCAAATCAGCCAATTCACAGACAAAATCAAATAATACAAAATACAGGCAAAATACAAGGCAAGATACAGGCAAAAGAAATTATCGAAAAAGTGAAAGACAAAAAATTATTCTTGTATTATGTATGTACTACTATAAATGAATGAATATGGTTTTTATATTGAGATTCCTTCTTAGGAGTGCTTAAATAAATGTTTTATTAAAATATTCTTTAATAAAACCTTTAAAGAATTTCATTTCATTTCAAGAATTATTGAAAAAACCTCCACACCAAACCAAAGTTGAAATAAAACTCGATGTAGTTTTGTAATTTTTTTTAGATTTTTCTTTTATTTATTTCTTCTCTACATTTACATATGCTCGTTCATATACATATGCATATATATGTATGAATTATATATATATATGTATATACTTATAATTATTAATAAATTTGTTGAATCTTTCTTCAGTTTAGCAAAATGCTAAAAAGACGACGACGAGATGAACGGTTGCTCAAAACATTAATTAAATTCAAAGAGTTTTTTGTTTGTATTTTTGTGGTATTTAAACTTTTACATTTTACATTTTAATTATATTGTTTTAAATTATTATTATTATATTATTCAATATTATTAATAATATATTATTTATTTTGCATATTTTTTGTTTGTTGTATTTAAGTAAAATACATTTTTAATATACAAAATATTCTATATAAAAAATATTGTTAAACATAGGTAAAAAAAAACTGAATATGTAATTATTTTCAAAAAATAATCACTTACTACACAAAAACTCAACTTAAACAGGAATCAGGACTATTTTTCTTGGGCCTCCCGCAGAGAACCGTGAGAAACTATGAGGAGTTTTAAGATTGTAATGTAAGCCATCGTAGTTTTTAAAATAGTATTATAATTATAATAATAATGTAATAGGAAAAATGGTTTTTAAAGAAGGAAATGTGGCAAAACTTGCTTATATTATGGAGAAAAGGAAATTGTTAACAATTCTCCGTTTAAAAAACACTGAAAATTGTTTTCTGTTTCACTAATATTATTATAATTATTATTCATCTTTTGTTTGTTTTGTTGTTAAGATTCGTTCTTTTTTTTTCTTTTAATCTTGTAATTTATGCATATATATTGTAAACTTGTTGTTGTATTTTAACATTAATATATATGCATTTACTAAATTACAGTAATAAAATGTTTTTTGTTTAACTTATTTTGTAAGAAATTTCATCAACGTCATCAATCATTTGTTGAATCATCTTTAGAAAGAAAAACATGATTTAATCGCTCTCCTCTTCCTCTTCCTCCTCGGAGGTTTCTTTCTTCTTGGCCTTCTTAACTGGTTTGACAGTCTTGCTCTTTCGCTTCTTACCGGCTCCGGTATCGGTGCCTCCGTTGGCCTCATACTCTTTGACTGCTTTGTTGTATTCCTCCTTAGTTTTGATGGCCTTCTGTTCCCATTCCTAGAGAGCGACAAAGAGATAGAAGAAAAGAATAAACAAAATTTAAATCTCACATTTATAAAAAGTTTTCTCTGGGAGAACGTTTGCTCTTTCTTCAGATGTTTTCACTTACAGATTTATCCGTCATGGCTCGCCATAATTCGCCACCTCGTTTGGCGATGTCGGTGACTCTGCTGCCGGGATTATCCTTCTTAATTTGTTCGCGGGTCTCATTGAGCCACAGCATATAAGCGGAGAGGGGGCGCTTCGGGCGTTCACCACTCATGATTGCAACAGAAATGTTGAAGCTTTTTTATATGACAAAATAAACAAGCGAAAAAGTTATTCGCTCAAAGTTGTTGAGTTGTTTTGGGCTTCGCTTCAATTTCAATATGAAGAAGACTTGGCTGAAATGCTGAAAAAACAACAAAAACAAATTCTCTATTATTATATAAATAATATAATATAAAATTACTTTAATGTTATTTATATTATGAAATGATTATTATAGTAAAAAAACAATAAAAAATATATTAAATCTGCAGTTATATCATTAGATATATTATAAGAAAACAAGAACCTCAAGGACTCATTCATTAAAGGACTCGATAGTGAAGCAACACTTCTATGAGCAGTAAATAAACAAATGTATACAACACACAATCTGCTGTTAATCGCAATAATCAAATAATTGAGAGCTGAACTATTTTTCCCCAGCATAATAATTAAAATGAAATGGAAATAATTAAGAGAAATACGAATATATAGTAATAGCAGGTATTTACATTCATATATTGTATCTACAATACAAATTCAGGTATTTATACATAACAATTAATATGCTGTACTAAATATTTCTTTTCATACACATATGAATGTATGTACATGTAGTATATGTGTATATTGTATTTATGTAGGTATGAAGGTAGATATATTTATTGATAGCTCGATAAAAACTAATTGCAGTCCAACCAGCGACTACGAATACATATGAATGTGGTTTTATCCACATACATGTATAGTGTATAAATCTCAATATAGTGAGAGGCAAATCAAACAAACCCTTCAATTAGCAAGGTACATATACATATGTATTTATGTAATGCGTGTATGCAGTTCAAGTATATATGTATGTATAAAAGTAAGGTGTGTATTATACTAGGCTTCATTTTCGGACATTTCGCCCTTTCCGAATTAACTAATCGTTAATTACTTAAAGCGTTAAAATAAAATATTTGGGTTTGAGAGTTGATAGGGACTACTTGCGGAACTGTATAATAGACGTACATACGTATGGATGTGTGCGTGTACATATTTATGCTATGATGTGTACCCACCCATACATACATACATGTAGATAGATACATGTGTAAATAGAAAGAGATAGCCAATCTGATATACGTGTATCAACATTTATCTTTGTGCATACATATATATACAGTACATAATATGTATGTATCATAATGTTACATAGTTACTAAATGATATACTCAATATATTCATCTGTATGCAGTTAATTGAATTGTTATAAGCATTCACTTCTCTATCATATATTATGTATGTAAATGTATACACATATAGAGATCTATATACGTACATATGTGTTATAATACACACATACAGACATATGTATATTCTCAACCTCTCTGCACTATGATGTGTCACTATCATAAACCGCAACCACAAACATTCAATTAATCTCTTGTTTCAGCAAATAAAAGTAACCCTCCTTCCCATTCTAACCCCTCCAGCACCATACAGCTTTGTAAAGTAGCCGCCCCACACCGATGTCCTTTAAATACAATCGAAAACCCAAGCATATAAATGCAAATATTACAAATATAAGCTAAAGCTCTGTAGTGTATATCTTTACGTATATACAATATATACACTATTGATACATGTATGTATCCATTTACATATGTATATATGCCATATAATTCGGTACATTTTTGTGTTAATTGCTCAATTTTTTTGATGTAATAAACCAATCCTTATTGTCACATTCTTCTTTCAAATTGACAAAATTAATTTTAAAAAAATGATTACATATATAAAAATAATACCGGTTAGTATATGCTTGTAGTATAACCTCTTATTGGAAAACATGATATAGTCATGAATATGGTATAACATCAATAGCCAAACAAAAACTTCTTTAAATACAAACTCCAATGTTTATAAACATTGCACTTCATTAAATGTTTCTAATGACGTCGTCTCAACACAATACATACATATATAAAGTAATTTAGTAGAATTGAAATGATAAACAGGTGTATGAAGAAATCAAGCAATGCGTTTACTCACTAATCAAACTTATTATATGACACAATAGGTTTTATCAATGTTGGTTGCGTCATTTTTACGTCCACAATAATATCATGTGTCTAATGGATTTATAATAAAATAGAACAAATCAAAATACAAACAATAAATGATCATTAATTTGTAAGATTCGATAAGTTTGTATTCGATTGAATTACCAGACAACAGAGTAAGTACTAAAACTCTGGCTAATTAAACTATCTATTGTTTGACTAATGTATGTATACTTTTGAAATATTTTATTATCTCAACAGGATCCTCGCCCCTCGTATAGCCATCACCATCCATTGAGTGATTTGTCTGTCTAAAGGAATTAATATTTAACTGCTATATTTATACATATGTATACATTTTCAAGGACCAAAACATTATAATTAGGTATATACTCATATGTCGAATATAAAAAGGTAAACAACAAATACTTCATTTTAAAACATTTGTTGGTTTAGCGTGTTAGTTATTGAATTTTGTTTTTATTTCTGTATGTGTCACCACCAGTAAAGAAGTAGTATAAAAATAACGATAATCATCGCCATCCGTAGAAAACAAGCTGCCAGCATTAACGAAAGAAAGCCCTGGAAAAAACATGCACACATCCAATCCGCTTCCAACAAACCACCCGGAACCACCACCACCGCCACCCACTTACGCGTTACAGCAACAATTTAATAGATACCATGGCGCAACTAGCAACGAGCCAGAACCATCGTCATCCCCACACCCATCATCCATCCATCCAACCCCACCCGGCGACACTGTTGCTCTTGTCATGTGAAATTCTTTCGAGTATTATTCGACGCCATGAGGACGACCGGGACCTGAACGTACATATAAATGAAAATATGAAAAAGCTTGCACAAGCAAAGCATTTACAACAGGCGGCAGCAATGGAAACAACAAAAACAACTCCAACTTCAGGCCGCCACACCAAACAACCAACTTCTGCTAACTACGAGTGCCAACCAACCAACAACATTTCAGTTCGGTTTAGTTCAGTTCAGACGAGTTCAGTCCAACATTTATCAGTACGTCATTCGGACGCTTTCTTTACCTTCTAAAATGTATGAGGTCGGTCTCTGTAGTCAAAAGTGGCACTATTGTAGATTAGAATCGGTTGGTTGGTTGGTTGGTTGATGAGTCAGGTTGCTTCTTTGGTTGGAATCTCTTTGGTTGGGTGGTTGGGCTGGTTGCTTGTTTGGTTTATTGGGTGGATAGTATGGGTTGGTCGATTGGCTGACTGGCTAGTAGGCCGATTGTAGGACTGATTGCTAGATTGAATTGATGTTTGGTTCTTCGGTTGACTGGTCGGTGGTTGACTGACTAATTTATAAATTGATAAACTTGTCGGCTTAGTGTTTGGCAGACTGGTTTGTTGACTGATGTCTGGATGTCTGGCTAGTAGACCGATCCATTTATTAAATATTGTGATATTTTTCAATATACGTAGTTTAATTTTTATTTATTTTTAATTCTCAATCCTCATTTAAATCTAGCTTGTTATTCAATCATTATCCACCATCAACAACTACAATAACAACCACTGTGAAGCAACCTTTATTTTCTGCGCATGCAACTTGATATAAATAAATACAACTTTACTTGTGTCCACACTAAAGAGCAGCTTCTCTGACCTGGCAACGAATCAGAGAGCAAATTTGCTATTCCGAAATACAATGAAGCAAAACCAACAACTACTTCTACTATTACTACAGTCACAAGTACTATAGAATACTAGATTACACTGCTAGATTACTTTAATTTTATTGGGATTAAAAGTATTTTTTTCAATATAAACAATGTAATAAAAAACAAACATCCAATAAACGCATATTTCAATCAATTTGCACAGAAATTTAATCGGATTTCAATATTTTACATAAATTAACAAATTAAAATAACATTTTATAATGCAATATATAAAATTTCTAATGTTGGTAACAACGCAAATGATAAAAAACATCTACATTCTCCCAAGACGTGAAAAATTCTATCTAAAGAACTTTCAGGGCTTCACTTTTTCTTAGCTTTTTTTACTCCTTTTAGTGAGTGTTGGCAGCCAACGTTGCCAACTACTGTATTTTTTTCTATGTATGTAGTCAAAACCTAGTCGCGTCGACGGCAGCGTTTCCGTCACCATCATCATCGTCGTCGTCATCATTGTTTGCGTCGACATCATCGTCGGCGTCGGCGTTGTCCTCGTCGTGTGCCATGAGGTGTTAATAGCTGACACAGATTTCGAGAGTTGAGCTTGTGCGCACTGACTGCATTTTGGGGGTAGAAAATTTTATAGGGTTTTGCGCAGTGGACACGGAATACGTACGAGAACAGCGTACAGTACAATACGAATATTCTACGTATTTGAAGATGACTGGATGCCATCATGAACTGACTGGGAGCATTTTTCCCATTACAACATGAACATAGTATACACTCCGTGGTTTCGAGAAATTTCTCCAGCTATAAAGTTAACCTTTCTTTCATCTTAACGAATATAAATAATGAATTTATTTTCTGAAAAATTTGTTCAAATGCAGAAGCTAATAGAAGATAGGCTAAAACCTCTGAAGGAGACAAACTGCAAGATCTTCACAATAGTTGGGCTGTGATCACACTACGGTAAAATCACCCAAAGGTTATAAAAATGGCAAAATGGTATGCAGAATGTATGGAATGGAACAGAAACATTCAAACACTCTAAAAGTACTAAATTTTCCCCAGCATCAAACTAACAAGTGTGATCACCGTCGGAAGAAAAATCGACAAACACTCTGAGTAGTTTTCCAGGGGTAATTTTAACGAATGTGATCACAGCCTTGCCATATTATTAGAGGTTCAACTATGAGTTTAAAAGTTAACCAAACGGAGAGAGAGGTGAGATCAAATAATTTCATTTCTAAATTAAAATTTGAATGATTTACAGATTAAAATGATTTCAACTGAATTTTCATCCTCTCAACACGACGCTGATGATTCGATCAACCAAATTTGATAAAATGATTGCCAATAATTAATTAATGAGCATCGCTGCGTCGATACTATCGTCTTTAATCGCTCTCATTAAAATGCAAGAGAAAAAACCAGTTATAAAAAAAGGCCACAAAAAAAACCGGTATTTTTAAGCCACAGTAAAAATTTTTTACCATTACAGTTGATATCAATTTGTATAGCTACAAATGTATCTACATACATACTATATGGTATATACATATGTATGTATGTATGTACGCCGAAGAATTTTTGACAAAATCTTAAAGAACTTGCTGTTGAAATGCTTAAACAACTTTTTGAATCACTTAAAGCAATTAACATTGACACAAGAAAATGAACCAATCTATCCACAAAACAACAAAAAAAATCACCAAATTAACGCATATAAAAGCAATAAGATTAGATATTTCGCACACATATTATTCGCTTTATACGTATGTATGTACAGGGTAATTCAGACCCCCGTAGCCCCCCTTCCCGTATTTATAAATCTAAGTGCACGGTTTTATATGTAGCTGTAGATATGAACATAATAATGCTGATATGGCGGTGATCAAAACAATAACAAATACAAAAACAACAGAGAGAATCGGAATATATTGGTATAAAGAAAACAGAGAAAGAGAAAAGCTGGAGCAGGTGGACGTGGTGGTTGGTCAAGAAGGAAAAATTAACGAACGCGGAGAAGGTGTTTATTGACATTTTAGACAAATTTTATGTCACAACAGCAAAACCGGCGACAACAACAACAACCGGCTTAAATACACAGGCCCATAGAGTTCGCCATACTATGGGCCTGAATCTTTATTATTGCATGTGTATCGGACACTTGAGCATAACATTGGGCCGCTCCTCTCTGATTATTCTGATGTTCGTTCAATTAAAATACTTCAATTTGAAAGCATTTGAAAAAAAGAACATCGATATATGAACTATTAATTGCGGAGTCAATTCATATGCGACGCACTCACGATAAAGTAGACACTACATACTATTCGACGAACTGCTACAACAATAAATATTATCTTACATCTCTCTTGATTTTTATTAGTTCAGTTTATCATGAGTGTTCAGTTCTTGGAATTTGATTGAAAATGACCTTAAATTTGTACCCAAAACACCTCGAATTCTCACGTTTTACAGTACAATATATAAAATAGCTTTTCTTTAAATAAGTAGATTACTATATCTACTCTTAAATTTGTTCCAGTGTAGCAATAAAAGCACCATGAATTATTTACTGAAATAAATCCCCACTTAATTGGCTTTGCAGAGAAATCGAAAATAGCTAAGTAATCAGTAACTACTCTACACTGAGCGAAAATAAGCTGATCTTCAGATTTTATACACGTATCTAAATTTATGAATTTATTTATTCACCGTACTGAAGTCAAATTGTGTTGAGTTACGAGTTGGCAGTAGAAAATGAAGAAGCAGTAGAAAGGAGGTGAAGAAAGGAGGTTACAACAAAAGCTGTACATGGTGCAATTATGCTCTGCATGGTGAACCACTTCACTGAACGGTGGAGAGATAAATAGACGTTTTCTGCCAGTCTGTATGTTGGTCTGTCTGTCTGTATGTTTGTCTGACTGTTTGTCTGCCTGAGTTCAGAAAATATAAGAAAAGTCAATCTGTGTAGACATTTTTATGCGCCAAAAGCATGCAGCACACAACGCATAAGAAACCCAGCGTATTTGCCAATACAACGTACCAAATAAAACGGCTTCCTTCAACGCTGTGGCGTCGCCACTGTCACAACGAGTCTTCACATGCGGCTACGAGTGGCAGCAGGGTGGACAGACGGACGCACGAAAGCAAAGAAATCGACACGATGGGAGATAGTATGAGCGACACAGTGGTGGCTACGCACATTAGCAATATGTTGGCAATGCGTTACCATGATTGAAATAATTTGAGTGGAAGATGTTCTTATTTTTTTAGTACTTAAATAACTCAAGTATTGTTTTAATAATTCAAAATACAATATTTGATAAGTGAGAATATATTTTCGAAATTTCCCACTAATAAATTTGTTCCCAGTAGTTTTTTACTAAAGTATATATGTATGCAAGTACGGATGAACTTTATGTGTATATATGTGTATATATATATGAATTGCGCTTATACTTATGTATAGATATAATATGTATATGTATGTACATTATATGTACTATATTCATATTCATACGTATGTAAATACACATTTTTGAGATTTTTAGGATCCTCTCATCTTTTTCAGGATCCCGGAACTACAGTTGTACATTCATGCATATATACATATTTATGTATTCTTTGTTGTAATACATACGAGAAATGTATTTAGTTTTTTTTCAAAATTAATTTAGTAAATTTTCTTAAAAATTCGAAGTAAAAATTGTTTCCTTTGATAAAATCAAAATTTTTGATAAAATGAAACGTTGTTTTGTTAATATAAATTTAAATAGTTCCAATTATTATTAAATATTAAAAAATATCTCAATTATATTAACAATTTTTTAACAAAAAATTAAACACGTTTGATTTTTATAACTTACACTGTAGTAGTAGTTATGCACGAGCAAAACACAACAAATACAGGGCTAGAGTTTTTGTTGTTGTTGTTAGTCTTCTTTAGCAATTTTAATATAGACGACAGCCAGGAGACTTCGGTGATGAGGAGGATGATGATGACGACGGCGAAGCTGCAGAGGAAGTACAGCAGAAAAGCCGAAGTAGCAGTAAACAACACAGCAACAACAAATTCACTTTTGCAAAATAGCAACTGTGTAGTATACGAAAATGCTTTGCAAAAATCGCTCTAATGATTTCTTCACGGGACAAACAGAACAGAGTGAATATGAAACCGAACCGAAGCAAAGCTACTGACTGCTGTTATATGGATTTCACTGAAAACGACGAGTAGTGGGCTAGCGAGGCAAACGTCAAGGAAGTGCAGCAGTAAAACGAACTCGACTCTACTCAACTCAACCGAATTGAACTGAACTGCGGCTGCTGTTGGCTGGCTGGCTGGCTGGCGGCTGTGCACGAACGAACAAAGCAAGGCATGAGTAGCAGAGGCAGGCTGGTTGGTTGACTGTCAGGCAGGCAGGCAGGAAGCGACGTCGACGTACAAAACCAAACGCAACACTCGTATAGACAAGCGACGATGGACAAGGTACGGAAGAGCGAGGGGAAGTGGCTGGCAAGCAGGCAGGGGAACAAATCCAACGAATACACGAACTGTACGCGAGTCCAACGACGTCGACGATGAGTGTTTGAAATTTTGTATTATACTGCTATTATATAGAGCTACAGTGGAGGGCAAAACATTGGGCTCAATTTGTAAAAAGTCAAAGCAGAAACTAATAACAAATTTTATGGTCTGTGTACAGTATACATAAGTTAGAAAATTAGATTTAAAATTTTTATTCAATTTTCATATAAATATGTAAGAAAGTACTACTTTATTATAATTCATAATACAATGAAAAGAAAATAGATTTTTTTTATGGTTTTTATAAACTCAAAATTTCAATTTGTTTCCTTAATTTAATTACTTGTAATTTATATAATTTTTATTGTGTACATTAAGTATTTGGAAATGTAATTTTGTATCATATTTGTTATTAAGTTATGAGCTACAAAATACATTTATCAAAATATTTTTTAATCAAAGTTACATTTTCTGTTTTTGTCTCCCTCACTTCGTACGTAATTAAAATGTACTCATCTCGTTTTAAGATAAGCATAAAAATTACAATGTAAAACGTATAATTTAAGAAGAAAATCATAGACGAACTTTACAGTGGGGGCCAAAATATTACTTATTTTATTATATTGAGAAGAATATTATTTAACTTTGTAAATACACGGAAAAGTTGGAAAAGCATTTCAGACGAAGAGTAGAAGGAAAAAATCGCTTAAGCGAATTTTAACGTTATTGAAGTTTCTTTACAGAGCGGTTTATCTCCCACCCCTGTTCCACCACCCCGTCGTATCATTTTTCTACTTTGTATTCAATACAATCAAGTCAAACAAACCAACCAGTCAGTCAATCAGTCAACCAACCAGTCAGTCAGTCAGTCAAGCAACCATTCAGTCAGTCAACCAACGAGCAAGCAAGCCATCACGAACATTTTCCCCCCTACCAAACGTACTATCAGTGCTTCTCTTCGCCCCGCGCGACAATCCGACAAATCGTATTCGTCGAGCGCCCAGCACATTGCTTTTTAATGTCCCAAATACTACTCAACGCAACAGCACAACGCCGCCGTCGGCAGCGGCGGCATCAGCAGCGGCGATACTTTTATATGAAGTCTACAATACAATTGCTATATGCATGGCTTATACATGTGATGAAGTCTTTATATTTTTTTTGTTTTTAATTTTCGTTTTATCAAACTATGAAGTTCTGTGGCTTTTCTCAGCATGTTTTTAGAATTTCTTGACATTTTTTCTACTACACTCAATTCCGATTCGAGTATTCATTAAATAATCATCAGGCAGAGTGTGACAACAATAAAGCCAACAACAACAACAGTAACTGCTACAACAATGACACCCATTTTGGTTACGTCGCCATATTTAAACCGACTAACATTTTTCTAATCGAACTTTTTCTCCTCACATAAATTTAGTACTTAAACTTAAGTGCATTTGAATTTTCAAAAATAACCGTCCATTCGTTGCAACGAGTTTCATTGCGAGAAAAACGCGCGCGCTCAATTTACAGAGTCTGAAATATTTTCTATGGCGACGACTTGGACGAAGCACCAACCAGCCAGCCGCCATGTTGAATGAAGAGTTCATACGAAACCCACGCCGAAATGGGTCGATTTAAAACATAAAATTTATATAATAAAACGCAAATAATTTCTGTAGTTTTGCGAAAATAAAATACCTGAAGATATTTCCATACTATTATAGAATTACAGTTTGGACTCACCTGAGGAAATTCTTTGTGATATTTTATGTTGAATTCAGCCACAAAAATTCACTTTATTTTCTGAGTATCGAGGAAGAAAACTTTTGTTCACAAGCAATACAAGCAATACTTCGTTGTTCAGAGCTCTATACGTTTTGTACGGAACCAAACCAGTGAAATCTTGTGAAGACGAGAAGCAACGAACGAGCGTGTACCAGCAACGAGCCAGCGAACCAACAACGAACGGAAAATACGAGAAACGATTGTAGAAATGGCTGATAGTATTGGCTCTGCGTGTAGCTGTGACGGCTTGTGTGCTGATGTTTTTTGGTTCTACGTATATACGTAGAATCAACGAGCACACTTGAAAACTCGTCATAATCAGTGTTTTTGTTTTTGCAGAGGGGTTGGAGGAATAAAACAACGCGCCGGGTACGTAAACGAGTAGTATAAGCAGACTGGCAGATATGCTTTTTGAAGTACCACAGCTCATTGAAAAGGGTGTAGGGGGGCTTTGAATTCGGCAAGCCAACATACGCATTGAACGAACGAACACAAGAGAGCATTGCGAAAGCAACGAGTAGTACAGGCAACGAAGACACGTTCTGATGAGAGAATACCACATGTGAACCGTTTAGAATTTCGTAGTATATTTGTAGTTCTCTCCACTTTAACGACAGCCTCTCTCGCACTAGCTGCACAAGTCGGATTTTCATAGGAAAATGGCTGAAGTGCTGCCGTACAGTAGAAGAAAACCAACACATTTTGCCACCATATCATCTGGCAGTTTGCAATCGACTACCAAAATTGATGTTCCGGTGAATTCTTAACAACAGGCAAAGAAAAACGCGAATTTACTATTTTTGGGATATTTTAAATTAAAAATAATTATTTATATATACTCGTATAAATATTCTAAAATATTTAAAAAATATGCCGCTGTTATTCACCGATTCGGGTGGTTTAGAAAAGTTAACAGTGAACCTAGTAGCATAGATATTTCAACAAATTTTAAAGATTTTTATCCTTGCAGTGTATTCTGTCTCTCGAGATTTTCGAACAAATGCTAGTGCGAAACTAAAAAAAGTTGTCTCCGGGGTCGTCGATTCGGTTAGGAAGATATAGTGTAGCCCGTTTCTATAACTTCTCGAACGATTTTCTCATTTGACGTCATTGTGACGTCAGATGTCAACTGAGTTTTTTGTCACTGGCAATTAAGCTAGTAAGGTGTTGAGTAAGTTCAGTGACTGTGAGTATGACTGACGTCACTTGTATGTTTCTAGAACGAGGTTCCAGAAACGGGGTACAGGTATCCAGGCGTTGAGAGGAGAGATACTATTTCTAATATCGGCACAAGTACCAATCGAAAGACAGCCTAACTAAGACTTTCCTAACTAATTTCTCTAGAGTAATATTGCCAAATATTTCTTAGATCAATCAGTATTTTTATAATTTGTTATTACTGAATTCAAAGTGTTCATCAATGTTCTATCAGCTATCATTATCAACTGCTAAGATGACTGGTGCTAACTACCGGTTCAGGAGACTAATGCTGATATCTACTAGCTAAGATGACTATTGGCCGGCGTCAGACGGATCATCACTACGCCTGCATCACTCGCGCTGATGACACATGCCACATGCCACAAATCAACCAATCATCGTGAGTCATGCACGTATCATGATGATCAGTCGGACACCGGCCAATATGTATCAAAGTCCACTCAGAATTTTAACGTTATGGGTCACCGTACATCAGTACTTTTCTTAAGATCTAATAAAATGGATCCTTTTTACCTGAATTTGTAATTGCATTTGATGGTCACAATGTCCCTTCTTATTCAAAAGGGTACTTCAATTGTAATTCGAATAATAATTGACTTTGATTCTTTGCATCCTTAAGGTAATTTTTGAACTAATTGTGTCCCAATGTGTTTGTTACGCAATACGACTGAGTATATTACACACCCATTTACGTACGTACATATGTGATTCCTTAATGTATTTGAGTATCGCATCTAGGAATACGTAGGTAAATTTTGATTTCATTCCTTCTTTCCCCTGCGAATGAACACATCCTTTGTGTGCGCCCTTTATTGCTCATGCCCTCCTGACATTACCGTTATTGAAGTGTATTTACCGTTCCATTTCAAGCCCTGTTTGATTTCTTTTTCTCCCTTTGGCTTTATTTCTTTGAATTCTCTAAGGATAACAATTATTTTTAATTGTTAAATGGTATGTACATTTCTTTGAAATTCCCAATACTCAGTTTCGAGCTCTGTAAAAAGAAAGACATAAGGTAGTGGCAAATATTTATAAATATAGAATGACTTAAATATTTTATTATTTATGTCGTTACGAGTATGTTATTGTTTTCTGTACTTAATTTAATATTGAAAATTGCATATATTTCGATCGCCATACTTCAGTCCTAGAAAGGTATTATATGTACATACATTATATTCATTTATGTTGATTTCTACATGATAAAAAGTTCACAGTTGAATAAGATTCCATTACAACTTTTAGATAGTAAAAAAGGAAAAATGTTTAAAAGGTTTATTATAAAATTGTATATATATTAGATTTTTATTACTTTCTTAAAAATTGGCAGTTTAATAAAAGAAACTTATGACAATGATTTTAAAAGTTGTATATTTTTTTGTAGTAAACTTGACAAGCTACAAAATTTTTTAAAAAACAGCATAAACATTTGTAGCATATTCGATTTGTTCCACTGTGGCTTCATTCCCGAATTCGCTGGCTGACTCGTTCGCTCGCATTAGGTACAGTGGTGCAGTTTGTAATTGCTTTCGTTTGCTCATTAGTAGAGGCGAGCATTTTTGTTTTGCTAGTAGTGGAGACTGTTCGGATTTTATGATATACGAACAGAACGAACCGAGCAAACGAATGAAATGATATAAAAATTCCGCATACAAGCGAAGTGCTGCTGCCCCGACAAACGAATACGAAGCCAAACAGAAACAAACAAAGCAACGTGAAACAGAGTGTTGAAGTTAGTAAGTTGACGAGGCGTTTTGTAGCTTGTGTTCAGGAGAAGGGGAAATCGTTCGTTTGCGGGGTGCAGGCGTCAAGAGCCGCTGGTACAGTACAGTTCGTCAGAATTTCAGTGAAAAACATTTGGTTCATGTCCATGCGTTCATATCAAATGCAAATTTGATAGCGTTATGGGAGAGATACTCTCTCTCTCTCTCTCTGCCATTGTTGCTTGCTGCTCTGTCTGCTACATGAACAGCCAGATATGCTGTGATCAGACTTGGGTGAGTTTACCCCGCGTTGTTGTTTTCTAGTGAACGAACGAAAGCGATTTCACCGAAGTGTGATCCCAGCGATTTAGACACAATTTTCCCATAGAAATCAAAGCCGCTGCCGGTTGCTCCCTGGGTTTTTGAGTCTTTGATTTAACTGCCTGACTGGCTGCCTGCCTGCCTGCGTGCCTGTCTGTCTGTCTGTGTACCTGCTTGTGTGCCTGTTGTTTGCCTTGCCAACAGCATTAAAAAACAAACGCATAAAAAATTGATTGAAAAAGTGAGCTAAACAACAATCTAGAAAACTGTTTAACGCCTAACAAATAATTGTTGATCGATCAGAGAGATGTTCACAGATACAAAATTAGTTTAACTAGAAATTTATTTTTAAACACTGTTCAATATTTTACCTAAATAATAAAAGTTAATTTGAATATTATATTAATAATTGTATACCATGTAATGGAATCAACTTAAGGCCAGTTAGTCTAGACGTAACGTAACCGGACAACTCTTCCACCCTGCGTAGTGGCAGCCGCATGATAGATTGGAACAGCTGACACATTATGTCTCCACTAGCTGTCCTTAGCTGAGTCTTAAGTACGAGTATTACTTGTGTATATCGCAGTCACAGTGTCAACTTGGCAAATTATTCACAAATGCTTTTGTGACAAAATCTTATAATAGCACTTAAATGCTTAAACACTTTCATAAAGTAACTACGGTCAGTCAATCAGAGGCAGCAAGTTGTATTTGTTCCTGCTGTCGTCATTGTTCGTTCTACTATTTTTGTTGTTTTTGGCAAGCATCATTCACAGACAATGCATTAGGAAAAGTTTCTTTTTTTGTCTACGTTTGGCGTATACGAGTAAATTATAACAACACCATTAAAAACAAGAACAACGACGACAATTACTAAAATCACAGTAAGTATCATCATTTATCTACTCTGTTGCCATCATTGTCATAGCGACAGTTCACAGTCATAGTTACAGTCGCAGTCAACACGCCACTTAAAATCTCTCTAAACAACCGATCGACTCGGTGGCCGGCCACCATGATGTTGTAGTTGTTGCTGTTTTCGGGCACTCATATTTTCAGCCTACCCCAGCACCGCCAACAAGTACTGTTTACGTATTCGTTTGGGTGGTGGTCGGTCGGTCTGGCGGTTGGTAAGTTTGTCGGTCAGTCTTCGCTTTCTACACGATACAAATTATCGGTTTGCATCTCTAGGGCTGAGTACTTTGTCGCAGAGACACAAGTGTTTGACATGCAGCACAGAGAGTACAAGAGAGATGAACCCATAAAAATAAAGAGTGAGAAAGAGCGAGGGAGAATGCATGCCGACTGCATGTGGAACCTCACTCAGTGACGTACAAGCGGGCTGGCGATATCAACGCCACTGGCACGTCAAAAGAGGTGCACGGGAGAATTTTAAGCCTCTTTAGAATGGCATATTTGTTAAATGTTAATTAACTCTAAAAGACAATCACTTTTCTCAGTGGTGATGAAATGCAATGAAGTGCAACTCTCTAAAATGACACTTCCGCATCCATCGCTGGATCGGTGACGCTATCAATAACCGTATAGTTGACGATTATGTTACAGATTTCCTTTACTTCTGAGCGTGTTTTAATTTTAATTGTTTTCTTTTTTAGTTTCATCAAGAAAATGTTAGGGGAGAGATGAATGGAGTTAACGATGGTCTTGTATAGGAGCAGAAATCTGCTGCACTTTTAACAACTGACCCATGTTGCCCCTGGGTTTTTCTAATGATTTACCCTTTTTTGTGCAAGGATTCTAAACGCACATCACTAACTAGCATTTTGAATAAACATACAAATTTTATCATCGAATACAACGAGTACTCCTCTCAAATTGTATGTATACATGTGCATTATTTATATGCTTAACGAATTCCTTAACGTTAATCATATTTCATTGGAATGGAAACCTTTTGTAACAAACTCTACCCTCTCACGTTTCCAAGTCTTTCTAATTTCAATGCAATAAGTTGTCAAGAGGAAATTTTCTCATTCGAAAGAGCACGTGACTGCTGCGCATGTCGTTTGACCTCATTATAAAAACAGTAACAACAAAAACATGGCACCAACAATAGAAACAGCGACGGTTATAAGTTGTTAAACAACCGCACAAAAGCACGTTCAATCTTCTCTCTCGACACGGAGGCAAGCAAAGAAAAGTCTTTGATGGAAGGGATGCATTCAACGTATGCTACTATTGCTGCTTGCTGCTGCTGCGGTTCCTTCCGTTGACTGTTCCATGTTGCTTACGGCTGCGCACTTCACTCTATTCTGTAATAAAAAAGGTAACCATTTTATGTGTGCTCGACTAATAAAACTAACATTTAACGCATTCTGTTTGAATTGTTGTCTGCACGTCGCTTGTGTGAAAATCAATGAAACACTACACAAATATATACTATATAATATTCATATATAATGCGAAACACGGAATTTTCACGAAACGATAAAAATATTTCTCATTTTGCCGGCTTCCTTACAAACTGCGGTTATGTACTTAAAAGTGGTGTACAAAGCAAATCGTTGTTACAGTGAACGAAATGCTACGATAACAACGATAAGAGAAAACCTTAGTTTATTCTTATCAAATTTTGATTTACTTTCCACTAATCTTATAATTATTTCAAAACTCTCCAAATCAATAACAAATGTTATATGTATATAAGACGCATCATAACTAAAACTGTACTACTGTAGCAATGGCTCAAATTTGCATTTCAACTGTTTTATAATAATTTCGGTAATTGTGCTGAGCAAATTAACGCCTTGTTGTTTTTGTTACTATAATTTATCCACGCATAATGCTTGTTTATTTATTCATTTAACTATTCTACCATTCATCAATATTCATAAATTGAACAGAAAACATAGCAAAGGTTTCGCCTTAGCAGGACCAATTCTGTGCTATTTGTGGCCATTGTATGCAATTTGGCCATCGGGGACTGTGCAATTGACCGCCCTAAACGACAACCTTAAACGGTGCAGTTAGCTGTTGTTGTTGCTGTTGCGCATTGAGGCACGGCGGCGATTAGCAAAAAAGTGGAAACTTATGTAAGAAAACTCTGACTCGGGCTCTGATAAACCGATTTATTTCCCGCCATATTTTTGCAAATTGTTACTACTGCATGCACATGTTCGAAAAGGCGTACAGTATGTTAGATACATGTAATTTTCCTGTGATTCGAACCGCAACGACTGACTCTACCCTTAAGTGTACCACGTAATCAACCAACAACAATATCCACTTCTGCTACATAAACAAAGCTAATGCGAGGAGGGAGTATAACAGTATTAATATTCAACAGAAATATGTAGTGTGAATGTGAATATGACGAAGAGAAAAACAAACGTTCGCTTCGTTATTGAGAAGAAAACGCGACAGCAGTAAAGGACGATTTCGCAGGATATGCGAACAATCGACCGTTTAAGTGCATGTAACAGCATGCTGCCATGAAAGCGAAGCGAGAGAGTAAGCATGCCAAAAACTCTCTTGTGGACATTTCTAACGTACGCACTTACGTAATTATTGGAACTGTACCAAAACCCTGAGCGTGTTTTCACACATCGTTCGCTCTCATATTTGAGGTTTTACTTATAAACATAGATGCATACAAAGGTTAGGAGTTTATATTTCTTTCAATGTAAATCCATGGGCGAACAAATTGGGGTTTTCCAAAATCCCAATCTTCGGGGGAACAAAATGTTCAAAACTACTTAAGTATGCAGCAGGTTTAGAATTTAGAAAAATTTAGGAAGAAGAATATTTTCTTAAGAAATGCACGCAAGTTGTATGTAGGACGGATACAGCACTGTGCGATAGTCACAACCACGACGAACATCAACAACAGCACTGATAAGAAATTATTTCTTTGGTGTTTTGTGTGTGTTTTCAGAAATCTTTCCTTCTCATACTTTAAAATGATAAAATATAATTAACAGGTTTTCTACTTCTGCTGTGCAAATACTTTTGAATTCTTTGTTCCTTTTTAGTTCAGTTTAGTTTTTTAGTTTGGTACTTCTCGATTATGTCACAATGCGCAGGGGTTCACGCCAACATTCGTCAACATAGTTGTTTTTAGCTTGTTGCATTTCTCCCAGCGATGTTCAATAGCTGCGATACCAAGTTGATAGTAAGACCTGTCGAATGCCTCAAAATAGCCATAAACGCAGACTGTACAGCTTCATTATTGGCAAATCTTTTACCGACGAGCCATTTTTTCATGTTCGGAAAGAGAAAATAATCCGACGGTGCTAAATCTGGGGAATATGGTGCTTGAGGAAGCAATTCAAAGTTCAACTAATTTATTTTATTTTATTTTATTATTTCGGGCATGTTTACGTTCAAGTCTTAAACATCTCTAACACAGAAAAATTTCAATCATAGATGGCGTGTATTTTTGTACTATAGTAATAGATTTTTGTGAAGTGAAGCATTGAACTTATCACTGCTTTACCTTTTTATAAAGTAAACATCAAAACTGCTGCAAAACTTGGCGGCTTATATTTTGCACGGCATTTACGCGGTGTTTTCTGAGGTTTGATGTTACGTCAAACGTGTGAGCAAATGCTCCACAAAATCACACAAAAAAGTTTGGGTCATGAAATTTCACCTGTTTGACTGTTAAGAATTGAGTTCAATTTTTGTTCAAGTAAATAAAATCTATGAATTAAAAATGGCAACCGATTATAAAGAAATGTAATAATGTAAAGAAATGTAAATCCTCGCCATTTATTGGTTCACCACCAAACTAAAGTTTTCCATCAGCGCCATCTCTGTCTGAAACCGCGAACAGCGCAATCCAATTAGAAAAGAGTCACGGAAATCGTCTCGTCTTGCTCTTTCGTTGTGGTCTGCAACATTTTTATTTGTCCAAAAGGTTTGCGTACAAGATACAAATTCCTGTGTTGGTAGGCGATAAGGTTATAATTGTGGTTAATTTCAATTAATAAAAACCCTATAAAATTTTTTTTTTTTTTGCGAAACAGGTTTACAACGATTCTAGAATATACATACAATAAACTAGGAAAATTATATTTAGATTAATAGTTGTGTTATTGTAATTTATTTCGCTTAAATTGTAGCAAAAAATTTACCATAGTTTTTCTCTTTTTGGAAGTTTCCAACGCGAAAATATGGACTCTAGTCCATAATTGTTTCTCCATTTGTTTCTTTTTCTAGAATTATTAAAAAATCATGAATTTCATATACCCAAAAAAATTATATAAAGCATAAATACGAAATCCAGCATTATATTGTGCACCAACTTAATTTATTTTTTGTATTAGACGACAACTAAAAAGCACTTGTCTTATTTAAGGCGATACTCGTCTTAGAATACATCAAGAGGACCAAAGCTTACGTCATTGATGATTGAAAGACGATTTTTGAGACGATCGTGACTCTTGGAATAGCTAAGACGAGTGAGAGATGATTTTGCGTTCCTTTAATCTTTAAGAATACAGAAATCATGAATGAACCGGACATGTTTTGCAATATTAAAATAACATCGATTTTAATAAAGCCTATATATATATATAACTATATATGTATGTATATAACTATAACTATAACGTTAAAAGCGAATTTTTTTCCGAAGATAAAAAGTTTAATTATGGAAAAATAATTATAATGAATAAACAGACTGCATTCAAATTTAAATTGGAAAATATCGTTCGCAATCCGAAGATTGATTATAACATTTGGAAATCTTGTCATTTTTGCTGATGGCGGACATTGCAAAACATATGGAAAGACGTATGCCTGCAACAATCAGCCGCGACAAAAGATCGACAATTGCTACTGGTAGGTTAAATACACATTTAACCATTAAATATATACTATATATCAGTATTAAAATTCAAACACTTTCTTTCATATGCAGTGCACAAACTTTATTAAAGTTTAAAGTGGACAATATCATTCGCAATTTGATGACTGATTTTACATTTTGAAAATGATATCATTCTTGCGGAAGGCAGCTTGTGGCGGTCATTGCAAAAACATATGAAAAGTGTGTGACCAGCAATAAGAAGCAGCAAAAGCTTAAGACGAAGCGCGTACTCAGGCAGCAACTTGACCGATCCCGACGTTTGTTAAAGCAACCCACGGAACGTGTGATGTGGCTGGTGGATGCCATAGAGCACTCTTAAGATGCTGCGGCAAACGTGTGCCTGCAACGATGAGCTGCAACAAAAGATCTACCATCGCTACTGGCGGGTTAAATATAATTATGTTAATTATGTTATTAATAAAATATAATTATGTTATATGTAAACGACGATTAAAAATCAATTTTGCATGGTGTGGGGTTTGAGGGAAAGTTGTAGAAGTAAATATGTAAATATGGGATTTTCAATAGGAAAACACTAAATAAAAATAATAAGGTTTCAGGTTGCAAAAATTCATCTTCCAAATAATTGAATTTCCTTTTGAAAATTTTTTCAAAAATTGAAATTTCTATTTCCTTGTTTCGTTATGGAAAGCAACAAATTTCACCGATAGCTATTCGTTGAAGAGAAAATGAGATGGCGCTCAGACTTCAAAATGGTGGCAGAAAAAGCGCTAGCTGCGGCCGGTGCTACGAATGTTGGAACAAAACACTTGGAATCAAAACAAACAGCAACAGACGTAACGAATGAGTACGATTGAAACAACGATTATTAATTCGGTTTTTTGTTTTATTTTAATTAATAAACCAACTAGTTAATAATAAACTAAGAAAAAATCGAATTAACTTAGTATTCAATGTATACAAATAATTGCAAATGGCTGACTTGCAATTATTTTCTTTTTAAAATAATTTTTTATATATTGTACACATATACGAGTATTAAATAAAAAACTTAACATTATTACTTTAAATAAGATGAACTTTAATTACAATAACTTAACATTGACTTAAATATTTGAAGTAACATTACATTAATACTTTAATTTTATTTATTTATTATTATGTTTAATTACAAAAGCAACTATTTTTAAGAATAGATACACACTTTACAGATCTTATTTTTTCTTTTTTGTTTTGTAATATTTGCTATTATTTCTTATTTGTTGTCTTTTATTTATTGTTTTTAAGTACATGCATTATTTGATATTTTTAAGCACACAACTTTTCACCACTTCTTTTACTCACAAAATATAAGCTATAAAAAAACTTCAATGAGAAATTTAACAAATGGCTGTGTTGTTAAATTTTTCTATACAATATATATTTGTCTAGTGTTTCAAATTGTTCCCAATGTTTACTGTAATGTTTATGTAACTAAACATTTATGTTAACTAAACTAACACTAAACTAACCATTCGCTGGGGAAGGAAAATTTTAGTGGCTTACAACTGCTGAGTATCATTGTATAGTTATTGTCATCAGCTGATTGTTGCTGTTGTTGTCGTGGATCTTCATAAACTTTACAATCATTATTTATATCGGAAAAATTTTTATTATGATTTCGAAGATCACGAGTGTCAACATAATAACTGGGATTTGCTGTAACATTGCTAATGTTATCAACAGCATAACATTTGATTCTGTTATCAACAGCATAACAATTGTTTCTGTTATCAACAGCATAACATTTGTTTCTGTTATCAACAGTATAACATTTGTTTCTGTTGCCAACAGTATACGAGTAACATTTACTTCTATTTATAACATGGCAATGACAATTGTCACTGAAACAACTGCCATTGTTAACGTTACAATTTCTATTACATACATTAACTGTTTCACACACATTATTTATATCATTAATACTGTATTTAGTTGTGCTCTTTAATGAGCCGCGATTAACATCGACTTCAGCAATCTGATCATCGAAATCTTTGTTGGCAAACTTTGTGGTTTCTTCGCTTTCTTTCTCTTCCTTTTCTACTACTTTACTACTAGGGTTAAGATTATTTGTGCTACATCTATAAATACTATAATTTGTTGGATTTCTTATTGTTTTAGTTGTTGGTGAATAAATTGTTTGTTGTTTTTGTAACTTGCTACTTTTTACATTTACAAATACAACATTACGACGAACTTCTTTTACTTCTTCTTCTTGTTCTTTATCATCAAAGATTAACGATTCCTTGCTTTTATGATGTCACACCGAGGTACCCTGTTGGCCTGGCACAACGGATCCACACTGCATTTCTGGCTTAAAGCTCTCCCGATAGCGTTGACGACAATTTCCCTTCGAGGCAAAGAAGAACTTATATATGATGTACATGGGTATACAAAGTACACTGGAGCAGGTTAACGCCCAGCCGACTTTAATACTCCATTCCGGGTAGTAGTACTCCTCGCCCAACATGTCCTCGTAGCCGAGCAGGGAGAAAATGAATATAGCCTGGGAATGGAGAGGTCAACGTTTTTATAAAATTCTATCGTGGTAACTTCGCTTTGAATGTTACTCTGTTGCACTTACCAGGAGAAATACCGGACTTATGTAGGTCCAACAGATACGCCAAAATATACCCGGCTTCTCGCCCAACATTTGCTCAACATCTGCCGAAAAGTTGTCAACTCCGTAGAACCAGAAGACCCCAGCAGCTTCCACGAATACCACGAAAAGTATGGCCAAACCAGGTCCATAGACATTCAGGAAGTTCACTAAAAAAACTCCGCCCTTTGTTTGACACACAGAAAAGGAGAGAGTGAGAAAGAGAGTGAGAGAGAGAGAGAGAGAGAGAGAGAGAGAGAATAAGGACACAGTCATTATATTTTAAAATGGACTAAAAGTTGATGTCTATCGAGGGCTCTTTGATGTCTCTCAACCGCCGGTTAAAATCTGGTGTGGGTCGGTTCATGTCATTTGTCATGTACCGAGAACCTTGCAATGGACATTTTCCATTTTCTTCACAAGTGTCAATATCAAAGCACAAATGTCAATGTCACAAATCACCACATCAGACATCAACAAATCATTAGTGAATGAAACAATTGCAGTTTCTTTGTTTATTTCAGCAATACTTTCAATAATCGTTGTGAGCTCACGTCTAAACGGATGTCAATTAAAAGCTACCTGCATAATCTACTATAAGTCTCACCACTCACGGTAATACTTGTAGTAACCAATGAGAGAAGTGCTGAGATAAATTATAATTTCTAATTTAATCAAGCGAAGTGATGAAAACCATAGACAAAACGTGAAGACTGAATATATTGAGGAAGGTAATATTAACACACAAGCAAACACATTAACACACGCACACACACACATATGTATGTACATACACACACACAAACACACATATGTTACCACAAACACATAGTTAAATAGAGGGTATTACAATAAGTGGAACTGGTTACAAGCTCCAGCCAGTTCGAAAGCTACAAATCAAGCTGACATTCGTTTAGCGAAGGTGAAGCATTAAAGAAGCAAAGATGAGGGAGGGGAAGAAAACAAAAGGATGTCCGAAAGAGTAAACAAGGTAAATGGGTATTGATAGTAGGTGCTTCTTATTCCCCCCCTCACACGTCCCCCCCCCCCCCCCCCTCTTTTTTAACATAGGGTACAAACAAAACATCAAGTAGAATGGAATAAAATAAAATAAATCACTTAAAGAAAAGTAGCCATCACTTGACTTGGCAGATCAGGGAATCTAAGCAAAGTGATAAAATAAGCTCTTCAGATATCGATACACTGTAGCATGGGAAAGGAAGGGAAGAAGGGTCGGAGGGAGGTAGATGTAGGATGTGCTAGGAATGCATTAATTCAGTATCTTGATAGCAGCGAATAATCGTTGCATAGTTAAACCTTAAATAAATGTTGTATCATGCGATTTCAGAAATTATGCAGCCTCCGTAAACATCATGAATATCACATGAGTTAATAAAATAACAAATACAATGCTGAGGTGGAGATGATAAGAGGTTAGATTGCAATTGAAACTGAAGAGGATGCGAGAGGATTTTGAAGAAGCATTATTAATGAGCCATGCATAAAATAATGCATGATAATTAATTATGACCAACTAACTTACGACTATCGCTCGACGTGAATGAATACCAGCGAATGATGGCAATGCGTATGTGTGTGTGTGTGTGTGTGTATGTGTGTGTGTGTGTGTGTGTGTGTGTGTGTGTGTGTGTGTGCATAAAACTTACATAAGTCATGGTGGGCAGTGCACACAAATAAATGGCAGCCAGCAGCAGCAAAACGAACAGCTCCCGACGCCGTCCAATGGCACGAGGGTATTCATCACACAGCGCTGTGATCATCGCCTCCAAGCCGCCGAATGTACTGTCCAGACCCAGCGTAATCAACATCAGAAAGAATATTATCGACCAGAAAACGGATCCGCTCATGGTTGCTATCGCCTCTGGGTAGACAATGAATACCAGGCCAGGTCCTTCGAGGCCAACTTGATCGATGGAGGTTTTCTGCACGTGAGCCATGTAACTGCAAGTAAAAATTTTAAGTAAATTAAATATAATTAAATTAAATAAATGAAAGAACAAATAAATTAAAGACATACTTAAGTAAGCAAACTGAATTGAGTATTGAGAGTAAAATCATTGATTGGGCTCTGAAAGTTCCTCAGTCTGAGTTTATTTTGGAAGCTCAAAATTTTATAGAAGAGTACATACTCACCCAAGTACTGAAAATATTACAAAACCAGCTAAAAAACTAGTCAAGCAATTAATGCTGCTTGTAATCAAAGCGTCGCGATAACAATTGTTGTTGAATTTGTTGTAACTCGACAGAGCCAAGAGGGTACCAAATCCAGGTCCAAGCGAGAAGAATATCTGTGAAGCTGCATCAATCCAAACCTGAATGCGATTTCAGAACAAAATCAAAACAGAGTAAATGTTATTGTAAAGTCAAGGATGTTATTATATCAATTATAAACAATATATTATAAACAAGTACAAAACAAAGAAAAACCAAACAAAAAACTAACCACTAAAAGATTGTTTGTGAGGAATTCTTTTATTTTAGCTTGGAAATCTAAAATCGAAACATTTTCACGAACCTTTGAGTTTTTCAATTTATGCCATTCCGGTGTTAAGTAATACTTGATACCCTCATCTGCGCCAGGCAGCGATACTCCACGCACCAACAATATGATGAGGACAATGTAAGGTGCCAGCGCCGTCACCCAGACAACTTTGCCAGCACTTCGAACACCCTTCCAGAGGGAGAAGTAAACCAAAACAAATACTCCAAAAACACATAAGGCCAGCGTCGGCTTAACTGGACCCATAAAATCCAGGCCATCGGATTTATATTGCTCAAGGACTTTCCGTCTTCATTGAGAAGAGAGAAGAATAAACAAACGGATAAAATAAATAAATAAAGGACACAAATACAACTGGCAATGAAAAGAGTATGGAAAAGTATTCAAGTGGAAAAATGTACGTAAGTGGCTGAAAGAGTAGTAGTACCAGTTGCTGTAGTAGTGCTGTAGTAGTAGCTGTAGTAGTAGCTGTAGTAGTAGCTATAGTAGTAGTAAATAAACACATATAAAGTGTGGTATTTTAAAAAGAATTGAGTTTGTGTGTGTGTGTGGCTAAGTAAACAACTACGTAGACAACAACTACGTAGGCAACAACTACGTAAGCAATAACTACATAAGCGACATCTTCAAACTCAACTCTTTCAACTCCATTTAATCGACATTTTCCCAATACTAGCTTTCAGATGTTTCAAATACACTTATTTATTTTCTTTTTAAAATTTAATTTATTTTTTAATTTTTAATTTTTTTCAATTTTTTTCTTTATTTACTTACTCAAAGAACTCTCGAGCCGGCGTTGTTGCTAAATGTGTGAAATTCTCATTTGTCACTGGCATACAACTGTCAGTGTTCCACGTATTGTCACACGACGTCCAGGGCAACTTCGACGTGAAGGACGCGAATAAATAGTAAACGGCCCAGCCGATGATTGTATTATAATACATTCCCATATAGATGTCGATCAAACAGATAGCGTATCCAATACCTTTTGGGAATCCATACCAAGCAAGGAAGAGAAGAGAAGCAACGAATCAACGTGTTAATGTGAGTGATCAACCAAACTGATTTGTTATTGATTCTTAATTGTTATTGAGTACATTATTATTATATTTAAATCCGAACTAAAAGCTGAGAAATTCAGCTCTCTTGGAGGGGATGCTTTAATATTTAGTTAAAAGTAGGCGTGGCAGTCGTCCATTTTCGCCAATATCACTATCAAAGATGGGAATATTCGTGCCGAATTTCCTGACAATGTTTCTCCTCATGGTCCTGTAATTCCCGTAATTTCCACAGACAGGCAGACAGACAGAGAAACGAACGAACAGGACTAAATCGACTCAGGAGGTGACATGAAGGAGGAGGAGGAGGTGACTCAGGAGGTGGTGAATGAAGAATGCGTCTACCACGCCTCCTTTATGGGTTACAAACGGAAGAATAAAGTGAATATATGGTATTCCTTTGAGTTTAGGGTATAAAAGCTATTATTAAATAAATGTAGTGATATAATTAATATAATATATCTACGAGGATATAAAATCAAATCAAAATCAAAAGCAAAGTGATAATTATAAAGTACATACTCGTAAATACGATTATGTAGATTCAAATATTATGAGTATTTAAACCATTTACATACATTCTACATGTTCATCTCAATACCCGTATATTTTTGACGCAAACGTAAATGCTTTTCCTCATAACTTAAATAGCTGGCAAATGACGTTATCGCCGCCATCAGGAATTATTTTCATTCTTTGGAGGCAGCTTATTTTGTGACCTGACATGAAAGTATTCTGTCTACAAAAGAAAAACAACTCAACTTATGAACGTCGACGAACTGGTCGCATTGGTCGTGTTGCATCAGTCGCGTAGATTGAATCGTATCCATGCTAGACATGGAGGCTGGTTGTGCCTCAAGCTTTACTCTGGATGAAGTGAACACTGTTTTGTGTAAATTACTGTCTCCAATTATAATTTCAAATGAATCAAATAAACATGTTTTGAATACGAGCCAAATTATAATTTAATTTTAGTAAATATAAGACAAAATATTTTCTGCTGCTAGTTTTTTTTTTTGTTGCTTTTAAACTGCGAACAACCATGAAGGTTGTCATTCACTATATTCATATTTGAATGGATGAATGGAGGGATGGATGAATGAATGGATGGATAAATGAATGGGATGGATGGATGGATGGTTTGATGTATGACTGGATACAAATTTGATATTCTGTTAGTTTTTTTAAAATAGTTTTTCATGCATGCGTTTGCGTCTCTACTTCGAAAGGTTTCTCGTCTTTGCACTGTGACACACACACACACAAGCAGAATAGAGATGGATAGAGATGTAGAATAATAAGAAAGACTGAGAGAGGGAGAACGAAGTCAGTTGAGGTGTTGCGGCTTAGTGTTTGTTGTTGTTAGGTGCGGAAGGAACAGGAATGAAAGAGGGGCAGATTTGATGGAAAAGTTTATCCAAAAGTAATTAAAAGACTCTTAAACTGTGTCTTTACATATATACGTATGGGTTTTAATATACGATATAGCAGCTACGCATGTTTTATGTATGTACTCGTAGCTTCTTTTGAACTTTTATTTGTTGCTGCATTCATACTTTTAACACTATTGAACTCTGCTGCAACGCCCCTTCTTTTGCTTCTACTTCTTCCCAACATTTTTTTATTTTTCATCTTCTTTTGGTTCTTCTTAAGAGTTTAACTATTTGCGTGCTTTCTCTCTCTCTTAAGTACTATTTTCTATGCATTCGTTTCTTTAAACGTCCGCTTTGGCTGCACTTTTAACGGTAACAGTATTTGTTCAACAAGTCAAACAGCTTAACAAACGACTTTATGAACTTTGATGATCAAAGAAGAGTGCGTTAATAAAAGAAAGAAATGAAGAGAAGGAATTTTATTCGCGGACGCGTGACGACCGAAGAAGAAGAGGAAGAAGAATACCGCGACTTGCTTTATCGCTCATTAACAGTTCTAAGCTGAAACTTCTTTGAGCTCCTGTTCGTAACCCCCAATTTTAGGACCCACTCTAATTCATGTTTCTTAAAACTTTAACATTTGTTAAAAACGGGTAGTGATTCATGTAGATCCTGATTGAATTGTGATCCATCTTCATTGTATGCAGGTGGTTCTTGCTTGTATTTCAAGAGCTTGCGATAAAAAATTCACCACTTTCGTGAAGAAATCAACAAAGAAAGAACATCGCCTTGGATCCAATGCGGCGACCGTATCAACCGGAGATTATGTCAAAAGCAGAAATTCGCTCGCTAAATTATGTATGTATTTTTATGTATAATGAGCGTCAAGTGAATCTCTCAGAAGTAACGGGTTCTTTGAAAACCCCTCCTCTGTTCTGTAAATCGAAACAAAGAAAATCAAAACGATTGAGAATTGCACAACGTGACTTATTAGCATCGTTATAAAGAAAACATTATCTCGCATCGAGAGTACAGTCGTTTACGCCAACGATAAGCAACGTTAACAGACCAAAAATCAATGGAATCTGCCGGTCTGCAGGGAGCTGAATGGCACGATTCGCCGAGATGCCAAAACAAAAGAAAACCAAGTAAAGTAAATCGAAGGAAGAGCGAAACAACCAACCATTCAACCAACCTGTTGAATAGAGAAGAACCTGGAGAGCGCATGCTGATTTAACGTGTATTTTTTCCAGTGAATTGCTGCTTATTATTCTACATTATACAGTTTTTAAAAGGAAAACACGTTCCTTGGGGAGGAACAGTTATTTGCTAATTGATTAAAGTAAGTAAGAGTGCTGTATTCAGCCTGGCCGAATCATACCCTAACCTAACGAATACCCTACACCTAAAAGTTTTGAGTAAATTTAATTGAACGAAGTAGTTTTATTTATTTAAATCATTTAGAGAGCAATAACATCACCTTCACCGGTTCTCCTGTGATCGTAATTTCAACAGACAGACAGGCAGACAGACAGGCATACAGACAAACAGACGGACGGACATCGCTATATCGACTCAGGAGGTGACGCTGATCAAGAATATATATATGTATATACTTTTCCTATGCGTTACACATTTCGTGACAAAGTGAATACACCAACCTTAAGGTGTAGGGTATAATGAAAAGAAATCCAACAACAACAACTCAAATTTAAAACAACGGTACTGTAAATTTGGAGCAATATAATTACTTAGTTTCAAAGAGTGACGGCCACCGGAATCTTAAATGATTTCAGCCACTAACAATTTCTTATAAATTATCGGAAACAATAATATTTTCAATTAATAAATTTGTAATAACTCAATATTTTCAACTAATATAGGATTTGCAAAAATGCATCGGAATGCTTTTTGAATGGTGTATTTTTACAATTTCTGGAGCTTAGAATCATTTATTTCTTTATGGAGTGATTCCTTTTTTTTATTTGATATTTGATGGGATTTATTTCTTTATGGAGGGATTCCTTTTTTTATTTGATATTTGATGGGACTGCGCGCAGTTGTTTGAAGAAGGAGTGGCCAAGGGTTGGCCACGATCCTTGCCACGCAGCTTTATGCCAATAACGCGTTCGATTTTTCCCAAGATTACGTTGTTGGGAATGCCACGTCCGGCTTCGTAGTCCGCAATTACTTGTTGTTTTTCACAGATTTTCGTTGCCAAGTCCTTTTGGCTAAGAGATTTGGCCTGACGACCCTGCATGATCAATTTTCCAACGTCCAACGGAATTCTTTCATGTCTCAACTCCTCAGTTTCACGGTCCAATTTGGTTGTGTTCCCTGTGGTTACATGATGTTTATTTGTTCCTGCCCCATATTTTTGCTGTGTGTCCACCGCGACTCCCTGTCGACGAGCCGTATTAATCGCAGACTCAGACTTCATGGCAGAGGCTTTTGGAGGCCTTTTGCGCAGTACAGTCACCGTGTCCCAATCAGACATTTTTACGCAATTATTTAATAAAGTTAAAGTTAATAAAGTTAATTAATACGAGCCACGCAATCCTAACTTTTCTATGCTTCTATTATTTATTTGCGATCCAGTCGAATCGATTCAAAAAGCTGCAGCGTTGAATTGTTAAAAGTTCACTTTTTTTTTACTTCTTTGTAGAACAAATTGTTATATTTTTATAGCAAATTTGACTTTCTTTGCAATGTTTACTTTTTATTTACGATTTGATAAAATTGAGTTCTGATCAATTCCGGAATAATCTAAGTATTATACTAGAAATGTACTATAATCTAACGTAAAAACTTACCCTTTAAAGCGGGACAAATGCGTTTCCAAATACTAATGCAGCCGCATCGATGGAACTGACCCAGAGCCAGTTCCATGTAGAAAAGCGGCAGTCCGCCGAAAATCAACATGACACAGTAGGGTATCAGAAAAGCGCCGCCGCCATTTTGATAGCAAATATAGGGGAAACGCCAAACGTTGCCCAAATCGACGGCGAAACCAACAACGGCGAGAAGAAACTCTGCCTTCTGACCCCAAGTTTCCCGGCGACGTTCGGTCACAGCAACCACAAGTACACGCTATAAAAAACAAATAAAATTAGAAAAGGAAAAATTAAAACGTAAAACTAGAGCGAGACACAATCACAAATGAGACAAAGTTAGACAACGCTAGTTAAAAGAAACTTTTTAAAGGTATGTTAGTTTTTATAAAATTTATTATCATTTAAAATTTAATTAATTGGATTATAATTCTCTCTCTCGCCATCTCTCTATCACTCTCTCTGTAACATTCACTCTAATTCTCTCTTCCACACATTCTTTGATACACCCACACAAACCTCATTATTAATAAACTTGGCCGCCAACGGATCCGTTACCTTGGCCGGTGTCGATGTGTCCGCTTCATCCTCGTTGGAGTCATCTTCATTGGGCATCGCCTCCTGATTATTCCATGGTGCATTGTTGCTGGTCGTAGTTGCCGTGTTGTTCGTGCTGTTGTTTATTTGAGCGGAACTTCGACCGAATTCGGTGCTATCGTTTTTGTTGCGGTCCATGTTTTGTTGTTGTTGTTTCATGCCCACAAAAATTTAGAAACAACGTTGCAGCTGTGTGGTTGTTGCATACAAGTCGTCGCTGTCGTCGTCGTATGACAGCTGTCACAACAACAATAGCAATAACAACACCACCAAAAACAACAACCAGGAGAAGGAGAAGAAGAAAGGACTACTGCACCCAGTCCTCGTTAATATCTTCGTAACTAATTTTCTTGATTACATTTTCTGTAAAATTTTCCTCGATTCCTCGGTAATTTCCAAAAAATATGCTAATCGTTTCTTGTCGCTGCTTCTCTGCAATTAAAATTCTCTATAATTTAAAATTATAGAAATTCCATTGCAATTTAATAGTTTAATTTAAATTTCAAGTTTAATTTCAATGAAAATATAAACAAAAGTATTAAACTTTCTTTCATTAATGTTTATCTTTTCTTTTTTAATAAACCGATATCGATATCGATCAGTGTTATTATTTTAATTTTATTTTTATTTTGTTGTTGTTCTTTGTTTCTTTATCTATTTCATTTACACTCATTTACTGCATAACATTATTTTTTAGTTCCACCCAAATGTTGTTAATAGTGTATATCGTAGTGTGATGAAATTGTGCAAAAAATAAAGAAAATAAAATAAAATGCATAATAAAATACAACAACAATTCATGGCGTAGTGTACCATCTGTTTTAGTGCACCACCCCCTTCGGTGTCGTTTATTAGTAATGCTCTGAGTTATGGAGTTATACAAGTCGCAATACAGGCGCGACAAAAGCGAGAGTAAAATATAAGGTTAGAATGAAGCTGTTCCCAGGAGGAAGAGTGGAATGAACCCAGTAGGAAGGAATGATCACGATTGGATGATAAGATATTTGATTATACAATAGTTTGAATAATACGAAACCAATCAAGCGTGTTATTCGAGGGATGCCTGTAATTCGTTAGCTCTCGATGTATTCAAAATATCAGAACGCAATTCAATTAACTAAGTCGCAGTTTAAATTTCTTATATGTATATTCTTTATAAAATTTACTATTAAATATATAAATATTTCGTTCGAATAAAAATATTGGTGCTGTTCGTGAAAATGTTACTAATGAACCATTTAATTCAACTTTAACTATTATTACCCATAATATAATATATAGATATATATCTAACTATCTATATATATCTATATATATTTATATACATATACTTGTCTATCATAGCATCTATCTGTGGTTCTATTTGTTCTTTAAAGAAGTTCAAAGTATTGCTTTGTTTTCTCTCTTCTTTTCGTTTTTAGATCTGAATCATTAGTAGTTCAATTCTAATATTTATCATGCTTGACTTTTTTTTTACTTTAAACTTTAATTCGTGATCTTATCTTTAAAATGTAATATTAAATAGTAAAATTATTTAGTATTATAATAATTTAAATGGAATGCGAAGCATAAAATTCAGGCATCTCATTTGTACATTAAATGTTCCTCATTTTAATTCGAATTTAATTTCTGGTTAACTCAAGTTATGTGTAGGAGGAATAAGAATAAGAAGAAGAAGAAGGAGGAGAAAATAAGAGGGAGGGGAGGGGGGAGAGGGGGTGAGGTAGAAGGAGTTTTTGTGTCTTTTCGTGTTGAAAAATCTTTAATACTTTTTTAATGTCTTATTTAATAATTAATTAAAAAACACAAACGCTGCAATAAGCTGAATAAACGCATTCATTTCTAATATGATGAATAATTCATTATTTGTGAATAAAAGAGATTGATGATTACCTTATTTTATGTTTTCTTTTCGCTGCTCTCTTGATTGCTCACAGATTTAATTAAAATTTTAATTTAATATTTTTTAACGTGCATTTTAAAACATAAAATTTGTAATTTTAAAAATACGGCGGCATTAAATTGAAAATTTGAATTTTCCAAATGAAAGAAATGCTTTCTAAATGAAAGAATTGCTTTCTACATGAAACAATTGCTTTTGTATGAAGTATTTAGTAAAGTTAGGATTAAATGAAGTACTTGCGATGAAAAGCGATGATACATCAGTTACTCATACGACCTGGTGTACATTTTCGGCTTTTATT
The DNA here is from genome assembly GCA_949629155.1 of Myopa testacea. Lineage (NCBI taxonomy): Eukaryota > Metazoa > Arthropoda > Insecta > Diptera > Conopidae > Myopa > Myopa testacea. The sequence continues at coordinate 2,835,421 of OX451346.1, read as the reverse complement.
AGTCTCAACGATAAAAACGACTAATGCGACTGATGCGATTGATGCAACGAACACGATTTAGGCGATGATCGCACATAATCACGCTGGCAGACACACAAACATTTTGTTAAACAAGAGTTACATCTTTAATGTAACCACGGCTGAGCACGATCTGCAGTCAGGTCGAATATATCAATGAATCAATGAATGAAAGAGTAATTTTAATCATTCAGTCGCATACGATTTCCGATGGAAGTTGTAATCACCATCGATCCACGTTGTAGTGAATATATTAACTGTGGAATTTCTTGTGTAATTCTTGGTAAATTCTTGGCTTCCATCATAATCATGCCGACGTTGGACCACGTTTTCTATGTGAAACTGTTAATCGTGTTGCATCACATTAATCGCATCGCATTAGTCGCATTCACTCAGGAAACTTCATTTAAATTAAATTTCCATTAAATATTAATGAGAATTTGAGTTTTTTTATGGTAATAAAGAAACAATTTTATTGTAATTATATATTTTACTGTTTAAATAATATATAGAAAACTATTAACTAAAACAACACTTTTTTCACTTCTAAAAAAATCACTTCTCTTTGGTTTTTTTCAGTATCTTGATGTCTTTGGCTTCTGCGGCGACTTCTGTCGTCAGACACTTCTCAAAGGACTGATAAACTTTGAATTCGAATCTTGGCTTTTATACAAAACATGCGACAGTCGACCACGAAAAAAGCAACACTATTTCTTTGCCCTCTGCGCACGATTCCGTCACCGCAACTGAAGGAAGCGCAACGCTAGCGAACGCGTATCGTTCGGAGTGGAGCGAAGAAGAGCAAACATTAAATGCGGTGGTGGGGGCGAGGGAGCAGCGTCATGGGCTTGGAGAGCGAAGGCTGATGTCCTCATTGGCGTTAGAATGCAACAAACTGTTGCCATTGTTTGGTTTATTTTTTTTTTCTATTTTATTTTTCCTTTTTTTGTTACTGTCTGTGCTGCAGTCTCGAAATCGTACCCTACGATTGGCAGAAAGGACAAAATATTGAATTTTATCTTTCGCCACTTGTATTGCGATGCCACGTTGGCTGTGTGTAGGGTGTGTCTTTGTTTCGTTATGTCGCCGATGACGTTCTTGCTTCTTATTCATCTCTGTGTTTGTGATTCATATTATACAAAATGAAAAACTGTTATAAACTGTTGATTTTTTTAAAATATATTGATGTACAAACGGAAAGGGAAATCATCGGGAATGTTTTTTATTGTAATGTTTTTTATCGAATTCAATTTAGTATAATTTTTTTTTTTTGTACATTTTGAAACTGTTTTGCCTTTAATTAACACACATCACTAATTAATTGTGATTAGTTATCTTTTGTGATAGAATTAAACACTTTTGCTTTTATTGTTTTTGCAAATAATTTTCGCGTCACATCACATCGCTTATATGAAAATACGTTTGGCTTCGCTTACGGTTGATTCCACTCTAAGCGTTGCTCGAATGTAAACAACGACAACAGCGACATCGTTTGCATTTGAACTATTAAAAAATAGTAATGCAACGACAACAACAACAATATCTATAACAACAAAACCACAGCAGCGACAAGAGAAGTTAATTTGAATTGGTTACTCTTTCGTTTTTATATAGTTTATTTGTGTTCTTTCGTGAACCATTTCGTGGATTCCGCTGTGGATGGCTCTCAATAGCCTTGCCACCTCCTTTTTTCTCCCCCCCCCCCCCGGCAAATTATATATTAATTATAACAGATCCATCATTTTGCACTTCAATTTAAATTATGTGGAAAATAATATATAATATCTGAAACTTGCGGTCAGCTGTAACCACAATTAACGTCATAAGAACGTACTTATTACACTCATTAAATATTTGTCTTAATAATAAGATTTTCGAGAACCATAAACATAATAATATTAAGGGAAAATAATCGCAAAAAAGGAATGTTAATTCCTTTAAGTGTAGTATATCAATGATTGATAATGAGCAATGAATTATCGATCAAAATATATTAAAATTACCACTCATTTAGGAATGTATGTATATTACATTAAAAGGTTAGGATATATTAAATTTTCACATATTATCATTTAATTTCATTCCTTATTAATTGAAGTCATTAGCTTTATTATTAATTCGTACACACAATTAAATTGCCATGAGAAGATAGTATATCCCAAGAAAATATCCCTTTCAATGTTAATAACGCAAGTTAAACGCTATAAAGAAAAGCTATAACAATATATAAATTTTGAAATTATTGTGCAAAAATTTCATTAATTTAGATAAACTTTTTTAAACTAAATTTCATTAAGCAATATTGTATAATTAATACAGGTTATATAGAAATAATTTAAAAAATGTATAGAAATAAAATCCTTTCCATAAATACTTACATAAATAAAAACATAAATAAAAACTCGAAATTATGTATTTGCTTATATCTTAATAACTTGCTCAAGTATATTCTTTTATTTTACAAATATTATATTACTATAATAAATGCTATTATACTTATTATATTAAATATTTATTTATTTTACAAATAAATGTGTATATAATAATAATTACGACAAACAAGATCACTGTAGTAATTCTATCAACAAATAATCACACACACCCTGTTATATTGCAAGTATTGTTATTATATTATCTATACTGTTTGCTTTGTGATATAGCTTGGCATTACTTTTTCTCCAGAAAATTTGACTGAACGATGAAACAGCTGTTCGAAACGTACGGATTTTCTGTGAATGCATTTTAGCTATTGGGTTTGTTAAAATGATTATTTTGAAAAACATTTTGGAGTTCGGAAGCACTTTAAACTCTCTAAAACTTAGTAAAAAATATTTGTGCCTCCAGCATTGTGCGCAAAAACACAGTCAAGCAAATAAAATAAAGCAAGACACCAAAGCGGAACGTGCAGTGCAACCAGGTAAAGAAAACACCCAAAAGTCGTTGCACATTGCAGTAATTGGAGTTCCAAATGCAGGCAAAAGCACATTTATAAACAATCTTATTCATCACAGGGTAAGAGCAGAGGTTTTCGTTTATGTCCGTGGAAGTTTTTTATCATTAGTATGTCATTGTAGGTATGCCCAACATCTAGCAAAGTGCATACAACGCGTAATGCGAACACTGCGATTTGTACCACAAAAAATTCCCAATTGGTGCTGTTCGATACACCAGGTTTGGTGACACCGAACGAGATAAAAAAGCATAACCTAGCCAACTCATTTAGGAGTGCATATAGAAATGCAATACAGCATGCGGATATCATTGCGGTCTTGCATGATGTGTCCAATACGTGGACTCGGAATGAGTTGCACTCTACAGTTATCGATACTTTAAAAGAGTATCCGTTGCTGCCATCTTTCTTGGTCATGAACAAAATCGATACTTTGAAATCAAAGCGAATTCTACTGGAGCTAATACGCAAACTAACGAATGGCCAAGTTCGTGCTATTAACCGCAGCACGGGTCAGCCGAAGAAACCTACAGAAAATCGCACAAAAGAGGAAGCAGAACAGAAACCTTCAGAGCTCCAAACGGCGGCAGAAGACGACCAGAAAAAAAATGATGACCAACAGAAACTTAAAGGTGGTTGGGAAAATTTTGAAGATATTTTCTTGGTGTCATCCATAACAGGCAATGGATTGGAAGTCATACATGTTAGTGTTTGGCTGCTTTATCAATCAATGACAATAAGATTTATTTTAAATTTCTCCTATTTATTAATAACTAGGATTATCTGATTAAAAACGCAAAGCCTCGTCCCTGGCAGTATCCCAGCACCGACTTTACCGATGAGAAGCCAGAGAATTTGATTGTAGAGAGCGTTCGTGCACGTCTGCTCGACTATTTGCCACAAGAAATTCCATATAGTCTAACTACTCAACTTGAGTATTACAGCGACGAAAAAAGTAAGTATTTTTCTAGAGTAAAGAATATTTCAATATTCACAATAAACAATATAAGCTTAGTGCTACTTAAAACATATTGTATATGATGTAAAAAATTCCAAATAATGTAATACAATAACTATAATTATTTCTTCCTAAATAGCTGCAATTTATACTTCCGTGTTGGTCACCTCGCCAACAGCGCGCATTGAACGCTTGATATGTGGCGAATCTGATGGCAGGCTACGTCAAATAACAGAGCGTGTTACATCAGACCTGGTCGAAACATTCGGAAAGCCCATTTCTCTCACTATATCAACGACAAGCAAAAAGGAAAAATAAATAAAAATAAAACAAAATTGAACAGTTATCATTGAGATATCTGTTATCATTAAATTTCTTACAAACTAGAGTTCATTACAATTAAAAACCAAACTAAGATCAAAAGGTAAGAAAATATTTTTTAAATTTACTATCTACGTAGAAAAATCAACAGCTACAACAGCTTCAAATGCGCCACTAACTTATCGATGTGCTCGATAGCATCTGGTCCTACACCCAGAACTGTCACTGTGCCTGGCTCTAATTGGGTCCGTCCTGCATCTCTTACCACCTCCGCTACAACTCCCAATTGCTTAGCTTCCTCTTGCAAACGCATGATATCCTCATAGTTAGCAATACGCAAGACTACCTTCAATTTAATGTTTGAAATTAATTTTATTAATTGAATACGAAAAAACCTGCTAAAACTGAAACTATTTTACTCTGGGAAAACTTTAAATTTATATTTAAACTTTTTATTTAGCAATACCTACCTTCGGTTGTCCCATGAAGCACCAAGCATCTAACAGCCTTCGCTTTTCTTTCGTGTCCTGTGCTCGTTGATAGCACATTACAGAGGCGTGAGAACACTGTGCCGCTGTCTTTCCTTTGGACATTCTCACATCAGAGCGCACAACCAACGCCAATTTTGTGCCGGGGGTCGTCAATGCTGAATATGCTTGACGCAACATTTTTATTAGCATTGTTGTACTGTAGTTTTTGTTTTCTATTTAACGTGTTTGTATTTTTCGTTTTGCCGGTCGACGTACTTTTGCATACACTGTTTGAATTCCTTTACTTTGTCCTGGCAGCTTCGCCAGTCACCAGTTTCTGCAATACACTCTTGAACCTTATAGTGTAACTCGATGCAACCAGTTTTTTTAAGCATTAACTCAACAGGATCTTCGACTTCTGACATTATTTTATAATACAGTGTTATTGATCATACATTTAACGCAGTCTTCACGAGATGTTAGCTGTTTTTTAAGAAAACGTGAAACGACAACGATTTTGGGTTAATTCTTTAACAGGGGAACAACTTACGTTTAAGAAGTAATAAAAGTTTGATTTTCAATAATATAAGATTAAGTGTACCAATAATAATTATGGCATAAATTAGGATCCGCCAGGTAACGCCAAACATGTTCATGTTTTTACTGTTTTTGTAGCTTGCGGAGCAGGCCCCAAGAACAACAAATTCATCTTCTGCTCCCCTGGTTTCTGAGTTATAGCCCTTTGAAATTTGAATTTATTTGCCTAATATCTCCTTAACTATAAAAGATATCCGATATAGATATATACCTTTAGAGAGATAACTTAAATACCTTTCATTTATGTAAGGCAAGATTTTGCCGAAAAACTCATATTTTTGGAGAAAACGCGATTTTAATATTGCCAATCGTGTTGCTGTTTTTGTTGTTGCTTGCGATGGAGACCCTACAACAACGAAAACACCTTCTGCCCTGGTTTCTGAGTTATAACCCTTTGAAATTTGAAATTAGTGACGAAAAAATAATGTAAATATAATAATTTTATTTCTTGCACATAAAATTTGTTTGCATAACATAAACTTAGTAAAATATATAAATATTAAAGTATTTGTGTAAAAAAGAGTAATTATCGATTATTATTATTAATAAGATAAAAAAAAACATCGCCGAACATGTTACAGCAACAAAAATTTTAACATCTAAATAATACAATGGAAAAAATTTAAGTCTTCAAGATATTCTCGCAAGATAAATAAACTTATAAATATTCATTGAGCTCGATTGTGTAATTTCATTACCACTCAACTGTTACCATATCATTTTCTTGCACGGAGTAGAAATCGAGTGTTTTGTTAGAGTTGTCTAGAGGTATTAATAAATTCTGATGCTTAGCATCATTATAACATAATTTAGGCATTGTGCCTTGTTCTAACTGGAAACGTTTAACAATCAGTCCCTGTAGTGTTTGCACTGTTATCTGACGTGGTACCTTTTTCTCCCACATCTCGCCCGTGATCTTGTTTAGAATATGTATTTTAATTAAATTTGAAACTTTTACATTCACACGCGGCACAAATTCAGCAGGTGAACCATATTCTGCAAAAAAAAAAAAACAGAATTTTAAAATTAAAAATGGTTTTATTCTATATATAATATTATTACTTCTTATAATATTCGCATATGATCGATGTTTCTTATAGAATTCACGTAATGCTTCTGGTGTCTTACTGGCCTGCAACCAATCGACAGCATATTTTTTCCATATATCATATTCAGCTCCACGACGTTGCTCGGCACTAATGTGAGCTTTATTAATCATTTGCAAATTGGAAATGGTTGCCACAGCATTGGAGAACATTTCATCAAAATCCGATTTTAAATGAGGTGTTTTATTGAGACATTTTAATTTCGGCAACTTATCGAGTTCATTAAAGGCATCCAACTATTAACAATAAACAGAAATGCAGAAAATTTAACAATTTTTTAAAGAATAAAACTAATTACTGGTAGGAGAATAAAACCAAATTGGTACCTCATTCCATATCGGATTATATAGTAAATTAATCTGTTCCAAAGCCGTGAATACTTTTAATTTTTCCGTTGGTTCACAATCAGGTAACTTTATTTGTTCAATTCCATTTTCCATGAGATTCAAGAGGATCAGGGTTTTTATATTGCCTAATTTACAAACTTGATCGAAATCCAATAGTTTTGTTCTATGTAAATCCAATTCTCTGTTCGGAATGCAATGCAATCATTTTATCATTAAAGAGCAAACTTAATTCTCTGCTCAATTTAATAAACTTCTATATCATACATGTATATATTTTTACTATACAAAAATTGAACACTTACATTAAATTCTTAAAAATCTGTGTGCAATCTACAGCCTTCAGTTCCGAAATGTTATTCTCTTGCAAACCAAGAGATAATATATTTGGCCAGAGTCGTGCTGTTTGCATTACATCATCCCAGTTACTATACCCACAATTACGCAAATTAATGTGTTGCAAGTTTTTAAATGCAGGCTCCAAGTCTATTATTTGGGCATCTGTTGGAACTTGCAAACGATTCGAACTGTCAAGAAAAATCAGAACAATTAAATAGGATCAAACTTCTATAACTCCAAAGCAATATAATATAGTTTTAAACCAACATTAATGTGAAAATTCGAACATCTGATGTATTATTTACTTTTTTTTCCATTTACTTAATTTTTCCCCCCACACAAACCTCAAGTTAATGTTGATCAACGTAGGAATCTGCTTGACGATGTCAGCTACAATTCCCCAATGCCAGATCAAGGTACTGCTTAAATTCAGTGATGTTAACATACTGAAATCCTTAAGATAACCCGCAGAATTCACGCTGGATTCACAGACACTTATGTCCATCAATTGCTCAAATTTGCTCTGTTTGCGAGCAATCTTATCCATCCCAACAATTTCAAAGAGTGATGCCTGCAACGATAGCTGCGTTTCGCGTATCAACTCCTGATCAATAATATTAGATGTGGTCTTTGTCAGGTATCGTTCACGCGCCGCATCTTCCAATGTTTCGAAAGCTGCCAGTTTATCTGATCGTATGAAACTTCCAGACGTCGGATACTGTGTCAGGAAATAACGCTTCCCCTCAAATATGCCATTGTGTTTACCACGCTGAGGATTATCCCATTCAATGCCCAGCCAGGTGCCAGGATGACCAGTAACCTGTTGTGAGGATCGGGTGGTATTGGAATGTAACTTACACTTCTTTTTTATATGGTCAGATTTCATGTTCGATACACTTACTTCGCCCACATATTTTACAGTTCCATAATTATCACCAACTTTTATGCGTGATCCAGTCGGGAATCTAACGAAACAATCGTCAATAATGCCAACCATTTTAATATACTTTTTCTTATTGTTATCGTGGATTATCTGTTGTAGTGCTTTTCTTTTTACTTATAGAGGTTTTCACTTATTGCCTGGTGAAATTTGTTTTTACTTTTGTTTGTCTGTATTTGATACCTGAAACTTTAATTTACTTATTTAATTTGTCTTATGCACTTTTGCTTTTTGCAGTCTTTTGTGAATGAATTGCTTTAAATTTCAAGAAAACAAAAAAATACACAACATTTGTTTTGGTTTTCCATTGATAATACAGAAAGTTAACTGGTACGAACACTATTGCAGCAGGCGATTACTCAGACCCATTCAGGGTTGCAGCGATTGAGTCAAGTGTCACAATGACGTTCTAATATAATGAATATTACCTCTACTAGGTAAATTTGGTATTTAATTTTAATATATTCTTTTGGATTATTTATCAATAAACAAACCATATTGTTCAACAACATGTAATCTGAATATTAATTCTTCTTAGGAACCCAAGTGAATAGTTACACGAATGGAAGAATGTAAGATTGTGCAAAAGAGAACAATAGACCATGAATGGGTGAGAAAGGGATATAAAGCAATGGCCGAATATTGAATGACTGTTTGCTTACGTTTTTGAAAGTTGAAGTTCTAGTGGTTCATGCTTCAACACATTTAATAGCGTGTTTACATAATACAAATTTACTTGGGCTTAGGCTAAGCCCGGGTTTAGAAGCTAATATGGTATTTGGATACAACGATTTTGCTACGGTTTAGGGCCAATCTAGTTTTCGCACCTGAAACCATTGATAAATCAGTTAAACTCCACTGAAATTATTAATGTGATCTAAACGCAAAACCGATATATTTTCTGGTTTCAAGACTGTTTCGAAAATCGAAATATTATTCTACAGACGCCCGAAAAATCATATTCCAGTTTATAATTTTAAGTAAATTATAATAAGTTTATCGTCTGAATTGTGCTATTGCTAGATTATTGTTTGGCTTATTAATTGGCATAGTAAAATAAGTGAATACTATTATTTTTACAACAATGAAAAATACTTAAAACAGTGTAGCACATATTTTTTGTACCAAAACTTTTGAGAACGTAGTGCAGAATTTCGAAAACTTTCAGAAAAGCGTATTGTAATATCGTTTTACAACCATATTCTTCACTTTCATTATTCGTTGCTCGTACTCGATACATTAACTCGCCTTTATAATCTCTTTATGATACATACTCGTTGCTTGTTATTTCGCACTCGTTGCTTGCGATACTAGTACAGGGGAGCAAAAAAAAATTACTGATAAATTCTTTAAATTGTAGGAAATAATTTTTCCTTTCGTACTATGAAAGTACGATAAATCAACAAACGTACAGTAAATATAACAACGTTACGGAAATTATTAGCAAGTTTACTGTATTTACAGATAATACATAATTTCATAGAAAATTATTTCTTTAGTATAATTAATATTAATTTTTGATTTAATATCTTTTCTATTAGGTTATAAGTAGCCATTATAAACTACTAAAATATATTATTTTTATCGTACTAAGGCAAAATTTAAAATCAGTTGATAGTTAATATTAAAACATTGTTTTATGTAATGTAAGAAGAATTGATTTTCATTTTCTATTTCGCTTTACAATAAAAATAGGCCTTGTAGCTAATAAGCGCACTCCGCAACACCTTTTGTGTAGTTTTTGGCACCGAATAAATACACTCGTTGTTGATATTTCGCTCTACTCGTTACCTTTGTCGCCTTTCGCTTCAAGCCTTTACATATTTTCAAAGTACAGTCGTCAGTAGAAGTGCACCTTGAAGATTCGAACGAGAAGCCTCTATAGTTATTTTGTGTTTAATTGTTAAAACATTAAAGGTAAACTAATTTCTATTTATCACATATTGTAATTCGAGAAACCTGGCAAATTTCTAAGGTAAGTTCAGCACCATTATTTTCCAGAAAAGCATACTTTTCCAATCGCCATGAAATTAAGAAGGGACGAGTTTTTATATGCGGCATTTTGTTTGCTGTCGTTGCAAAATTCTGCTTTTTTAATTCTTGAAAAATGCTTTCCTTTAAATGATTTTACATTTGAAAAAGTTAATAAATATATTTTCTGTATTTGTTTAAACCGAATCCTGATTGGCTACTTTCTATAGTTTATGTAATTCGGTTTGAATTCTTTCTAATTAGCACTAAAGGTGTCATTAAACTCTTAAAAAATAAGTACACATTTCCTCAATAATTTTTTCATTGTATCAAAAAAGGTTTGATTTTTCTATACTTTCCTGGATATATAATATTACGAATCATATAATCATTACATTACATTGGGAAACAATGTTGCAATCTTTCTTATCATTTTTAATTGCATTTACGCTCTTGCTTCTTGCCAACAAATTATCGTTGGATTTTTGGCGCCATTTTTAAGCATTTATGAAGGCTTTGAAGGTCGTCTTTTTGAAATAAGAATTCAATTGATTGGTGTTGCATTTTTAAATATTTCAGATGGAATAACTTTCAAATGTATTCATTTGTTTGCGGTGTATTTTTTGAACCTTCCGAAATGAGTACGTCTTTGAAGCAATTTTTAATAAAGATAAGCTATTAAGTTTATATTTGCCACTAAAAGTTTCTATGGAAATACAAATAATGGTCTCATAATTTTTTATATTAAATCCGTTGTTATTCCAATATCACGCTTTGTATATTGTAATCAAGCTGTACATACTATTTATTTATTGAGTTGGTTATTCTCTGTTCACAAGAGGCTTTTCAATGGTAACTTGAAAAGTGTCCTATCTAAATTTTGGTATTTTATACTTATTAGTCTCTAAAATTGTTTAGAAATTATTAGAAGACGTCATCATTCCATCTTTATCGTGATTATTTTAGTTATTGTTTCTTCCATATTATATACATTAATGGCGAATATGGAACTAATGGACTTTAAAATGTCCTTGTAATATAAATTCGGTTTTTTATTCCCACGAAAACGAAAACAGGCTGAAGTAACGGGGCATCGTCGTCTTTCCTTTTATCCAAAAAAGGTTTTCTTCACCAACATACATTTCTTTCCTTTTTATACGCCGTTCGTTCTTTCGTTCGTGTGTAATTGTGTAAACCGTCTTGCTCAAATACGCACACAAATTCATTCATTTAATACGGCCAGAGGGTGTAATTTTCGTTACTGTTGTTGGCTGCTTTTTGAGCTGCTCACAGCAGCAGGGCATTTTCTGTTACCTTGTAGAGCCTGTCTGGCTGAGCCAGTACCTTAGTATGTGCTGCTGCTATACAAGCAGTAAACCTACCTCATCGCTTTTTTTCTCTTTTTTTATTATTACTGTGATGCTCATTTTTCTCACTGACTGTTCACAGACTCGTTCGTTCGTCATCCGCTGCCCTACCTAAACCTATTCCATATACAACAACACGGTGGTACATCTGCTCTACTCTGCTGTGTTAACTGACTGAATGACTAGCTAGTTGGCTGGCTGGCTGACTGACTGACTGCCTGCCTCCCTGTGTTTTTCATACCCTCTGCTGGTTTCAAAGTAAATGTTTCTTCTGTATACAGCGTCTACTACTTTGTACAGTTGAAATTAAGGATTGCAAGGAAAAGGTTCGCTTTTGAATCGTTTGTTAATATTCGTCCGTTCTTTTTGAGAAACATAGTTTTCATAAAATCTCATGTGAGTTTTAGACATTATTAATATAAAACTATAACTTAAAGAAAGAATCAACTAATTTCTGTAGTGCTGAGTGCTTTAAAGTTGTATTTGGTTGATGGTTCGTGATTTTTAATTTCTTGTATCGCAAGAAACCAATTTGTTTTTGCTGTATTTCAGTTATTTTCTAAAATTACATCTGAAATCTAGTTTCTATGGAGTGGATATCAAATTGAATAGATTTGCAGCAAAGTAATTGAAATAGATTAAGTTGTGTTAAAAATGTTTGGCGCTTTTTATAACTTCTTGAAAAAAGAAATTGTTTCCATTTACTTTCGCCTTGTCTCCTGTATTCTTATTCTCTACTGTACTCATAATTAACTAATATCATCATCATGATAACTATTTTTATCCATTTTGTATTTATTTATAATATAATACATTTTTCTTTATATTGTAGATCACCGTTCTTAACGATAGTTATTAAACAATAATAAAAACTTGGCAATAGCAGCATTAATTTTCGCTGCATATAAAACTAAATACCAACAAAAACAAACAACACACACATTTGCTTCAAAATGACAGACAAACCAAAGCGTCCTCTATCCGCTTACATGCTGTGGTTGAACAGTGCTCGCGATTCCATTAAGCGCGAAACTCCCGGCATCAAAGTAACAGAAGTTGCCAAGCGAGGAGGAGAACTTTGGAGAGCCATGAAGGATAAATCGGTAAGTTAAGCATTATATTAATGCTGTAAAGATAGTCATTATATTAAGAGTTTAATCTCCAAAAATTGGTCTCTTATTATTGATTTATTTCTGCGTTATTACTTTGTATTTGACTGGCTGACGGCGGGCACCCTGGTGCTTTTGAGCGTGTTTGGTTAATTTTTTTGTCGTCAGTATCAAATTCTGAGATGTTTCTGTATTATTTGCTGGCTATTCGTCGTATTCTGGTTCTGAAAAATGGGGATAGAAGAAGCCTTTCTTGTTTGCCTTTAGTTTTTGGTAGATTTAAGTCGGTGACCGCCGCATACCAGTGCAACACGGTAGTATTTCTCCGGTAATTATAAGCTCCTGCTACACAGCATGAATGTGCGCGAGTGATTTACAAGCCCGGGCCGCATTTGGCCCCTTACAGGCCGGCTTCAGAAGGACCTCTAAAGCTGTTTACTACACCATTTAAAAAAATTATGCCGCCCTCGAATTCGTGTACTTATAAGCGGTTTAGAGTAGCTTTGTAAACGCTTTACTTTGATTTGTGTTTGATACTCGTGAGGCTGTCTAAATTTTGAAAAGCGACTCCAGTGTTTATCGAAAGCTATTCTACTTTTTGCAATCAAACAATCAGAGCGAGTGATGTCAGCCTCAACAGGCGAATTGTGGCATGGGCCAAAGATTATATTTGACATTTTACCGGCAGGTACCGGAACGAGGAACGGTTATCGTACTGCCCATTATTGTGAGCCCCACATTTTGTATTGTTTAGAGATCGACTTGAGCTAAATTCTTGATATCTTTTATCAATTATTTATTCTTTTATTATTTAAGTACCTATAAAACGTGAATATAAAAAAATAAATAAAAAATCAAATTCAATTAGGTTTTTTAAACATTTCTTTTCCTTTTTTCCTTTCTTCAGGAATGGGAAGCGAAAGCTGCTCAAGCCAAGGAAAATTACGAGGAAGCAATTCGAGAATTTGAAGCTAATGGTGGAGGTGGTACTTCTGCAGCGAATGGAAACGCCAAAAAGCGTGGCAAAGCTACAAAGAAAGTCGCCAAGAAGACCAAGAAAGCAGCGTCCGATGACGATGATGATGAGGAGGAAAGCGATTAAGCGATAAGTGATTTATTAATCCGAAATCCAGACGCGCTCATCTTTCTCATACTCATAAACACACACACACGCCCTCCCTCCCTGCATTTTTAACATTTAAGCAGCCATTAGCTGCAAAATTAATATAAAACAAAATACAAACAAAACAAATCCTTTTTAGTTCTTTTGTATAAACAAAATGTTAAAAATAAACAACAAACCAATGCAAAAGAAATTCAAATCATAGTTATAACAAAAACTGTTTTAAAGAAAAAAACACTCATCTAAAAGCAACAAATTTCTTTAAATTCACACAAAAACTTCAAAACAAGGAAACATCGTTTATCGTTTAAGTAATTTTTAACATAATATTAATATAACTATTAATTATAAAAGCGAACAAGCTCTACATTTGTATTATTTAAAGAAAGAGTTTGTATGCATTTCTATTTTAGCAGCGGTAAACGAAGAAGAAGGCGATGCAACAAATGGTTAGAGAATAATAATAAAATTAACGCCGTTGCTAAGAGAACATTTAAATTAATACATCTTAAAAATTTATAAAATTTTAAATTAATCGCGTATGTGTTAACAAACAATTGTTTTTGTCTTTTCGCTCACTTCTCGTTCTTCTTTTAAATGACAAAAATCGTGAAAACGAGAGCTGAAAAATAAGAGTGTAGAAAAAACAAAAACTTTGTTCGTCGTTTTGAAGCAGCATTTCATTTGTTACATGTTTTTCTTTCTTTTCCTTTGCCATTATTACTCCATGATAGCATTTTTTGTAGTATGAATGTAATATTAATAATTATAAAAATACATTAAAAAAATAAAAAGCACAGTAAAAGAAAATTATATTGTATATATTTTTTCTTTTATAAAAACAATTGGTAAACATATTTTTTTTAAAATTGACACTTTAAAAACTAAAACAAGTTTTGCAAAGAAGAAGTTTTCTCACGATTCGCAAGAGTACAAAAATACATAGAAACTCAGGATTCTGCTTATTTTTAAATTTAGAACCACCACCACTCAAGCGATGTGTGAAATAAACAACAAATGGAACGAAAGAAAATGCAATAAACAAACCAACAAAGCTCAAAACATTGATGGTTTTTTTTTTCATTTTATCACCCAGTCTCGACGTTTTGTTGTGGTTGGTGTGTTCATGAGATTGAATGTTGTGCTTGTAATTCAATAGTAAAACACACATTTCTTTGTTAAATGATGATAAACAATTATTAATTACTATTATTAGTTTTATGTGTGATGTAAAATATTGAAATGTAATAAATTTTTACTCCAAATAAATGAAAGAGAAACAAACACTACACTAGTTAAGATTTTTTTAAAATTTGTGTCACGTGAAAGTAACACACTTGAAAGTTTCTTGTGTACTATTATTATTTTTTATTTAGAAATTTATGCAGTAATATAATCTATACACAAATATTTATAGAAAGTACTTTCACGCATACTTAAAAAACGAATAATTCTTCCTGAAAGACTCTGACAAGATTTCTCATTACTATAACTATCTGATGATGCCTCCACTCCAGCATCGCCATTTGTCTCGATCCGTCTGAATATGGATATATTTTGTATTTAGGTTTTTTAATGAAGATGCTTCACTTTTAATTTTAAAAACTAGTTTCTATTTCGCTTCAATAGATTTTGATCAACTTTCGTAGAATAGTTTTAATTGACATTGTATTTTGTGAATTAATTTGTAATGTACGAGGGTAGTCCAAGAAGTACTCGGACCTAACAAAGAAAACACAAAAAATTTGTGAAAAATGAACTTTATTCGTCAACATAGTCCCCCTTTAGCTTGATGCATTTTCCCCATCTATGTTCAATAGCTGCGATTCCACGTTGATAGTAAGACCTGTCGAATGCCTCAAAATAGCCATTAAACGCAGACTCTACCTCTTCATTATTGGCAAATCTTTTACTGACGAGTCATTTTTTCATGTTCGGTAAGAAAAAATAATCCGACGGGGCTAAATCTGGCGAATATGGTGCTTGAGGAAGCAATTCGAAGTTCAACTCATTTATTTTAGCCAAGACGATATCAGGTGTATGAACTGGTGTATCGTGTTGATGAAGCAATATTTCCGCTAAATGCCGCCGTTTTTTCTTGATTTCATCATTCAAACGCTGCAATAAGTTCACATAATATTTGGCGTTAATTGTTTTTCCTTTTCGAAGATAATCAATGAAAATTATTCCGTACGCGTCCCAAAAAATCGACGCCATGACCTTGTCATCAGTAGGAACTGTCTTCACCCTTTTGGCAACCGATTTTCCCCTTTCCATCCCTTGTTTTGGCTGTTCATTATAAACCTTCATTTGGCTGTTGGTTATGAATCGACACCAAAACTCGGCTTGATCCCTTTGAAACATATCCAAACACTTGATTGAAACCTCTTCACGACGCTGTTTTTGTTCCACTGTGAGCAACCGTGGCACCCATCTTGCGCATAGCTTTTTCATGTGCAAATGTTCATGCAAAATGTTGAACACACGTTCATATGATATGTTTACCATTTCAACAATCTCACAGTTTTTAAAAAACTTGGCTTGGAACAATATAACTCCTAAACTGTACTTTATTGATGTCTTTGGACAGGTGTTTAAATTAGCTATACTTGATGATAACCAACCTTATATCAAACGTTTAGTTTTCAAATTTAATTTTAGATTTGGCGGGTGTTTCTTTATAAACTTTGACAACAATTGGTATTTTATTAGTTTGTTTGAATTGAAGACAAACCAACAAAAAAAATCGTTCTACAATACATAATTTTATTAGTGTTATTATTGGTGTTCTCCAAAAATCTTGCACCGATCGTGATGTTATATAATATATGCCTAAAGTAAAAGATTATGATTTCTAAATTTCGTGGTAATTATATAGGTTAATTATACATTTTATTCAGTTAGTTTACATAAATGAAAGGTAATTCGATTACGTTTTCAACGCTAACTAACATATAAGTATCTAGAAAAGATTAGGGGAGATAGACGTGAAAATTTCAATTTTCAAAGGGAACTATAACTTGGAAACTATATGAGCTTTTGTTATATATATATTTTTATAACAATAAAAACAAATTGTTATCAGGTTGGCATCTCCACCCGTTGCCATGTCAACGAATTTTTTCCCAAATTTTCCAAACGATCAACAAGCAACAATTCAATGCGAAATTGCAAGTATAGTGCACGCTTTTTGATTTTACAATTTTTTAGTGTAGTTGAAGAGTTTCCATAGTTCATATAGTCTTTGATTTTGTTTGCATTTGTTTTGGCTCGTCTTCGATTTTTGGCTATTTCATAAAATGGATCAAAGAATTTGTATCAAATTTTGTGTGAAAAACAAAATTAAGTGCGCGGACGCATTCCGAATGTTGACTGTGGCATATGGTAGAGCTACCTTGGACCTAACCAACGTTTATCGCTGGTACAAAATGTTCTCAGAAGGCCGAGAAGATGTGAACGACGAAGAGCGTGCCGGACGCCAGCGCACGTCAATAACAGACAAAAACATTAATAAAGTGAGGAAACTAGTATTGGCCAATCGTAGAATCAGCGTCAGAGAAGTTGCTAAGGATCTAAACATATCGATTGGCTCGTGTCATTCGATTTTTACCAATAATTTGGGTTTGAAACGGGTCCCCGCGAATTTCATACCAAAGCCGCTCGAAATGACAGACAAACCAAAGCGTCCTCTATCCGCTTACATGCTGTGGTTGAACAGTGCTCGCGATTCGATTAAGAGAGAAACTCCCGGCATAAAAATAACAGAAGTTGCCAAGCGAGGAAGAGAAATTTGGAGAGCCATGAAGGATAAATCGGTAAGTTAAGCATTATATTAATGTTGTAAAGATAGTCGTTATATCCACATTTGGTCGATGGTCAACTCTGTTGTGATATCGTCAAGATTTCCTCGTGCTTGGAAGATAGTGAAAATCATTACGTTGCTTAAACATTTCTTTTCCTTTTTTCCCTTTCTTCAGGCATGGGAAGCGAAAGCTGCTCAAGCCAAGGAAAACTACATGGAAGCAGTTCGCAAATTTGAAGCTAGTGGTGGCGGTACTTCCGCAGCGAATGGAAATGCCAAAAAGCGTGGCAAAGTAATAAAGAAAATCGCAAAGAATACCAAGAAAACAGCAGCGATTACGATGAGGAAGAAAACGATTATGTAATAAGTGATTATTAATCCGAAATCCATTTTTAACATTTAATTTGTAGCCATTGGCTACAAAATTAATATAAAACAAAATACAAACAAAACAAATCCTTTTTAGTTCTATTGTATAAACAAAATATTAAAAATAAACAGCAAACCAATGCAAAAGAAAATCAAATAATAATTATAACACAAAAACTGTTTAAAAAAAAACTCTAAAAACATCTAAAAACAACAAATTTTTTAAATTCACCCAAAAACTGCAGAAAAAGAAAACATTAAAACGCTCTAAGTAAATATATATTGTTTAAGTAATTTTTAACATAATATTAATATAATTATTAATTATAAAAGCGAACAAACTGTACATTTGTATTATTTAAAGAGGGAATTTCTATGCAAAATTGACATGTTAAAAACAAAAACAAGTTTTGCAAATGTTGACAAAGAGAAAGAATTTTTCTCACCCTTCACAAGAGTACAAAAATGTAACTATATAACTGTATATAAAATAAAATATAATATACAAATAATAAAACATACATTTCTTTGTTAAATCTTTATAAACAATTATTAATTACTATTATTATTAGCTTATTTTATGTGTGATATAAAATATTGAAATGTAAACTCCAAATAGTTAAGTTAGTTAATAATTTTTTAAAAATCTTAAGTGTGCTTTTATGCTAGGCACAAACACTTGAAAATTTGTTGTGTACTATTATTATTATTTTTTATTTAGAAATTTATGCAGTAATATAATCTTTACACAAATATTGATAGGCAGTACTAGCAACTAAGGCCTTCGACTGATAAGATAGGGAGAGAGGGAAAGAATATAATCCTTGTCCATTGTTCTCAAGACTGCAAGAGGCAATCACGTTACCTTCTGCGGATTGGATTGCTATTACTGCAATGTGATCGAAGTGACGAGGATGAATGCAACCCACTCGGAACTGTTGTGCATGTCCAAATTTATCCCAATGGAACCGAGCACACTACTTGTTTTGGCTTTTCATATTATGTAATGAGGCGCACTACATGACCACCGAGATACGGTTGCCCTTTTATGCTAATAGTAAGACTGTCAGACAGAGAGGATATGATCTAAAGTTTCTTGCGCTTTATAAAACCTTCAAGCGTCCGTTTCATCCGATTTCTTTCGAGGTGATATCTAACACCATCAAAGTGCATAGTTTAAAACCCTTGCAATTACTTTTAAACCATTCCTGTTTAGAAGAAGAAGTTTCAAAGAAACTCTTTTAGATAGAGTAAAAAATCTTTCAGCTTGCCGCTCACCTGACCGCCCAAATTTGGCAAATTCAATTTCTTCACATTTCCGGATCACGTCTATCCGATAGACTATGAAAGTTTACCAGTTCTATAAATGGCTTCACAGCTTTGAGACACAATCGGAACTTTCGTTGAGCTCATAATCGTCATACCCAGAAATGCACCCTAGAATTATTACGTCCCAATGCATTAAGTATTCAACTACAAGTTTAGACCAGTTTCAGAAAGTTTGTGCCATAGCTCAGGGCTTTGAGAGCCGCTTCACATAAAATATATGCAGATATGCGTTCCAACAGTATTTATTTTTATGTACACTCTCTCACGCATACTTAAACATCGAATAATTCTGCATGAAAGACTGTGACAAGATTCCTCATAAGTATAACTATCTAAAATCTGGGTCCATTATCGCCCCAAATCTAGCATCGCCATTTATCTAGTTCTCGATACGTCTGTATACCAGATTTGGGAACCAGTTTTGAAGCCGACATTCATTGATCTCCAGTCTTCACGTTATTTAATATTAACTACGTAGTTTCTGGAGAATGCCAGTTTATGTAGCATATTATCATTCAGTTTGACTATAGGTTTACTTATGAAGATCATAGTCTGAACGCATCTAAGCATTCATCCTTCTTTATAATAATCGCTTAAATCGGGTTGGGATGGGCACACGATTTATCTCGAGTGACGCCCACATATCTCGCTTCGCTGGAAAAGTTCAGTACAGTACTTTACAGTGTAGACTTTTTAGTTCGACCTTTTTTTCTAGTGAAGGATACTAAGACAGGTTTTTCGTGATTTAAGCGTAAGCTTTTTCCTTCTTACTTCCTTTGTGCTGTGGGGAGACCCAGTAGCATTCGTTGAGATATTGTAGGTTGATGCTGTCATACAAAATACCATATATTACTAGAACGCATACAGTCCTATATATGCAAATACATATATTTTATTCGTATAAATATTACTCATTCATTAATTTTATTCATATAACAGGTTTGTTTTAACAATGATTCTTGATTATGATGAGAGGTTGAGAAAAAAAATAAGATTATGATGGTGATGATCTTTCAAAAAGATGCACATTCCCGTCCTATTTATTAACATTGCTTGCGTTTTTAATCACTACATACGTATGTAAGTACAGTTTATTAGTGGAAGTTGATTATTTGGTGCTAATATAGGGTGGACCATCGACTGGTTTCATTTTAAAGATGTAATTTTAAGAGTTTATAATAATTTTTTTAAAGGAAATCAAAAATGAAACCAGCCGATGGACCACCCTTTATGATAATTCTTTATACTTGCATAATGAATAATTTATTAATATTCGTTTTTGAATGCTTCAATGATCGGAATTTAAAAAAACATTATTTTCTTCAATTTCGTCACTTTGCAAATATTCATATATATATATATATGTACATATATAATACTTTATCTCGGATCTCTGTATAAATATGCGACATGCTTTTTAAAATTATAGTTTAAAGCGGAGTATTTGACGAGCCTTGTGATGTGAAAGGTTCCTGGAAGTTTTCTAACTCGAACGTTTTTATTTTAAAGCAATTAAAAGAATGATTGAAATATTATAATCAGTATTTTAAAAAAATTTTTGAGGAAATTTAATGCAATATATGTATATCTTCACTGAATGTTGTTTTTTATGCGTTTAGTTATTATGTGTTATTAGAAATCTTTTTAAATTCGGAATCTCAATATTCAGAATTTTGACGAAAGCTAACCATTGACTGAAAGCATTCTTATTCCATATTATAGACTTGATTTTATAGCAATTCTTCGATCCAATATTATCAATAAAAAACCTTCGACTTGGCTATTGTTTTTTTATGGGGGGTGGTTGATTTTTCATTCTATTTTAACATTCACAAAACAGAACATTGTTTTCGGTGTAAAATTTTAGTGATAATGACAAGTTTTATATAATTCAATTTTCCACTATAATAAGTTTAAAAAAATATATAATTTGTTGGTGTTAAATAATATTAAAAGGACATAAGTATGGCTTAGAAATATGCACTAAACTAACTCACTGCAAATACACAACTCGTATTTTACAAAGCATTCAACGATTAAGAAAAACACCTGCTTGCTTCAAGTGTTCGCTTAACAAATTAATTACGTTTATGAGAATTAATTCAAAATTTATAAAAGTTTCTCTTTTAAACTGAGGAGAGAAGCATTTTACTTGCAGCATATTTAGTTCAAAGACTAACTTTAAAAAGTTGAATAAAAACATTTTGAATGTTTCAAACATGCGAAAAAATAAACGAATACACTTTTTCTATTATTTGTCGATTGTTGTGTTGTTTGGAGTTTCATTTGATCGATCGATCGGTCAGTCGACTGGTCGTCGTCACCGCTGCTCACTGACTTCGGGTCGGCATCTTTCGGCCAGTCGCGAGACTTCTTTTAATTACGATTTAGCCATAAAATGGTTTTGAGCACAAAGTAAGCCAGACCAATGCAATAAACGATTTTCTCTCGTTGCAAGCGTTGCTCATTGCATATCTCAATGCTTAATACGCGTCTATTTAATTTGGCCAACTGACGTCGTAAATATAAGATTTCTTCGGGCGCTGTTAAATCTCCAGTCGGTGTACCATCACGATGACCCAACATTGAGTTGTCATTATTGTACATATGCTGGGAACGCTTACTGCCATCGCCGGTCGTCACCTATCGGCGTCATTGATCGAAACAATTAATCAGCATCGAAATCAATTAATAAATTGATTAAATATGCGTATGTAATAAATTTCAGTCTCACCTGTGAATCCGATCCTACTGAATTCGAATCATTCGGATGAAATCCAAAAATTGCGTTGCCGCCATTAATGTTCGCCGTTTTTGCATACGGTGGAGGGCGCACCTCATCGTCATCATCATCATCATAATCGAAGCCGTTGACGCCACTGCCATCATCTTGTCGCTTGTGCGGTGAACTCCCCTCCGATGCAGATGGAAAATGATGATCGTTCAGCGTGATGACGCGCGGCGGTGTTTGCACCCGAACGAAACCAGAATTTTTCGGTAGAATTGAATTCTCCAATTGAATTTCACGCGGTGTCGAACGCGTCTCCAGATGCTGGTTATGTCCAAGTACAACAATTCGATCTGGCACATTCATGTCGATTTTGTCATGATAGTTCCACGAATTGATGGCCCCAGTTTGATTGGACAACAATAAGTCCTCGTCAGAATATTCGCCCGTCGCCCTAATTCGCTTCGGAACGCGCATTTTGTCGTTAATTTCATGAGCATACTTAGCCTCATTGTATAAATCCTCATCCAGGCCATTAAACATGCGGGCAGGTGATTGAGGAGTCCCCATGTTAACGGGAATCAACTACACCTTTCAGCAAAGATTATACAATTAAATTGTGATTCCACTAAGTCTGCTGCTGCTGCTGTGTTTCTGATTGCTCTGTCACCGACGTCACCCGAATTTTCTTTATGCAATTTTTTTTCCTTTTCACAGCTAGTGTGTTTGTTTTTTAACGATGATGACCGGACGACATCCAAATAGAAAAGAAAACGAAAAATATACGTATGAAGAAAACTGTAAATTTTGTGACTAAACTTTACACATTTCTACAAATTTAGATAAAAACACCGTATGTGAAATGATTTTGTATGAAGTTATTGTATTGATTAACTTACATTTTTGACAAACTTTTCAGCAAAACTAAAAAATCTTTTATATTTTTATGTACTGCTTTTTTGTACAGGAATTCTCAGTCCAGTGCAACTGTCAAGTTTTACATTAGTTGAATAACAGCGAGAGAACAGTTGTTGTTGCAGAACGGTCGTGTAAAATCAAAATTATTTTTATATTTGTACGTTTTGCGCAAGTCTTTTCTTTCGTGTGGGGCCATCAACTGATGTAATGGCAGCATCGCATTAATGGTGTAAACACACCGTGTAGCTGGTGACGCGCCACCGACAAATGCAAAATTAACTGTCGAAATTACATGAGCTCTTATGAGAAACGAAAAAAAATAATTGTTGGTTTTACTGCAGTCGATGGAGATGAAATTTTCTAAAAATTCTTAATGAGCTTGTGCATTTTATTCGTTGATGAAAAATGCAAGGCCTTAGATAACGCAAAAAATAATTAGCAAAGGAACAAACCATAATAAATTCATTCAACACAGACTTTGAACCATGGTTGAACCAGACTTTCCAACACAGTCGAGGTGGATGTTAAAATTTACTATGTCAGTTTTTTAAGAATTACCCTAGTTTTTGTGATCTGGCATTGACGGGAAAAATAAATACATACATGTGTATGTGATTGCGTTTATGTTTAAATTCTCCACAAAATTCAATTGAATTTAATAAATATGAGATTTATGTGTAAATCGCATGCATTTAATAAATACATATATTTTAATATTTTTATTTTTTCTACATTATTGAAATTAAAAACAATATCATATAATATATTTTGTATATATAATACAATATATGTAAATAAATAAAAAGAACTGATAAAAATTAAAATCGTTGAAATTTTTTACAATTTCTTTTCGTATGGAAACGTGTCCCTGATTTCTGTTCAGTATTGTATTCTATATATATTTTTTTATATTCTGTACAGCACTCAAAGATTGTTACCCTCTTACATACAGGGTCATGTGTTTCAGGTCAACATTTTTGTGATCAGAATGCACACGTTTTTTAGGGCGAACATTGCTTTTTGTTGCATGGAACGGAGAAAATGCAAAATTCAGCAAAAAAGCAGAATTTTCTTTAGAATAGGAAACGACATAAGTATTTGAATATGTATGCTTTAAATATTTTTATTAGGTGGCAGCCTCAAAAACTTGGATATTCTCATCTCGTTTTAACGAACGCATACACTTTCTTTCTCATTCTCAATTTATAGTTTCTGATGCGGCGGCATCAACGTTAGAATTTAATTTGTCTTCAAATAATCTCTAATTTTGTAGCATACAGATTTATCGTAGGAATTTACTTCAAATCAATGTTAATTTATTAAATCATCAATAAAAGAAAATTCGTGCTTTGCTACATTCTATACTTTTCTTCATTGTAAAAAATAGGTGAGGAATTTTCCCAAGCTGTGATTTTGCAACAACAAAAATGTACAGTATCGCTTGCTTCGTCGACTGCGACGCTTTGGGCGGGAAATAAAAACTAATTGATTTTTTTCTCCAAATATGTTATTGTTTCTCGTTTTCGTTACAGTATTGTTTTAACGTTTCGTGTAATTAACACTAGAGAGAACCTAAGCAGGAGCAATAAAACAAAAAAGCATGGATAAGCGTCGTACAACACGCGGCCGTTCAAAACGTGCGGAAGATGTGGAGCTATCGGCTGCAGCCGTTCCACCACCGACGGCTATCAATGCGCTAACCAAACGAAACATTGCTGCTCCTGCCCCCGCTGCAAGCAAATCTTCCCCGTCGCGTCGTGCTTCACCTGCACGTCGTCCTTCGCGATCCTCTCCAGTTCAGCGGCGTTCATCACGTCCGCGTTCAACTGTTTTAGGTTCTTCGGCAACGACGGGTACAGTGACCATTTCAGCAATGTTATCACCATCACCCATCAATGAAAAGAAGATGGAAGAGGAAGTGTTGGCGGAGGATGAGGAAGACGTAAGTGTTAAAGTTTTTAGATCGCAAGAAAACTGCTTATATTATATTAACCAAATTCGTTATAATAAAAATGCTGCTTATCTTCGATTACAATAATTGTCTATGACAAAACATTTCCAACTATGTTATTGCTACGTTTCAACCAGTTTGTTGACGTGTTTCTTATCGCTTTTCATGTTAATTCATAGAATTATGTGTCATACCCCCGAATTAAAAGCTATGAGATTACAAATAATTTCCATTAAAGTTATGTTTCAATATATAGGCTATAGTTTTTGGATGTTGGTGACATTTGACTTAAGGCTTATCTTATTTTCTTGATTTTAACACCATCTTGATATTTAATTTAATTTGATTATATTTAATCAGTTATTTCATAGAAAATAGTAGCTAAACTCGGTAAGAAATCTGTTATTTATAATATATCGCATGTTTTTAAATATTTATATAATAAATATTAATATAATTTTTTATATAAAAACAATTTTTTAAAGAATTGTAAAACTTGAAACCCGCTTTTTAACAGATCTTTATTTTAGTTTTTGCATCTCTAAAATTTTACGAAGAGATTTTAGTGTCAACGAACTTTATTACATAAAAATAGATTTGACACTTTATAATATACAGTTTAAAAAACAAGTTTCTTAATTTATTTTGTTGGCTGGTTTCCCATTTTTTTTTATATTTTTTTTCGATGTACGAGTATAAATAAAATTATGTTGGTTGGGGTCAATGAATTTTAATTTCTTGTTTGTACAAAACATTAGCTGAATCTATGAATTGTTGTATCAATTGTTTAAATACTGTAGAAAAAAGGAAGAGATGAGAGAAAGAAAAAAAATTTTCTACGCTTTTTAGTGAATTTTATTTATAAAAGTTATTTATTTGAAGGTTTTTTTTAATATGTTTTATTTTGGTATTTAGTTGAAATCAGAGTTGAGGAAACAGCAATAATTTTGTCAATGTTCTTGGACTACTTAACATTTTATATAACTACTATTATTAACAAAATTCAATGAAAAGTAATAAAATATTTCAAATATTTTATGAAATTAATTAAAATTGTAATATGTATATTTCTTAATTTTAAACAGTTTTTATTAAATATTTTAATATTTTTTTAAATAAATAATTTCATTTCAGTTACCACTAAGACCGAAATCTCGCAATAATCTTCCCACAACACTGACCACAAACACTTCATCACGTGCGCCCGGAAAGATTAATCTTACCTCATCTGTTCACAGCTCGTACAGCTCAACAACACAAAAAACTCTTGAAATACGTTCGAGCACTGCAACAATTGATTCGGAAGTAGCTAAACTAACCGATTACTTACGTCGTTCGGTTTCCAAAACTTTCAGCATTACACATTCACGTGAAGGAACGCACACGCCCTCAACGACCACCGGAGCCAGTCGTAACAGTCGTTCGGTGTCCCAATCGATCTATAATGACGACAACTATTTTAAAGAAGCTGAATTCTCAGACAACGAGGAAAGCGATGTCGCTGAGGAACACTTTAAGAGCTTTAATGCTACAACAACGAGTGCACCGTACAGCTCCGTAACTTGCCGCAAAATCGAAGTACCACGTGAATTTGGTGGTTTCGTCGGTGTAACGTTTCTAATGCTCTTCATACCCAGTGCAGTTTACTATCTGCAGTGGTGCTGTTTTACTTCGTCGAGTTGCAAATTGATGATGCCCGATTTCAGTGACACTTTAAATAGACACTTTATAGCGGACTTATTTCAAACGGAAGCATTAATGGCCTACTTGGGCTTCAATATGAGTGTTTTTCTGCTTTCGACCATAATGTTTGGTCGTCTCGTAAGATTGCCCAATGATCGCCAGAGCCAAACATACAATTTCAATGCACTTCCGATTGCTGTATTATTGATGTTGATTGGCGGAATTGGAAGCGTTTACTTTAAATATCCGTTGGCCGATTTTGTGCTTAAACATTATCTGCGTTTTTGTTTCTACGGCATGGCAAATGCATTCATTGTCGCCACGTGGGCCTTTTATCGCGGCAAGTATTTGAAGGAAGAAAACGCTTTGCCAAATGTCTACGGTCGCAGTGGCAATGCTGTGATAGATTTTGCACTAGGACGTCAAATTAATCCCAAATGGCTTGGTTTAGTGGAATTCAAACAGGTTTTCTATCGCATGTCCTTGTTGGCTACCTTGTTGTTTGCTGTATGTTTTGTTTACAAAAGTGTCCACATTCCAAGTAGGCGCGCTATGATCATTTCGACTAATGACTCTGAGATCGAGTCGCTAACTGAGACCATCGTAAGTTTCGTGCAATTCTATTACCGTAATGTACAGTATGAACCAACCGCTTTGTTGTCTGCCGCATTCTTGTTGTGCTACGTTATGGATGCCATCATATTCGAACATCACTTAGCGTCGTCGTTCGAGTTGCAAGGTGAGGGTTTTGGCGCTTTATTGCTACTCCGTTATGCTGCCACTCCATTCGTACACAGCGCTGTGGCTAAGTATTTCATAGATCGTCGTATTGGTAGCATTGCGTGTCGCTATGGCGTTTACGTGGCGATCACCATCTTCTTCATTGGCATGTTCGTGAAGCGCATTAGCAGCGCCATCAAGTACAAATATCGTATTGATCCGAACAACAAACTGTTCAAAGGTGTTGAGACCATTCACACTTTTCAAGGTCGTCGCTTGATTTTGGGCTCCTTCTGGGGCCGCCTACGTCAGCCTAACTACACGGGCGACATTATGGCTCTCTGTGGCATGACTGTGCCACTTTTTTTGCGTTTCGCCTGGCCGCCAGCGATGTGCATCATGCTGTGCATTGCATTGTTGTTGCATCGTTCCATGCGTGTCAATGCACGCAACTTTTCACGTTACCATTCATCATGGGTACGCTACTGCAGCAAAGTGCGCAACTATATTATTCCGAAAGTATTTTAAAGTGAACACATGAAATGATGGCGGAGCGGGATAATAATTGAACTACTGAGTGAACCACGACGGTTCAGTTGGTTAACTAAACAAAACAAAACCTTTTTTTAATTCACATTAGAGTTAGTTATTTTATAAAAGCTAAAAACGTTAGAAATTAAAAACAATAAAAATTAAAAACCATAAAATTTAAAAACAAAAATCCTTTTAATAACAATACAATACAACAATAATTTAACGTATTTAATGAATAATTTACTAATGATAAACAATTTTTAATAGTAAAAGCTCATATCATATGGCATATAAAATTTAGATTTAAATGTTTAGCTATTAATTTGTATCTCACCTCATTTCTTTGTCTCTGTAATTATTAATTGTCTTTGTCTGTGTAATTGGTGAATCTAGGTTGTCAAAAATCTATTATAAATTATCTATAGAAATCTATAAATCTAAATAAATACTCCCATGTATTTTATCTGTTTGATCCGCTGTCGCAATATTTTATATACTATAATAATTGTAATTACAATAATAATTACAATATTAAATTAACAATGAACAGCATAGCATTTTAACTGCATTTGTCACAATTTGTAAACTTATATGAACAAGTAATTATTTTTACTATCCTTACAAATCATTGGATTTGTATGGAAATGTATGGGTTTGTTTTTTTTGTTTTAAATTTTCGAAACGATTTTAATTATATGTTTTTTTAATTTACTAGTATGTATGTATTTAGAGCTACCATTATAGAAGTCATGTGTATGTAACAGATACCGTAAATAAATATTAAAATAATGATGCTCTATTTTGCTGTGTTCAACTATTTACAAAGGTACTTAAATTTCATTTCTCTTTTTTGAACAACAGCAGCATATTTTATTGAGAAAGTTGTAATTATTTAAGCTGTATATATAGTAATAAATTAATTTTGTGTATTTTTATAATTTGGCATAATAAAGGTAGTTCTTATAGTCAAAATTAATTCAATTGGGATTTATAGTTAGTCCATAGATAGTGCCACACAATGATAGCTAGCAAATGAAGTAAGTCCTTAATTCAGAGAGAGTGGGGTCTGTGAAATCATTGCTTTCCGAAGGGGTTTTTTTATCGTTTATCCTTAAGGAGGAAATAGTTATACGTTGGAGACCTGAACATAACTTAAATGCTATCAAAAAGCCTGTGTTTATGACCCCAGAACTAAATACTTCGAACCAATGGGTAAACGTGCAAGTTGAGTCGGGACATTTAGTGTCCTGTGAGTCAAAATTTACTCTACCAAAAGATAAGAACATCATCAAACTACCGGGACAAGCAACCAGGTTTACGACAATCTAAACAAAGCTTTGGGATCATATCAAGAAGCAAGTTAAGAATAACAACTGCCTTCTGAACAACACACTGCAAATGGAGGAAACATCTATGCATATTATTAGCGCCGTAAGATTCTTAGAAAGACAGGGCTTACACAAGAATTGTAGCCTATGAGGGAGGCAGAATATATCATCTGGTCGAAGTGCATAACTCCTGATAAACATAATTATAACTTACCTATGTTTATCAATTAAAGAAACAATTTAATTTTGTCGTTGTTTGTTTCGTTATATAAATATATGTTTATTACAAAATACATTATAAAATTAAATGGAAACATGTACAGTAATAAATATTTAAAAACATGAATAGTGTGTACCATACGTACATATGTACAATAAATTAATTATTAAAGCAACGTCCGCTTATGAAAGCATACACGACATATTTGCATAACATTTTAAGTAATATAGGGATATATACTCGTATAGTATAAATTCGATGTATTTACATACTTAATATTAAAATGATGCTAAAGCTAATTTTTTATCGAGATTTACTCAAGCCGGCCCTCCAAAAGTAGTAGAATTTTTTGTTAATTCCAACTTATACAGTAATTTGAAAGAGATCACATCAATTTGTTTTAAGAGTTAGATTTTAAAAATTTTTGCAGAGTTGCATATATCCAGGAACTACATATGTAAATTTAAATATCCTTGAATGTACATTTGTAGCTTATGCATATATGCATGTACTGTCTTTGAACTCTATGATTGTGTTTAAATTAATGCGGGAAAGAGTTCATTGAAGCTGTTGTCGTGCCAACTGAATTCTTCGATTTCGTCGAATGTCTCATCTGTAAGTGGTATCGTTTGGTGGGGTGGGGATCCTATAATAGACTCGTAACCGTGATCGGAGTTCGCCGAATAAAATGAATGCGCTGGAGATTTCGCAAGCGGCGAAATTAAAGTCCTTTTCGGGCATAAGAATTTCGAAATTGGATCGAAGTTTAGCACGTCTTCATCGTCGTCGTCCGACTCACACGCGACATTCAGATTCAGATAAACATGTGATGGGGACGCTGTGGGTGGGGGACATTTAATGACGTCATCGCTAGTGGGTGGTGTTACGCCATCGCAATAGATTTCTTCAACAGCTTCATTGACGGGAAAAGAGTCGTCGTCCATCACGATGGTGATGGAATTAGTTTTAGCATCATAAGTACCGTAAACAGTTTCCGGTGTTGCCACGTTGGTCGTGTATGCATATTCGGTAGTTAACGGAATTGTGGTTGTCGCCGTCGTGATCGTCGTCGGTTCGATCGGTTGTTCATTGTTTCCATTTAATTTTTCTGTATTTTCAACTTTTATGGTGTTTTCCGCTGTGGATTGTTGTGGTGGCATTAAGCAGATACTGCTGTTGTCTTTGTTATCTTCGCTGGATTCCAAGCACTCTGTTTCGGTCCCCACCACTGATCCAGGCAAGCACTCTGTTCCGCCTGTAGTTTCGGTAAAAGCTTCATCGCTCGCTCGATTGCTTGCTTCCAAGTCTGCTGTGATATCTGCGAGTAGACTTTCGGCAAGTTCTTCCAACTTGCTGGCATCGAATTGTTCTTCATCGTTGTTGTTGATGAGGTCGAGGACGAGCATGTCTTGTAGAGTAGGCAGAGAGCTACAATCCTCCAGAGAGCTGCTAGAGTACTGCTCTTCCCCAGCTGATTTGCTGCGACTGCTACTTCTGTCGACTGTGAGTCCATTTTGTTTGTTGATCCCTGCTGCAGAGGGTCATCAGTATATATGGATACTGCAGATCCATTGAGAATGGACTCGCAGCCGGCACAAGTTGCGGTAATAGTTCGGTGTTGGGATGATTGCTGTTGCTGCTGCAACTCGGTCAATTGCTGCCTTAGCAATTCTACTTCCTTGTCCAATTTTTGATTTTTCTCCATTAGTGCTTCATTCATAGCTTGCATGCTATCGCATTTGTTTTGTAACAATTCCGTTCGTTCAGTTAGCTCATTTATTTCGTGTTCCATGTCCTCCATGCGTGCCTTTTTGCGGTCTCGAGATGTTTGTGCGGCAACACGATTCTTTAATTTTCTAAAACAAATTAAATATAAATATAATAGTAATAAAAATAATAATTTATAATATTACACACTTTCTTTGCACTTTTTCCTGCCATGATAAGTGATCCAGCCTCCTCTTCCTCCCCTTCGGAGCAGGACCTTCATCGGAAACACTCGAGTCGTATCCGGAAGTCGTCGACGATATCTCAGCCTGGGCTGTCGATGGTGCTGGTCGAATTTTAGGTAGTATTTGTGACCCAGTAATACTCGGTGTTATAGCCACATACTTGGGGACTGTGATAAAAACTGCCGGAGCAGTTTTAGAAATTGTGGCCATTTTTAGTGAACAACTTTTAGTTAATTAACAAATTTGAAAATCAGCACTAAGAAATGTTCAGAGCGAAATATTAAATTTCATTCCTTTGCTGCTTTTTTTAGATGGCCTTGCGTTTTCTTCTGGGGCTTATTTGTCGTATGACGTGGTTTTTAATTTTCAAGATTGATCAGCAGATTTACTAGATATATTCCAGGTCAGTGCTGGTATTTTGTCCTTCTTCATGGCAACTCAATTAGCTGCGTATAGCTTTTCACACGCAATTTTTTTACTTTCAATTACCTTCTTTAAAACAAAAAATCAACTCAATCTTGGATTACAGTAATGACTCAGCTTCTAAAATACGTACGTGGATAAAATTGACTTTTTCCAATGATTTGGTCTTTTCTGATTGGTTGCTGGTAATGACGTGTATATTGAAATCAGATTTTTTATGTCATGTATATGTCAACGCCATAAATTGCCGCGTTCACAATGTTCTGAGCTGACATTGAGCTCAGTTTCGCATAATTTCTAATTTCATGCGGACCGATTAATGGTCCAGGATTAATTTTAATATTTCATTTTGAATTTAAAAATATCATTGAATAATTTTACGAAAAATAGTTGTTACTTGTTGTAACTACTGTATTATACAAAAGCACATAGAAATATTCAACTACAAATATATTTATCCTTTTCCGTGCTAAAGTAGTAAAAATAACCCTAAATTTCATAAACGGCACTACTTATTATCCTAATGTACATACAATTTTACTTCATTGATGCGAAACTCTGCTGACTCTTTGAATTGCTGCCAGAGTTGCCACACAACAATAATTCAAATCATTTGCGTTAAAAAAATTTGTATGTGAAACTTAGCAACGAAATACATATTGATTAAATGTTTAATCGATTTAACAAACACGTTTTTTAATAAATACTTCAAATATACATTAAAACTTAAGCAACAAACCTTTAATTAAGGCAAATGGAAGTTACTGGTAAATAAACAACTACCATCTATACGATTAGACAGTACATAATATGCTATTTAAACAGAAGTTGCCATTAATAATGATTTGGCGAAACGCATTTCTGATGCTTTTGTAATATTTGATCATCACGGTGATAAGAAAATCGATGTACGTGAAATTGGCACAATTTTACGATTCTTAGGTTGTGCACCAACGGAACAAGAAGTTAATGAAGTCATTGCGGCAACCGAATTGGATGACGCCAGGGGAGAAGTACATCTTTTGAAATTCTTACCGCATGTCTCTCAGTTGATAACTGAAAGAAAGTGCGTCCTGTAAATATTTT
Organism: Myopa testacea; assembly: GCA_949629155.1. Lineage (NCBI taxonomy): Eukaryota > Metazoa > Arthropoda > Insecta > Diptera > Conopidae > Myopa > Myopa testacea. The sequence continues at coordinate 2,802,765 of OX451346.1, read as the reverse complement.
TTGAATCAGCATTTGAATTTATGAATACAATTGATTTTCTAGAATGGAGCCGGCATCAGCCGATAAGCTTATGGAAGCATTTCAAGTTTTGGATCCGGAGGGAAAATCTTTTCTTACAAAGGAGGAGATGAGCCGTTTAATGCTGGAAGAAGGTGAACCATTTACACAGGAAGAACTAGACGAAATGATGGCAGTTGCTGTAGATCCAGCTACTGGAAATATTCCATATGCATTTTATCTTAATCATTTAGTGGTAAATAAGTAATTTGTAGGTAAATATTACATAACTAAAATAAAATCTTAAACGATACTTTTCGATGCAGTTTAGCCTTTTTAAAATCTTTTGGTCAACATTTTCGAGAATAGAACATGGACCGTTCTTCAAGGCAACAATTTATTCAATATTTTCTTGTATATAACGCGCAGAGTAGAGTTTCTTGTATATAACGGTAGAACTGTGAAAAAGTACAGGATTTTCCTAAGAATAGAAAATGCAATGAATTAGCATAACGTTTTCGGAATTCGTATTTACAAGAACAACTCATTTGATCGTCGTAAAATAAAAATAAGTTGTGCGGTATAAAAAAGCATCAAAAGACTTGATAATAAGGTACAATAAACCGCAACCGTGACGTCTATTCCGAAACATTCCGAAGGAATTTACAGCGCGACGCGTAAAAACAGGCTCTTTTGTTTTTGGTTCAGTATTTTTTGAATTTTGCAATAATTATAATAAATTAAAATGCAAACAAACTGCAAAATAATACATTCGAAAGTGCCTCCATAATATAAATCAAAAGTGCCAAATAAAATAATCCACAAACGGTGTTAATCGGAAGAACAAGTGTTGTGAAACAAGTTCGAAAAGAAAATCGACAGCACAAAATAAAACAACAAGAATTGTGGCAAAACAAGCTGCAGCGAAAAAAGAAGAATGAAAAAAGCACCACACTACTAAATAGAAAAACCAGCTACCTACCACAAAGTGGACAGTGCATAGTGGGGAAAAGGTAATAAAACCTGACGTAACGTAGCGACGCAGTGACTTCGTGAAAGTTGCACGAAGTTGCGTTGCGCCACTGAGAGAGGTCTCTTTGCGAGAGTAAAATCTCGTTTTTTTCGTTTTCGACATCCTCTCTTTTGTACGGACGAGTTGTAAACAATTTATACAATTCCGTAGTAGAAATTGTGTAGTAGTAGTTCATTATTTTGGTACTTGTCTGCTCTGTTCAATTTCATTTCAACTTTAGTTAAATACCAAAGACTACAAGACTGGAAACTCTTGAAAATGCTATGAATGTGTGCGTGCCACGAAGAGCAATGCAACAACAATTGCTAAGAAATTTTTGTTTACATAAAACCCCGGGGTCTTTACGTACACAAAACAAATGTGGTGATTTTTGTGTCTAGAAAATTGCGTTTTAGATAGAATTTTCACAGCACAAAATGAGCACATTCATTTTAATGTCCACTTAATTAATTGTATAGAATATGTTCAAAATCCTTACAGGCACCTTTTTTTGACAAATTTCTAGGTATCATTATTGTTATTTAATAGCAATTTAGAATAAAACTTTATGATTTTTCGCTTCGCGACATATATTTTTTTCTGCTTCTAAGCTCACCACCGCTTGTGTATCCAGAGATACCAACTAACAACTAACTAATATTTGCAATGTAATACATATATATGTATAATAAAGTATTTAATTATATGGCTGCAAACTGTACTTTATTGGTATCATTGGACAGCTATTCAAATTACCTATCCTTTATGTTAAACAATTTTTTATCAAAAAACGTTTGTTTTTCAAGAAAAATTCAATTTTAGATTTGGCAGGCGTGTCTTTGTTTTTATAATGTTTGACAAAAATTGGTATTTTTTTAGTGTTATTGTTGGTTTTCTCCTAAAATAATGCACCGATTATGATGTTATTACGGTAATTATATAGGTTAATTATACATTTTATTCAGAGCAAAATTATTAAATAGAAAAAATTATATAAAAAATCTTACATATTATTTTTCTCTAACAGTAACAGTTACTCCAAAAAATTATAGTTTACATAAATGAAAGGTAATTCGATTACCTTTTCAACGATAATAATATGCCTATATGTGCATCTCAAAAAGACTAGGGGAAATAGACGTGAAACTTTCAAATTTCAAAGGGCTGTAACTTAGAAGCTATATGAGCTGGAGAAGAATTGTTGTTGTTCTTATAATTCTTGTGACAAACACAATACCTTTTCCCACGATTTGCAATAAAAAATTTTTCAAATATAATTATTCACCTTTTTGTTATTAAATAAATTGAATTAAATATTGTTAGCAGGTTGGCACCTCCACCCGTTGCCATGTTAACGAATTTCTTCCCAACTTCACCAAAAGGGCAACAACAATTCAATGCGAAATTACACGTATAGTGTACATGTTTTTTGATTTTACGATTTTTGAGTGTAGTGGAAGAGTTTCCAGTCTTTTAGTCTTTGTTAAATACCAAGTGTCGATCGCATAGGTTGCATAGTAGTGTTCGAATGTAGTGAGTGGGCTCAACTTCGCGACGGGCACCATGTGGAACATTTAGATTTTAAATAGAAAAAAAAATATTCTATCGTTTATTTTGCAAGCATATATAACAAGTATTTCACTCGGTATTTCTATGCAAATCTTTTATACATACAAAAATTGTTTCTCATGTTTTGTGTCAATTTCCTAAGTTGTACTTCTTTCATTTGAGTTGAAAAATGTCTTTCGAAAGTAGATTCCATTTGTGAGATATATAAATGCAAAAAAAATCATAAAGTGAGTGCATCTGTGCATTTGTGCCAAAAAAAATGCATAGAAATATTTAACCAACACTATTAAAGATTTTTGTTGTTGTTTATAAAATTCTGCAGCAAGAGATATAATAAGAGATGAAATAATGTATAAATATTACAAATTACATTAATATATCATATTAAATATAAATGTGTGGATTAATTACATAAATAATAAAAAAACAGAAAATCCTAATAAAAGCAATATTCAGCATTTATTCGATTAGAGGTAAGTACTTCAAATCAATACTATTTTTTAAATTAATATAAGTTTACATTATCAAATACTAACTCATGAGCATTATCAAAATTAATTAAACTTAAGGGGTTAAAACATAACCAATGAATTAAATTCCATTTATTTTCAGTTCCATTTAATCTGTTAGAAAGTTAAGCAACAATTTTGACCAATGAATAAATACTAAACAAATAGTTTAACCAATGATAAAATATCTCTTCATTTATTTGATCTACTGAAGAAATAATCTTATACATTATCGTATAGAATGTTTGTTGTATGTTCTTATAACGAAGAAAAATGTACGTTTCCTGTTTACACATGTGTATCAAAGGTTCGTATTCGAACTTAGAAGTGGATTTATCATCTGTCATCTTATGCATTTAAGAACATGTGTTGTTCATTTTTCTTGAATTTTGAGACAAGCTGAAAATAATTTCATATCTTATCTACATAGGTACATGTGGATAAGGTTCACATATATCCATGAAAAAATACCATATTTTTTATTGAAATAAAAACATCTCTTGTTTTTGACATTAGTCAGTCGTGTATTTTTGACCTTACAGAACAATATGCGTCAATATTTACGCCGTTTCAGATGTCAAATCAAATGTCAAGAAGAATATCGTAAGATTTGCAGAAGATATTCTGCAATATAGAAAACATATCATTATTATAGTAACTATTATATTTATGTATATTGTAGTATATTCTAGTAGATTATATTATACATGACCAAAGTTATAAGTGAATCAAGGAGAATGTCCACTGTTCAATTGATTTTTATCTGATTGAATAATAACTATGTACATCTTTTATTGTTAAAATTTCACCATAATTGTTTTTTATCTTCTTTCATCCTTTATCCTTTTATTCAATATCCTTTTTTCAATTAATTTCACTTTAACACGATTGTAATACTTATTCCACAAAATTTCTCTTATTCTTGTTTTACCCATTCTTTTTTCTTCATTATCGTGTTATTTTTAACGCAAATAAAAAAATAGTGAACTTGTTTTGTCGTCGTCGTTGCGCGTCCACGAAGACAGGTGTTTTTATTTATTTATTATTTTTTCTTTCTTCTTTGCTTGCATCTCTTGATTGCACTGCATTTATAATCAAATACGCAGCCGGGACGAGATCCGATCGCCTTTCGCGCTTTTATATTATTTTGCTATTGTTGTTTTTTTTATTATTATTTTATTTTACAATAATTTAATTCATAATTCGTTGCAATGACGACGATGAGAAAAGTTGTACAGCTACTTACACGCTTTAACCATCATCACATCCACCGTCCGTCCACTTTAAAGTGCACATGGAATGCATGGCAGTTTTATTTCGCTGCTGTTGCTGCTGCTGCAGGTTTCTTTGTCTGTGTTGGTTGCACTTTTGGCCATGTTGGTTTTTGAGGTATGACTTCTTTTCTTCATCCTTCCCGTTGTCTGTCTTTCTTCGTTCATGCGATCTCAAGAAAAAGCTGTTAAAAAAACTAGTGTATCATTTTGGCATTCGTTTTCGCATGTAGACTTCGTTTAACTTGCTTGTTGTTTTTCTTTTTTTTCTTCTTTTATTTATTTATTTTATTTTTTGTGCTGTTGACGGTGGGGAGACAAAAATTTGTTTTCACAAGTGTTTTCTTTTCAAAGACTCCCAGGCATGAGTCAACAACCAACGCGTGTGTCGATAACATTTCAGAAATTGTTTTCTTTTCTTCTCCTCCTCCTTCGGAATAACACTCTTTTCTGTTCGCAGACTATAAAGAAAAAACTGCAGGTGTTTGTTTAGTGAAAAGATTTAAATTGCTACGATTACACAATATGTTTTACTTTTATATTTAGAACTCATATATATTTAGTGTAGGCCATCAGCTGGTTTCTTACAAAAAAAAAAAAAAAAATACAAATTATTATCTCATCCGAATGTTTACTCTTTTAAATGAAGCAATATACAAATAGAAATAAAAAACAATTAATAAAATAAAAAAAAAATTAAGAAAATTAAAAATAAAAAAAATTAAAAATTAGAAAAATTGTAAAATTAAAAAATTTGAAACAAAATTAAAAAAACCTTTTTTTCAAAAATTAAAAGAAAACAAATAAAAATTTTTAAAAATTTGTTTCCACAACTAACGGGATTAAACATGAAAATTGTTTTATAGCAATTTAAAAAAAAAACCAGCCGATGGCCCACCCTATATTAACATAATATACAATTTTATTAGGTATTTATAGAAACCATAAGCAATAAAATTTGTAAAATTAACTTGTTTTTCTCTTTTTTCAATTATAGACCTTGTGGAGAAGTGTGAATTACTCTAAATTTTGCTGCAGTGCAGCGTTTGAATGGGAATTCAACCATTCATTTGGAATAGAAAGAAAATCTAAGCTAAGAGCAGATATAAAGTTGTTAGTATTATAATAACTATAAAGAAATTTTATCCCACATGCGAGAGTGGTCTTGTGTACGTTGTTTTTGTTATGCGTTTATATATAATTATGCGAAATCACATGTGAACAATTCGAATTCATAAACAACAGTAAAATACAAGAATGATGAATAATAATTCTAGTTAACAGTTAAAACTTAAATCCAAACTAAGACTATTATTACTCCTCCAGAAGTTTTAAGGCGGAAAAGCACATGTTGTTTAAAATTATGGAACAATAGCAATAATAACAATAATATGACGAATATAATGAAGTTAATAAGATCAGTAAAAAAGTGTATATGTAAGAAATGCCAACATTAACGGCAAGAATAAAATCAACTGATAAGGGATCAACTACAACAGCATTAGCAGAAGTTGAAGCTAAAGCAGAATCATCATCATCATTAGTATCAACATCTTCAAACAGAACAAAAACAATGGCAACTCATGCACTAAACAGCAGTTTTGATGTAACTGCAACAACAGCTGGTCTTGGCGATGGTGTTGTTGGTGGTGGTGGTGGTGCTGCTGCTGACGTTGTTATGCCAACGAATTCGAATGCTACAACAACTTGCACTTTTTCCACAAATAACAGGCAGCACTTCCAACAACAACAACTATCACATCAACCAACACCATCACAACTCAATCATCAGCATTATTATTCGCATCAGCATCAGCAACAACAGCAACAACAACATCAACCAACACAGAAACAACAACAACAACAGCAGCAGCATCAGCAATATTCAAACACATCACCATCTCTTCCGCCTTCTCATCATCATCATCATCATTTAGATGAAACTGGTTTTGGTTCTGGTTCCATTGCTGTTGATTCTGGTAGCGTGACTTTTAACGGAAATGCTGTTGCTGCTGCTGCTGCTCCTGCTGATGCTGCTGTTTCTACATCGACTTCTACTTGTGCTGCTGCTGACACTGCTGGAAATTTCAGTGTAAACAACGGAAACATTGCCAGCGTCGTCACACACTCAAACGGTAATAGCAACGTAATGAGTGCAAATTTTTCTAAAGCCACCACCGCAACAGCAACTCCATCACCGCCACCATTAACAACAACAGCAACAACAACAACGATTCAAATGCACACAGCAAATACAACAACATATAATGCAATTCCAGCAGAAAACAATAAATTGGAAACTTTATCGAATGCTGGCAGCAACAGTTTAAATGGATCGATCAAGAAATCTTCTTCCCCATCGCATGAATCTCGAGAGGATGTTGCATCGTTGGGCGGCGGCGGTGGAGGTTCATCAATCAATAGTCAATCAAAAGCAATGCATAACAATAATAGTAATAATAATAATAATAATAATAATAGTAACAATATTAAAAACATCAACAATCACAGCAACAACAACAACATACACATCAACCATTTTACCAAAGGTAAGTAAGGAAGTAAACACACGAAAAATCATAATAATTTATTTAAGGATTTAATCATGTATTAAATATACATACATTGAAGTAAAGCAAATTGAAGTAAAAATGTGAATTGAATTTTTGGAACATTTTCCACGAAAATATCATACAATCGCCAACATGTTATTAAAAATGTTTATGCTTTCTAAAAAATGAATTCAAATAATTAAAAATGAATGAATTAACAAATTTTTTAAATTATTTTTATTTAATTAAAACAGGTTAGAGTGCCTAAGTTTGGGTTAATTAACTAAAGTAAAGGTTTTGAAAAATGTGCTTTCATTTCGTTTATTTTAATTTTCAATTCAATTTCTTAAAAACTTATTTTATTACTAAATTTCATTTTTTTTTCTTTTATTTTTAAAACGATTTTTTCTTGAAGTGAAGCGTCTAGTGAACTTTTTTCAGTTGTTTGCTTTAAGTTTCTGTGCAGCAACAGAAACTTGGCATCGTTCGTCGTTGATACGCTCGACTGATTTTTTTACTCTTGCTAATTTAATATTTTTGATTATTATTTATTTTTTTTTGTTTTCTTTTCTTGTTGTGAAAAATTTCCCCTCCGTTTTTCAAAAGTTTTATATTGCTTTTTATTGTTAAGGTTGTCTGCAAGTTCATCAACACAAGAAATTACTTCATTCACCAATTTATTCGGTTTCTTAAAATTATTATCGCCGGAGTTCTTTCCGTTTTTGGTTTTTCTTTCAACATCTGTTAAAGTGTTTGTAGGAAATTATTTAATAAACTGTATTGTATTTAGAAAGAAAGAGAACTTTATATAGTCAAAGTTCAACTTCTATTTAGTAGAAGACAAAAATGGTAATATCTATAATCTTTTAATCAATCGCTTTTTAAAAGCTTTTAAAAGAGTTAAATTTTAAATTCAAAATTTATTATTATTGTATTATTTTTTTTAAATGTTTATGTGGGAAGTGGTTCAGCTCTAAATATCGGCATTTAAATAATTACAGATAAGCTACTTGATTATCAAAAATTCACTATAATTTACGGTAAAAAAAAAAACCTTAGAGTTCTATTAAAATGTTTACCAAGAAATCCGAAGTTTATTTTTAATATTATGTTATTTACATATACACTTAACATACTTATATACAGGCAGGTATATATCTACATATAGATACATACATATGTACATATATAGTAGCATGTTTATCTTAATTAGAAATAAAAAACCAAACTATTAAACTGCATTAACACTGTATTTAAAAAGTTTCAGCAACTCTTCTAAACGATAATAAACTTTTCTACTTTAATGTTTAAGAAAAGAGAATGAAGTTTTTTTTATTCTTGCAACCAGCATTAGCATTAATTATACGAAATACCCAACGAAAAAAAGGATAGAATAAAATAAAGAAAGCTAATTAACTAAATATTCATGCAACTCAAATTTAGTTTCAATTTAAGACTAAAGTTTAAGGAACGAGTGAAGTTTAATTGAATGAAAGTTTAATTGAAAGTAAAATTATATTTATTTTAATGAGAATAAACATATATTTTTAATTCTTCTTCCAAATTTAATTAATAAATTAAAGTATTTTGCTAAAAAATGAGCACAAAGAAACCGTAATAAAAGAATTTTGTAGAAAAAAATCGTAGAAAAAAATCAAATTTGTATAGTATATTGTGGACATTATTATCGTCCAAAGATTTCATAAGAAAAGCAACAACACAGTGGCAACACCTCACCACATCTCAGTGACTGAGTGTAGAATTTTAAGAAATGTATTCCACGTTTTTATAATATTTAACATATTGTATGCAAGTCAACCTTCTATTGATTATAATATTTCTATATTTAAACATTTTACCATCCAGTTATATTATATTTCTCTAATATGATGATAATGTTTCGTTGAGTGTAATTTACTTGATTATATTGATGTCAGCAAGTCAAAGACCTGTCTTGTTGCTTGTAGCATAAACGTAAGATATACTAGTCAGCTCTCACACACGGTTCATGATGTTTGAAATTGTTTACATTACTTTTGATCTAATATTTTGAACTCACTTTACAATTGGCTGGAGGAGGGAATGGGGTGAGGTGGGGGTACATAAATCTAGAAAAAGCACCAACATACGAAGCAGCACCATCAGCAACAGCAGCGGCAGTCGTCAGCAAATCTCTTGTGAGATCGAGTATCAAGAAATGGGCCTCAACGAATGCAATTACTCCAATCTACTCTTATGTGGAGTCTTATGTAAATACAACAGCAATAAAAAAAAAAACAAACTATAATAACAACATGAACAACAACATTAACAAAAGAAGTTTTATTCGAATGACTTCTGGTTGCACGAAGAGATTTACACAAGTTTGCTCTAAATTTACATACATTAATTCTACAATTGTACAAGTAAATACTATATTTAGATTTGTATTTATATATGTACATATGTGCATACAGTAAAGCAAATTAAACTATATATAGAATCTCGCCTTCAAATTAAACTAAATATAGATCAATCCTTAAAATATTCAATAAAAAATACAAAATAATGGAGAGAATTATTACGTAATAATAGTAAGTGCGTGTTTCATACTAGAGTTGAGATAGTAAAAGTGAGAGATACTAAGTAATGCCTGATACTTGCTTCCTCCTCCTGAAGTTCCTCTCGAGTGGAATGCAGGGAACCTAGTCAACTCTCAGGCGACTACGAATGGAATACGAGATAAGGAGATATCTTTGACAGATGTCAGTCATTGTGCAAACAGGAACAGGCGTCACAGTCTAATAGCGGTGACGATCATTTCGCGATAATGCATTGGTTCATATGTAAAGAAACAGCCGTCTCTAGAATAAGCATGTATAATAAGTAAACATAAAGGATAGCATGTTAGTAGAGGAATATGTGTATCCTATCTATCCCAGGATCATACCTGGAATGTAAGTGAACGAATATTATATGCAGAAAGAATACTGAAAATAGAAGTGAATACTGCAAAAGTATTCAATGTGTTGAACAATATTTAATTCATGATAAGATAAGAGAAATGGTACTCTGACATCGATTTCAATATAGTTCTCGCTTTAACCTTAAATCTAAAAAATTTAATCAGGAATTAAATTGGAATTAAATGAAGTACGGGTAGTTAACCAATAACCTAAGCTTCATGGTGTATACAGTGTTTTACCTGAGATTGGACAAAATACTAGGGCGTGTAGGTTGAGTCAAGAAAAAAATCGTATGGGAGGTGGGGATCATAATAATAAGTATATCTTTTGAATTATGTTAGCCTCTAATAGAATGAAATAATATAAGAGATACATATTCTTGGATTTGTAGTTATATACATACTATGTATGTACATATTTGCTTGCATTTGAGTACATATCTACTTATTTTTTCATACTTGTTTACTGGGGAGTAACGCAGCATTATCACCACCCACATCTGTTGTATGTTTTATCTTTAGTAGCTTCAACAACAGCAACAACAACAAGAGGAGCAGCAACAAGTAAGGTTATGGATCTTTTTTATTCAATGATTTCTTTTAATTGCTTTTATTTTCCCTTCGAGTGATGTTGTTGCTGATTGCTGCCATTGAATTGAAAATTCGTTGCATGCAAAATTATGATTTTCCCAAGACACGATTTCTCTCTAAACCTCTCTTTTTTACTCATGACCTACGAAAAGGTACTCAAGAAAATCGTCATGCAATAATAATGATTATAATAACAATGCAATAGCGTAGCTTTTTTTAAATACCTTTTGACATGCATTTTCAGCGTCAAGCAACAACACCAGTAAGTAGTAAAATAATATTTTTATTGTTGTTGTTGGAGGTAGAGAGGTGATAGTAAACGAACTAATTTGTGGCTTGCAATATACATACATATACATATATGTATATGGTGATGGTGATGGAGGGTCGAGCGTCGAGTAAGAAAGGATTTAATCGGATCTGTCTGTATTGTGAATCAGTTAAAATATCTTCATATCCCATTGGAACCTATTGAAACTTCTACATACTTACATATGTATATATTTTTCTATGTCTATCTATGAATGACTGAACATTTTCTAGAGTATTCTGAAAAATTAGACATGAATACGAATACCGAATATAAAAGAGGTTAATGAAAGCAGCAACATTTTGAAAGTTGAGGCGACATAAAATATTTGAAGAGATGTTTTTAATCTTAGCTCATTGATCATTTATGAATAGAGAGATAGAGAAAGAGAGAAAAACATACATACACGCATCTAGGATAAGCAAAGAGAAGAAGACGACATCAAAATGTTACGTAAACGAAAGATTCTAATCGAAAAAACTTAACTGGCCCAGTTTATAGATGAAAAGTGTATATGTGACATCTATTTAACATCAATTTAAATTAATGCTATTTATTTAGTGTACAAAGAGAAGTTAGTAAAAAGAATGATAGCGAGAGAGACGAAGAAAGGAAGAAAGTGAGAGAGAAAAGAGTTCAACGGGAAGAAAGAGAAACTTAAAAGGGCGCAGACACAAAAATCACCCACAACAACAAACAAATAAACAAAGGCAATCTAACAGATGTTGAATGTACTCATATTTATCCAAACTAAGTAACTAAGTAAACAATTGATTAAAAATGAAAGTAACTCAGTAAACAAGTCAATAAAGAAAGAAAACCAACAAATATAACGAATGGACGTAAAGAATAATATATCAAGTAAATTATTTGTAATAAATAAGTAATATTTTATAGTTCTAAATTCTATTTGCTCTAAAATGTAATACAACAACATTTAGGAATAATGTAATGTTTAATTAAATGTTATTTCAACCCAATTTTTAACCTTATTTAGCCTAATTTTGTATTCTTACTTACAATTATAATCTTAAATACAGTTATTCCTCAATTATGTCGTTCTTAATTACAGGTACATATTTTTAATTTTAATTAAAGTAATGCTTAAATTTAAATTTATAAAAAACATTTTTCATACATTACATTCACATAATTAATGACTGCAACTAAAAAAGAGAATTGTATTCGTAGTATTAAAACAAAAAACAAAAAATACGCGCATCGGTCGACCAAGTTAACCAAGTTAATCGAGGGTAACTCGGGCCAACACTCCAATCCATTTAAAGTAAAGTATTTATAGGGAAAGGAAAAAGTATTCGTTTAATTTTAAATCACCGCCTTTTTACACTTTTTACTTTCTAAACTACTCGCTCTCGTCAAAGAATAGAAAGAACCGTAACATAATACAATAATAAAAGAAAAAAAAAGCAACCAACAACAACAAAAGCATACAAAATAAGCCCATTAAAAGATTTTGGAAGCAAAAAGCTACTTTAAAACAGTGGTTTACTGTGATTATAAAAGATCATTGTAATCTTTTGTGAGTTTCTTTGGTTTTGTTTTTGGTTTTTGATTCTGTTTTTCCTTTTGTTTTTTTCCATTGATTTTGAAAGCATTATGTTAATAGAATTACTTAATATAGTTTAGTTCAATTGATTGAGTCTTTGGGATTTAATTGATTGAGATTAAGATTTAGTTTAATTGAAAGTGATATTTTAGTTCAGTCTAAGAGTTTGTAAAGATTGTGTGGGGGGCGAGGAGGGGGGTGGGGTTAGGTACAATAGAGCAACTGGATATACAGTAGTAAGAAGTGAAAAGTTTTTCATTCATGAGAGATTTCATATCAATAGCACATCGATTAACATCATATCATTATAATGGATCTATTATTTGTAAGTACATAATATACATATATAAGTATATGTATGTAGCTCATTAAGAAACAATCGGAGTTCGTTTTTTTAATATTCTATTCAAAGAATAGAATGCTTTTAAATGCAGCTTATTTATTAAATACTTAAGACAGAAAAAGCGGTATCCTTATTGTATTGTTTTGTGTACTGAGATTTGTAGACTGAAGACAAAGACGACGCTGACAATGGCGACGATGACGACGGCGACTACGGCACGTGTTTGGCAACCACAATTAATTCCAACAAATAAAAAAGAATCAGGGATAAGTTCTTTTTTGCATAAAGAAAATAAAACAACAACAACCACAATGAATCAAAATAAAAAATGTGTCTCTTTTACATAGAAAATGTAAGTAAAAAAGAAGAAGAATAAGGAAATGAAAAAAGTAAAATTAAATAAACTACACGAGATACAAGAGTTTGTAACATAAACTTGGACTAAACTTTGATGGGTCTTCTCTGTTGTTGTTATTGTAGTTGTTCTTATTGTAGTTATTGTTATTATACTATTTGTTGCTATTGTTAATAGAGGAAACACCATGTGACATACTTTAGATACAATCTCAATCTATTCAAATAAGTTTTCACAAACTCTAAAATGTATGTCAGTTAGATAAACTAGTTAAAAGATTTAATTACGATGAAACAAGTTTTATTTCATGCTTCAAAACAACAACAACATAAAAATTTAGATTAACAGTTTGTTATGTAATATATATAATAATTTAATGAAGATTTAAAACTTCGAAGAATGTTGAAATTAGTTTAAAGCTATAGCATTAAACCAAACATATTATTTATCGAATTTTAACACCTTAAACACAAATCTTTCCCAGATTTAGCACAGAAAACATGTCCATAGACTTATTTAAAAACTAAAAAGCGTTACGGATAAACATACATATACTCTTATGTATATAATATCGTATATCATATTTTTTTTTTCTTAATTCTTAAACTTTGAGCTTTTATTAAATTAAATTTAAAGACTTGTATTAAATGAAATTTAAATTTATTGATTGTTTTCTGTATATACGAGTATTTATGTACATATGTATGTATGTACCAACTCTTGTAACCCGGCAAATTTTTCTTTATTCCGATAAAAAATGTTTACGCTTAAATGGACTGTATTCATGAAGCTGGAACTAATCCATCAATTTGCATCTTCTTATTTTTCAGTCGCGTTCGATGCATTTTAGTAGAGTAGAGTTAAGTAGAGAGTAGAGTTAAGTAGAGAGTACAGTTAAGTAGAGTAGAGTAACTCAAATTTGCACGAACATGTTAACTCATAACAACAACAAGATTAAAGAGAAAAATGCTTTGTTAACTGTTTATTAGTATTATCGTTGTTAATGTTTACATACAATACATATACTAAATATATACATATGTATATGTTTACATGCATGTACATATGTCCATTTATACAAGTGTCCATTAAAGTGTTGCTTGTCTATCACTGAAAATTTTCGATTCGAGTTTTTCATATTTTTTTCATAAGAATGTCCAGGAGACTGACACGCTTTATTATTTTTTTGCCCTCTTCCCTCCCCTTACTTTATTTGTGATACACCATGGGTATCATGGCACGACTTACTGACCCACTTTTAGACACGTTTAGCAGATGTGAGAGGATATTTTATTCACCATCGAGAGATAGTTAATAATAGAATCAATTAAAGTGAAGATTATATCATGATACAACTCTGATTTTTATGGAATTCTTTGGAGAAAGTACAATATTATTATTGTTTTTCTATATTATAAGACTAGCATAAATTAGAAACTTATTTTCAATTAATTAAAAGAAGAAACGAGTTATTTGTGAACCTTCATACTTGACAACAGCCTTTCAGTTGGGATTTAAGAACCCGTTTTTAAAATCTTCGCGCATTCCATGTTTATGGAACTCTCTAAAGTTTTCTATAAGTTAAATTAACTTTTTGTTAAGTTTTCCATAAGCGAAAAAGCTTTACACACCTTTTTTAATTGTTAAAGGATACAATAAATTATACAAAAATTGCATATAATATTAAATATAATAATAAGTAATATGGCATATCTATATATAAATAGGCCACACGAAAAGGGTTCCATCACTGAATGGAAAGACAAGAATGAAGACGACATTTTATCTGTATTAAAAGATATCAGGCATTACGTCTCAGTACATAAGCATGTTTATCAACATATGTTGCTAAGCACAGAAAAGAATCTAAACGCAAAATTTTAATAATTAAATGCTCAAATTATCTAATCTAATTCAATGTTTAAATTTAAATAAATTAATATATTATATAACGAAGAGCACTGAAAAAAATTAACAAACAAAATCACCAAACGACAAAATAAATCTCGATAAGTGGTATAACCGGTATTGATTAAGAGAAGAGATTACCTTAATCTGTCGAGAGTTAATCTGTGATGTAAGTTACAACATGTAACCCATCCTTATAACCTCTTGTTTTAAAGAAGTATTTATTTCAAACTCAAAAAGAACTTTTATCGGCAAAAACATTCTTTACACATGAATCATCCATTCATTATATCAATTCATCTGAAACGATGAACGAAATGGAATGGTGAAAGAAAAGAACGAAGGAAGGAATACATACATACATTTATACCTACCTCCAGACAGTACCCGATGAATTTCTTCTGGTATTGTTGTAGTTGTTCTTGTTGTTTTGATTTAATTTTTGTTTTTTACTTCTGATCTTTTTATTGTTTCTTTATTTACGTTTCGGTTTTTATAGGGACTGTAAAAACGAAACACAAAAAAAAAAAATCGGCTCGATGAGTAACTTCTTGTTGTAGGAATGTGAACAATGACGAAATCAATTTTAATATTCTTGAGCTTCTATTTTTCTCGACTTTTCCGGTTCTCAATTAATGATGATGATTTTTTATGTCTTTAAATGCAATTCTGTAATGAAATGAAAATTTTAAGACAAAAACACAAATACAAAAACATTCGAAGGTTTTACTTGTCACTACATATAGTAAATTTAAATGTAAATATTCGTTGTAACTAGTTTTATGATTCCTGAGTGCATTCTTGAAAGAAATGCAGAGAATGGAAAGAAATGCATAGAATCATCAGAGAATTAATGATGAATTACTCTTTGAAAATCTTTTAATTATAGAAATTATATTTTTTATCTTCTTATTCATATTTTATATTTGTTGTGGGAACATTTCCAGACAACCCATTACAAAATTATTATAACAGTATTGGCGGTGGTGGACGCATGGATGGAAACGATGACGATGATGATCTCGGACCTTTGCCAACGAAATGGGAAACAGCCTACACCGAACGTGGAGAGCTGTATTTTATAGAGTAAGTTGCAAAACGAATCCTCAAAGCAGTCGAAAGAACCTAAGGATCAATCGATACTCTTTCGTAAATAAAATTTTAAATTTTAGTAAGTTAGTTTTTATTATTGATATTTTATAGCCATAATACCGGCACTTCGCACTGGCTCGATCCACGTCTCTCGAAGTTCCAAAAGAAATCCCTCGAGGACTGCAGTGATGATGAACTTCCATATGGTTGGGAAAAAATTGAGGACTCACTTTATGGAACCTACTATATTGATCATGTAAATCGACGCACTCAGTACGAGAATCCTGTGCTGGAAGCTAAGCGGAGAGCAGCCGAACAACGGAAACAATTAAAACCCCCTCCAGCACCGTACAGCGGAGTGCGTGAATGTGGCGAATACAGCGGCAGTGGTGGATTAGGTGAGTCTGTAAATACAGGAAATGATCCTCTACGATGTCGACCACCACCTCCACCAGTGGTTGTTGGGATGGTTGAAAAAACACCGCTGCCACCTCCACCGCAGTCGCTGCAGATGCTGCCCTATAAGTTCACCCGTAATCCAGCAGAAATGCAAGGCGAACGCATTACCACCACATTGATGAAGTCAGCGCGCGGTCTGGGTATTACCATCGTTGGAGGTGATGATACCATCGAACAATTTCTTCAGATCAAATCGGTTGTGCCGAACGGGCCAGCCTGGCTGGACGGACAGCTGCAAACGGGTGATATTTTGGTGTACGTAAATGATATTTGTGTCCTGGGATTCACACATAACGAAATGGTCAATGTTTTCCAATCGATTCTTCCTGGTGAGACCGTTGTCCTCGAAGTTTGTCGTGGTTATCCGTTGCCCTTCGATCCCAATGACCCCAACACAGAAGTGGTCACCACCATCGCTGTGGACGGCATCACGGCAGAACCTGAAAAACAGCGACGCCTTCTTTTGGATTTAAATATGGATGGGAACTACAATTTTTTAGACGTCTCTGATGGCTTTGCTGGAGGAGGAGGAGGCAGCAACAACATCAGTGACGTGTCGCTTAAAAATGCCGCACCACATGCTTCAGAGTCGCCGGGCGATTTTATACTCATGAAGAAGAACGAAGTGCTTACGTTCTCTATTGTTAAGGGCGCTATGGGGTTCGGCTTCACCATTGCCGACTCTGCCTATGGACAAAAAGTGAAGAAGATACTCGATCGCAATTGTTGTAAGCAGCTCCAAGAGGGTGACATTCTGTTGGAGATCAATTCAGTGAGTGTGCGCAACAAAACTCACATCGATGTGGTGCAGGTGTTGAAGGACTGCTCGAAAACAGCACCAACAACGGTGAAAATACAACGCAGTGGGTCGAATTTTAATGGGACGTCAAATTTGGGCGGTTTGAGCAATGTCACGAAACTACGCAAGAATCTTATTGGCAGCAACAACAATGGCGGTTTGTTTCGCAGCAAAACTCCCACCGCCGATCTTTACAGCACCCAGCAGAAGGAAATATTGCCGATCAGACCCAAGACGCCGCTGGTGGATACGCGTGGACGGGCCCAGACCCCCAACAATGAACTGAACGACGCTGAAGTGGCAGCGGCTACCAACGGTATCGATTCCAATTCTGCGGACACCTTGGATCACCATTCATTGGTGAATCCAGCGTCGGACAACAAATCACCGCAGCCGGATGCCAAGTCCACAAACAGCTTACAGGAGCTAGATGCAATACAGCAGGAGATACCATTCATGGACCCCTATCCAAAGTTGGTGACAAGTTTGAGTGAACGTTTAGCAGAAGCCACGCTACTAAAGGATACGTTGGGCGGGACGCACAGATTGCACGGTATGTTTGTCTGAAACTCTGCTAAAAGAACTTTAAATGATATGATTTTCTTTCTATTTTACAGCTAATGCCGTTGCTCATTCTAACAATTATGATAGCCAAGAATATATTCCCGCTTCGTGTAGTTACAGTGGAGTTGGTGGTGGTGTCGGTGGCTACAATCCTATCTACGGCATGTCGCCAATGTTGTCGGGTAACTTGGCCCCCATGCAACATGCGGTACATTCCTCAAGTAATAGCGGGACACTTTACAGTCCCTCTACCATGCATTTGATGACGACGACTACAACGCCAGTGCCAACATATCACCACGAGTCCTGCTACTGTTACGAATGCCAGGACTATCAGCGTTACAAATATCGCCATCAGCAACAGCATCATCAACTGCAACCAATTCAAGCTAATTATTACACTTTGCAACATCCGCAGCAACAGCAGCTTCAACATCAACAACAACAGCTCCAACATCAACAACCACCGCTTAATCATCATCATCAGCAACAACCGCTGTATTCTCCTTTACTACATGCGACAACGGCGGGAACTACAACGACGCCTCTGCAAGCCGCCCACATTCAGAATGAACGAATGCAAAAACGCGTTAATGAACTGCTAATCGACCGACGCAAGGTGGGCTTTAATCCTTTGGAGGCGCATTATTCTGTTGGGCTCTCGACGGGATATCATTTGCCAGTCTCTCAACAGCAATCGCCGGCAGCATTGTCCCAACAACCGCACACTAACTGGAACTACACTAACATGTTGCAGCCTGTCATGGTGGGTGGAGGGATGACCCAAGTAGGCGGTGCTGGTCTGACTAATGGAGGCACTTTAACGCCTATATTGCGACATCATTTAGATGAAGTATGAAAAACTAACTTAATATTTTACGAATTTTAACGGTTCAGACAGAAATTACTTGCGAAAGAACAGATTGTTAAGATTATAGTTTTGTTTATTAGAATTTGCATTCTTGCTTTCAAAACTGTTATTTCACTTTACTACAGGATGAAAATCATCAGTACGAATTAACAGAGGTCACCTTAGAACGTCAAGCGTTGGGCTTTGGTTTTCGTATTGTTGGTGGCACTGAAGAAGGTTCACAGGTCACTGTGGGTCACATAGTACCCGGTGGGGCTGCCGATAACGACCATCGTATTGCAACAGGTGATGAAATCCTAAGCATCGATGGCATCAATGTGGTAAGTACATAACTGTATTCATGAGCGAATGATTAATACATCAAAATTTTAAAATATTCTATAATTATGTCCCATTACCAGGTTAATTCATCGCATCACAAAGTCGTTTCGCTAATGGGTGAAGCAGCTTTACGGGGACAGGTGAATATGATTTTACGCAGGCGCACTTCACGTCATTTGGCACCCATGTCTGCTGCTGCATTAAGGCATCCGTCCAACAACATTCGTTATCCATATGATGTGATTGTGAGTCGGCATGAAAATGAAGGCTTCGGTTTTGTTATCATTTCGTCATCCAATCAATATTACGGTTCTACAATAGGTACGAATAATTATGTTTTTAGTCTTATTTTTTAGATTTTAAAATAAAACAAAGAACTTTATATAATACAAGGGTATTATTTATATAATACAAGGATATTATTTATATAATAATGCCTTGGACTTAAACAATCAAAATCGGTGCTTAAATGTGATCAGTAGATTTTTTAACATGTTTATTATGTAGAACTGAAAAAATTGTATAGAATATAAAACTCGGAGGTACTCGAAAGCTTATAGCTTGAATATTGTTTTTGCTGAATTTTTCATTAGTTTCTACCTCTCTTTCGCAGGTAAACTGATACCTGGAAGTCCTGCTGATCGTTGTGGCGAACTCAAAGTGGGTGATCGGATCATTGCTGTTAATCGTATTGAGATTGCCGGCATGTGTCACGGCGATGTTGTGCAACTTATCAAAGAGTCTGGATTGCATGTGCGACTGACCATCGGTTGTCCAAAAGAAGGTAATCCCTTAAGTACATCTACTCAGGCATCGCCGGGATCATCGCAACTGGTGTCTCAACAATCATCGATATCACCATCATTAGCAGTCGCGAATGCAGGGGCGGTAGGGGCATCGTCGGCGGCGTCGTCGACTCCTTTTCTGGCACCTAGTAATTTGTCACAGCATCAACTGCCGCAAAGTGAAACACCAACGTATTTCGAACGTAACGCGCAAATAACTCAGAATCCACAATTATGACTCTGAGATTTGCGCATACGTTTGTACAAAAGTTTTCTTTAAAACAAAAGAAAAATTCACATAAATTATTCACTTACAAAAAATAAGTTAATAATTTTTAAGCTTGTACATAAAATGAATTAGATTCATATATTTAAGTGTTGTAGTGTTGGGTGTTCGTGTTGGTGCTCCCTTGAGCCCATCTTCCTTAATTGAATTAAACACTTGTATGTTCGGTTATATAATTTTATTTAATACTTCATTTTATAGTATTCTTTTTTTTATCACTACTTAATCGCGACTTAGTCGCTCCAGGTATATCACTCGACTCTCGTTGGTCTCTTTTCTTGTAGCACGTTGCCTCGGTTGACGCACCCGTCGACCGAACCAAAGTAGGTCAGAATGCCGTGTATCACACTTTCCAGAATTTCACAATATTTAAATTGTGATATTAGAAATATCAATACGCGAAAGAAAATCGTTCCTAATTTAATTCTTACGCGTTTGGATTCTGATCGTTTATTCTTCCAAGCCAAGCTTTTTTATGGTCTGGAAGTTTCCTATTGAACGCTAGCTTCCACAATCCATTCCATGCAAAGTGCTATGGTTGCTTGACTTTCGAGTATGCTTTAATAAAAGCTTGACTGGAGCTTCTGGCTTACCAAGCAAAGTGCTGTGGTTGCATTAACTCAGATATTCTTCGTTTTCTGAACACATTTAATTTAAAATTTCGATGGAAACCGCCTTCTTTAGATCTGATACGATCGAATTCTCCTGGCTTAAAACATAATTACTGTGGTTTCAGTACAATAGTTGAGGTATCCTTTTATTATGGGCTTGTACAGCTTCGTACCATTTAACAGCTTTATGTTCATACCATTGCGTCCAGGTACGGATTGGTAACTCCGTTATTCTTATTTCTTCTTTTTCCTCCATTACATGTGCACGTTCCCTAAACACATGTATATATTATTGTAAAAAGAACTTATTTTACCTTTAAAATGTTTATACCAGGGTTACATTGCTGTTGGATTTTCTCCGGCAATCATGCACCTGAGATTTCGTATGATATCTTTCGGATTGAAATTAGGTGCTTTTCCAACCTCATTCACCAAAATCATTGGTAGAATAGGTATGTACCATAATGGTTCCATCGTATGTAAGTTTTCCTGTCGGAGTAGTGCTTCATTGTCCGGAGGGAAAATATATTGAGGTATTGGCGATAGCTAAATTGAAAGATATCGGGGAAATCTGCATCTTTACCAGCCATGCACCGAGTACCAAAGTTACCGATAGGTTTGAGGACCTTGATGTTATTAATTCCAACATACGTGCGTCATTGGCCAATAAGGGAAGTGTACAAACCATCATCACCATAACGGTAATTGGTCATATCTATTGTGAACCCAGCCAAAGTTCTTATTGACATTGGTTTTTTTTCCATCAAACGAACATAATCTTCCTTTGCACGGTATTGAGGCCATCTAAAGGGCAAGGAAATAAACGCTCTTTGCTAGTGAGTGCCAAATCTAAGAAATCCGTCTCGAAGAAGTTACTATACGTTCTGCTTAACGTTTTATTGTTAATTTCTTCATTTCCAAAACAATGCAAATTCCTGCAGTTTCCAAGATTTTCCATCCAAGTTTTCCGTTCCTCGGTACGTTTTCTTGAAAATAACATATCAATGACATCATCATCAGCTGCCACTGTACGTAAATGATATTAAATGTTGGTTCAAATTTTTAAAATATTTTCTTAATTCCGTACAGCTGGAGGAACAAACCTTTTATATAGCTTTCATTGGTATGAGGGGTATTTTTTTCCGCTCCTCGTATTTAGAAATAGAATGGAATAGTAATTCCTTATTATCCATGTCAAACACTTGTACGACGGGAGTTATAAATTGTTGCAGAAATCCCATCTGCAAAATTGGTTTGGCCAATACTTGTGGAAGAAGTTTATTATTAGGCCATTTATGTGAGCCCCATCCCGTCCCGATCAGTCATTAGAATGACTGCCATACCGCAGTGTTTTGGGGTCATCCGGACTCTCATACCGCTGGTTGTAATTCAAACCAATGGTATTGCACAAGTTATTTATTATTTTTTTTGTTTTTACCTTCTCTAACCTTTGAACGCATTACGAACGTTGATGTAATTGCTGGTGTATTTTTTGATGGTGTGATAATAAATTAGATGTAGTGAGATGATTAGATCACCCTGATAAGAATCAGCGTGTATTTCTTGTGGCCGCCGCCGCCGCTGGAGGTATTTCACACATATATACTTCTAATGCTCTTTCCAGTGCATCCAAATCTTTGTTCCATAACATTTGTATTGACGTGTCTTTCAATGCTGCCAACTCCAAATCTTTACCTTTGAACGTGACCAAGTCTGACTGTTTCTGAAGGAGTTTCTGCAAGTCATTATCTTTTATTTTCTCCACATTACACCTTAATTCATTTTTCAATCGTTTGATTTCGCGCAGGATATCCAAAGTCGTAGGAAAAAATCGTAGGTGGTCACGATCAAAACATTTCATTCCACCACCGGCGGACATGACAGAATTTAATTTAAAATTTCGATGGAAACCGCCTTCTTTAGATCTGATACGATCGAATTCTCCTGGCTTAAAACCATCACATAATTTACTGTGGTTTCAGTACAATAGTTGAGGTATCCTTTTATTATGGGCTTGTACTGCTTCGTACCATTTAACAGCTTTATGTTCATACCATTGCGTCCAGGTACGGATTGGTAACTCCGTTATTCTTATTTCTTGTTTTTCCTCCATTACATGTGCACGTTCCCTAAACACATGTATATATTATTGTCAAAAGAACTTATTTTACCTTTGAAATGTTTACACCAGGGTTACATTGCTGTTGGATTTTCTCCGGCAATCATACTCCTGAGATTTCGTATGATATCCAAAATCATTGGTAGAATAGGTATGTACCATAATGGTTCCATCGTATGTAAGTTTTCCTGTCGGAGTACTGCTTCATCCGGATGGAAAATATATTGAGTTATTGGCGATAGCTAAATTGAAAGATATCGGTGAAATCTGCATCTTTACCACCCATGCACCGAGTACCAAGGTTACCGATAGGTTTGAGGACGTTGATGTTATTAATTCCAACATACGTGCGTCCTTGGCCAATAAGGGAAGTGTACAACCATAAATTAGATGTAGTGAGATGATTAGATCACGCTGATAAGAATCAGCGTGTATTTCTTGTGGCCGCCGCCGCCGCTGGAGGTATTTCACACATATATACTTCTAATGCTCTTTCCAGTGCATCCAAATCTTTATTCCATAACATTTGTATTGACGTGTCTTTCAATGCTGCAAACTCCAAATCTTTACCCTGTACCCTTAGTTCATCCATCATATATTCCTTGCGTCTCCTGTAGAATTCCAAACGCACATCATAGTATTCACGAAGAATATCCAAAGGTGTCTCGTAGTAACATATACTCTGGTTTTTGTTGCATAAGTAGTATGTATTCGAGCGGGTACAAATTAAATCTAAAATTGAATACATGGCATCATTATTTTTGGAAAGATTAGCAAAGGTTTCCGGTTTAAATGTAACTATAATTTTTACCGACTTATCCGAGATATGAGTTTTAAAATTTGTTATGCAATTGCGACTTTTTGTGCATAACGGTTTTAAAACTTTGTCTATATAATCCTGCACTGAATAATTTAATGGCAATTCCGAAATTTCGACTGTACAATTTTTTTTTATGGTAATCTTTCCCGAACATTGTGTACTTAGTGTGTGTGTGTACTTAGAATTTGGACAACTTTAAAATATACCATGGTAGTTTTTATACCATGGTAACATTTCTGTTGGTTGTTCGTCGCTGAGCATACGCCTTATATTTTTAATAATACAAAAAGGACTGTAATTTAACGAGTTGTAATTAAAATATAACCAATGCCTCTTCCGCCATTGATGAGAACCATAGGAATTATGGGTATGTACCATTTTGGTTCAATTTTTTCATTATTATCGCCGACTAAGTATGATAATAATCTATTATCCGCTGGATGGAAAATTAAATTTATCAAATGTGTCATCTTTACCGAGACATATGACGGCGTTGCCAAAGATTTCTTGCCTTTTAATCTTGATCCATTAAAACCAACAGGTTCGAGTAAATTGATGTTGTTTGTGCTTACGAAATTGTGGGCCATACCCATAATGATTTTCTCTAAAGTACTTTCTTTGGGATTGTAAGTACATTGATCTTTTGCAATACTGGCTAACTTAGACACACGAATTTCCCTACAATCTTCAAGTTGGAGACATCCATGTCAAGCACTTGTACGACGGGAGTTATAAATTGTTGCGGAAGTTGTGGAAGAAGTTTATTATTAGGCTTATTATTTATTATATTTATGTGAGCACCATCCCGTCCCGATCAGTCATTAGAATGACTGCCATACCGCAGTGTTTTGAGGTCATCCGGACTCTCATACCGCTGGTTGTAATTCAAACCAATGGTATTGCACAAGTTATTAATTATTTTTTTTTTTTTACCTTCTCTAACCTTGAATTACGAACGTTGAGTGGTTTGGCTTCAAGTGCCAATACACCATGCGTTTCGCTTTGTTTTATACTTAAGGAACCAACAACCGATGATCAAGCGGAGACTCCTTCCGTCAATATTAGGGTGCAAAATGGGAGTTTTTTCCACCTCCTTCGTTGGCTTCCAGGACTGTATTGCTTGTTGGAATGTTCTAAAATTAAATTAATGGAAGAATTATTTCTTTGTTTCCCTTTTTATTTCTTAATTCACTTTTTTTCCATATATTTTGGAAATGCACTACACTATTACGTTCGCGTGTAGTGTGAAATGACTTTCCACATACTTCGCAAACTGCACTTTTATTTGAATGGCTGAATGGATAAATGATCTTTTAATGTTTTTATGTTCTTAAGTTCTAACTTACAAAAGGGACATTCCAAAATCGGTTCTTTGCTATGTTCCGATGTTTTATTGTAATCCTTGTTGTTCTGTTTCCATATTATTACAACACTCAGGACGTATCCACTTCCTTCCAACACTGGAAGGACGTATTGTTGGAGTCCAATGCATGTATTTCTTGATTTTCCAGTTGTACTGGAAAATCATCTGACATTTTAAACTTGTTGCTCAAGTCCAAAGCCGCAACATTACATTTTGTTGCGTCAATTATTTTGAAAAGGTTTTCCTTCTTGACCATGATGGCCAGGGACCTGAGGAGCAGGAATGTCGTCCATCATTGAACAGCATTGCTCTGCTCTACTTCATTTCTTTCAAAATTATCTACTTCTTGTGGCGATACTTTACCATATGAACTTGGCCTTGACTCACTCATGGAGTAGTATTATGAAACAATAATAATACTGGCCTTGAACTGGAACTGGAAATTGCGATCGCGACATACAACGTAAGTTTTTATTTATATATATTTATATCTATTGATATATGTATGTATATTGACAGTTGAAAATGCATGCTAAATATTTTATTAGAATACTAGCTGACCCGGCAAAAGTTACGCTGCCATATAATGGATATCAATTTTGGTAGTTGCACTTTTCCTGATGCGCAACACATCCCGGCTGACTAATATTTTACAAATATTCAACATCTGGCTCGTACTCGAATGGGAGACGACGAAACGAAACAGATGTATATGCTCGATGTATTTGTTGGCGTTGTTCCAATTGTCGTTGGTGATTTCGTTCAGCTCGTGCCTCTTGTGATTGAGATGCACGCAATCGTAACATGCTTTCACGCACATCTTCATTATCTTGATATATTTGTTCGTCTGTCCTTTTTGCTCTACTATTTAGCATATTTGTTGCATTATTCGCACAAATGGGCCCCCTTGCGTCTTACTGGCATTGTTCGCTGTAACACGGACAAATTACCAAATTGTTTTATTTACTGATGGTACACCGATAATGTATTTGTTCAACTAACCTTCCGTATTCATAAAACACGCAATAGATTTCATATAAATTCAAATAAATCGTACAAAATTGTTCACGTCAAAATGACGCAAAGCTTCTTGAAAGTTCTATAAGGCACGCGTAGCGTCAGCTGTCAGCAACATAATTAAATTCGTTTTAGTTGAAATACGAATGTTAAACTAAAATCGCGATTAACACTAGATTTACCGCTTACCGATTCTATAAAACACTATAGCAGATACAAATTTTACACATTCAAAACACTAATTTTCAATTCCAGTCAAAATGACTGGTTTTGGTATAAATAGGTATACAAATTTCTTGGTAAATCTAGTGTTAACTAATGGTAGGGTGAGGGTAGGAGGGTAAAATATACCTTACGACCTATTCTCACATCTACCAAACATACACAAAAAATTTCATCAAAATCGGTCAAGACGTTTCGGAGGACCGCGAACACAAACACCGTGACACGAGATTTTTATATATATAGATATCTTCACATTTTAAATATAACTTTTAAGCTTTTCCATTGTTTTTACTTCTGAATGTAATAACTTGTTTGTTAAATTAACTAGGCTTTAAAAGTAATTTAAAATATATTTTTAGAATTTTATACTCGTACATACATATGTAAATGTACATACATATATGTATATATACTTGTATATCCAAAATATTTCCCAAAAGACTGAAAAGAATTATAAAGAATTTTATCAACACATATTTTGTAAATGCATTGAATAGAAACATTTTTTGGATAATTTCTAAACTGATGTACTTTGGCCTGAATACATTCAAGTTGTACCTACATAAATATATATATATATATATATATATACAATATATAATTTAATTACTCTACATAACGAGATGTTATAAATAATGAAGTACATTTTACATTCAGCTTTTCTTGAAAATAAGCTCAAATCTATTTTGCTCAATGAAATGAACTTCATTAAAAATAATGGCGCAAATTCATTGTCCGATTGAGGAGGTTCTAAAGCAACTTTATCCACTCTGATAATGAATAGAAAGTTTTTATCTATTTATACACAAAAAAGAGGTAAATTTTCTTTAGAGTCAACTGCAACATTAGATACCCTTATCACTAACATTAAGTAGATTTCAAGTTTTGAGTCGACTATAGCTAAAGTTTAATCGATCAGTTTACACAAGATGACTATGAACTTGCGTCAATATTTTTAAAGTAAATTTATTCGAATAATGCATAGAATGAAAATGTAATATTTTTAAATAAGTTTTACGTAAGAAAAAAAATTTATTTTTCTATAAAAATAATAGAAAAGTAACTATTATTAGTAGATTCTAGATAAACTCTAAGTAAATAACAATCGCTTAACCGGATACAAACACTGCAATTCATATATAGTACACGTCTACAATAAATAATTATACAAAATGCTACATAATTCATATATGTACACTTATTTATAAACAAAACATACATATTGATATACAAGAAAATATAAATATTTAAAAAACACATATCACTGATCACGTATAAATAAAAATATTCTCTATTTATTGTTGAAATATTTCTGTGTTTTTATTAAAAAGTGTAGGAAGTATGTTTGTAATTTAGAATGATGAATATATTACATAATATACGAATTTGTTTCTTGTCCATAATATAGATTAAATCAAGCATTTTAGACGTTTTCAGAACGGTTTTGCTGTCACTGAACGTACGTAAAATTTCACTTGGGCCGCGGAATTTTCCTAGCGGAAAATTTGTATAAAGAATTGAATACAAAATTGCGCAGATAAACATAAAAGTAGTTCCGTTCTGCGAATGTACGTCACAAGTGTTTTGAAAAAGAAATAGATTCACAACACACGGCACAGTTGGAACAGCTTAAACGTTACCTAAACACTAAAATTTCGTTGTTGTTGGTTTTTTTTGAAGTTTTATATGGTAAGTCAAACAACAACAGTTGTGGTCTTTATCCTACAGTAAGCCTATATTTCCTAAGCCTGAGATAAATCTTTGTTATTTGTATTGCTGGAAAGGTTATCGAATTATCTTTTTTTCTTAAACCTAGTACGAAATTTCATAAAAATTTTTTACTCTTATGATCCTGCGAAGTATAAGGAGAAATATTGAATACTTACGAGTACGCGATTGTGATTGGTCCTGCTGAAAGGTATATGGGTTAATTATACATGTTACTTAAAAAAAATTAATGTATGAAAAAAATAGTACTAAAAATCTAAAATTTTATTTTACCCCAAAAACGAACGGTTTTCGAATGGTTGAAGTCTATTTTAAGATTTCTCGATATTAGTCGTAGTAGTAAAACGGCAAGTGTAAGTCGAATCCAGTAGATGGCGCTGTTTGTTTTTTTAGGTGAAATAAAATATCAGATGTGCATCACGAAGTTTAAGGTTATTTCTTTGGTTATTTTATTTTATTATTTAAGGTTATTTTTCTGTCAAAATCTTATCAACCCATACATACATAACTTGTACATATATTGCACTTGCCTTCACTTACGATTTCACAACAGCAAATTAAAAAATCTCGTAGTTCAGTGTGGGTGAGTGAACAACCCACCCAAATTAGTGTAGTTAAAAAATTATCTCTGTCCTGGCTGGCAACAGATAGATTAAAGCTTCTGGGAATATACTAAATTCTAAATTCCAAAATTAATTAGATTTGTGATTAGTTACCGTTCAGTTTCCCTAAAATAAACACAGCAACAATATCAACAAGAAAAACATGAGTAATCAATTTCGAAAACAACCAAGTGGTTTTGCCACGAAAGCTATTCATGTCGGCCAGGAACCTGAGCAGTGGAACAGTATGTGTGTTATTCCGCCGATATGTCTCAGCACCACCTTCAAGCAAGATGGCCCCGGCGAGCACCGCGGTTTCGAGTATTCTCGCAGTGGAAATCCAACAAGAATGGTTTTGGAAAAATGTCTAGCTTCGCTGGACAACGCAAAATACGGGCTAACTTTCTCCTCTGGCCTGGGGGCAACAACTACTGTGCTCTCGATGCTGTCGAACGGCGATCATGTAATTGTTGGTGATGATGTTTATGGTGGAACTAACCGTTTGATACGACAAGTTGCATCGAGGCTCGGAATCGAATTTACTTTTGTGGATCCGACGAATCTACAGGAGTTTCAAGTATCGTTTAAACCAAATACTAAATTGGTGTGGTTGGAGTCTCCAACCAATCCGTTGATAAAGGTCGCAGATATAGAAGCCATCAGCAAGATATCTCGTCAAAGAGATAATATCGTGCTTGCTGTCGACAATACGTTCTTAACATCGTATTTTCAAAGGCCTCTAGAATTGGGTGCAGATTTAGTATGTTATTCGTTGACCAAGTATATGAATGGTCACACCGATGTTGTAATGGGAGGCATCACCCTCAACTCTGAGGATTTGTATGATCGACTGAAATTTCTACAAAATGCTCTTGGTATTGTACCGTCGCCGTTCGACTGCTATCAAGTCAATCGAAGCCTAAAGACTCTGGCTATACGCATGGAACAACATCAAAAGAACGCCTTGACTGTTGCTAAATATTTAGAGTCTCATCCGTTTGTGCAAAAGGTACTTCATCCAACTCTTCCCTCGCATCCTCAACATCTGCTTTCGCTAAAGCAGACGTACGGTTACAGTGGTGTGTTTTCGTTTTATATTAACGGTTCCTTGGAACATGCGAAAGCCTTCCTTCAAGCTCTCGAAGTGTTTGCGTTAGCGGAGAGCTTGGGCGGATACGAAAGTTTAGCAGAACTTCCCGCTATAATGACACATGCTTCAGTTCCAGCGGAAGATAGAGCAAAACTGGGCATAACTGATACACTAATTAGATTGTCAGTGGGATTGGAAGATGAGGAAGACCTTATTAACGATTTGGAAAATGCTTTGAAAATTGCCCAAAAATTGTGAAACGTTCTCCATTATTTGCTTGGGATATATGTACATACGTTAAAATGTCACTAGTAAATATAATTGTAAATTTTACCTGTAGAAAAATATTTTATATATGTATGTACATATAAAGTATATTTTAAAATTTATAAATTTTTTTGTTTTGGGCATATGTAGAGAAAAGTTTTATAGCAAAGTTTACAAAATAACTTTGATCATTAAATATGAAGAATTATACAAACTGTTTATCAATATTACGAAATTTATTTAAATACATATAAAAACATGCTAAACACATTTTATATCGGCTTAATCTTGAAATGGAGTCCTATCAACGAGAATACTAAACACTTTAAATCCTGCACCAAGTAGTAGAAACCGCGCAGTCCCTCCGGATCCTTTGAACGATTTACATCCACCAACGAGCCAGTCTTTGATGTGGTGAACGATATGTGTTCATCGCCAATAACTATTTCCAACTCCTGTAAAAATACAATTTGAGTTTATCACAAACAATTTTGTTGCAAGCTAATATCTAACCTGTCGGCCAACACGATCTGGTGGTGGCCAAGGCGAATCATCTTCTGCCATAATTTCAGAATCCAGTATTATACGTTTCAGTTCCTCCATTACCGACTGATGGACAAATGCTTCTTTACGAATCATTGTATCATTTTTATAATTGGAATTGTTGGCGTACCGCAATTTGCCATCAGGCCGGAATTCGAATTCCAGAAATTCGTGACCAAATTTACCCTTGTGCCCGACATAATATCGCAGGTAAAAGTCTTCAGTGGACATAGTAGGCATTGAGCAGCTATAGTTTTCACTTACAATACTCTTGAAATTCTTTTCTATTTGTGAATCTTGCTAATTTGTAGCGAATATTTACTTATCCAATTCAACTAACCTACTCCTTTTTACAATGGTTGCTTTTCGTTATCTGTCAGAAATTGTTTCTGGTCTGAGATAAAACTTGGCAGCACTCTTTGTGATTATTTTAGGGGAAATAATCTACACGTAATGGAGGATAGCAGCAAAAAGAAATCCCGCAGAACATCAATACAATCCTTTCGAATACTGATCAGCAGAATTATTATACTATTCAGGAAATCATAGTAAACTGAGTGTTAAAAAACTTTAAAATATATTCGACAATTTTTTATTTATAAGATTGACAATTTTAATTTTACAAATTTTTAATTTTTCAAAAATCCTAGAGAAAGTTTTAAGTGTACATGTCCAAAATAAACTGCATGCATATGCACAAAGTTTCCCTTAAAATCCTGCACCGATCCTGTTAATAAAATATGCCTAGAAAGATAAACTCTACTTTCTT
This sequence comes from Myopa testacea, assembly GCA_949629155.1. Classification (NCBI taxonomy): domain Eukaryota; kingdom Metazoa; phylum Arthropoda; class Insecta; order Diptera; family Conopidae; genus Myopa; species Myopa testacea. The sequence continues at coordinate 2,771,506 of OX451346.1, read as the reverse complement.
GGAATTGAGATAATTGTATTGATTAATTTAATTATACATTTTACTTAGAAAAAAATTAATGAATGGAAAAATCAACACTAAAAATCTTGTTTTTTCAATCTCAATTTTTTCGAAAATTAATAGTTTTTGAAAAAATGTTATTTCTAGAAGCCAATTTGAATAACTTTTCAATATCAAGAGCATGGAAATATGTCATATAGTTAAGGAGATACGGACACGTAACTTTCAAATTTCATGGGGCTAAAAGTCTAAAAACAAAAGGGGGCTGCAAAAAATGTTGTTGTTGTAATTAGCGTGTAAAACAACAACGCGTAATTAGCGTGTACGAAACTCGTAAACTGGTTGGAGACGCTTGCATTCATGCAAGTTCAAACCTCTATTGAATTATAAATTCTCAAATGGCTCACTAGCTTAAATATTGGTACACATGCAGTTCTCTGGTGCATATTGTTTCTTTGATATTTCTCTGCATACATATTACAACTTAACAATACAAGCAGAAAAATGCAAGAAATATTGGCAGCACTGTTAAGTTTTTAATTTTTACATATTGGAAGCATTGCTGTGTGCATCAAAATTTAAAACTTTGACATCGTGCGTAACATTTTGTGTTGCGTATTTGTTTACCTTCCCCTGAATGTGTCGTATAGTTGAAATGGAAACAGTTAATAAGAATTGCAATCTCTGATTTCGTTCATCGTTCAAAATTGTTGTTTCCAACGGAAAGCATTTTTACCGTTAATCGGCGGAGGGGTAAGGCTACATGTTCATATGTTTGTGTGTTGTTTCTATGGAAGAAGCAACGAAGTTGTTCGCATAACTAGACAAAGTAGCAGAATCATTGGACGCGAAATTTTGGCATTGCGGTTAAAATATCAAATTTTCAATACAAAAAGGACAAATTGTGTTAAAATTTATAATTTAATAATGTGTGAACTTGCAGAGATAATACATTTTATCAAAATATTGTGGATTGCTGTTAATTTATATGAAAGTAAGTATTCTACAAAGAAGTAATGTATATGAAAGAATATATCTAGGAGAAAAAATATATCGACCAAATTACTTATGTATGTACTGTTGTAAAATGTAATGCAGCTGCTGCTGTTGGCTCCATTGAAGCCATCAAGTTTCAGTTGCCGGCTTGGGGGTGCTTTGAGCGAATGAGTAACCCACATGGTGAGGGAATCTCGGTCAAAGTAATTTTACATCATTGAGACATTGGAGCGCCAATTTCTGGAACGCTCCATAAGTGCTCAATGATAGAGCTTGTTAGAGAGAGAGAGAGGGTTAGTGCGCAGGTCATCTTTGTAGAAATTGCCAAGAGCACCGTTCGCTATAATGCATGAATTTGAGCGAGAATCAAAGCTCACGCACGAGTCCACAGCGACTAGGTTACTCGCTTTAGTAGAGTAAGCGACCAGTACTTCCGAATTCTGGTTGATTTTGCGCAGTGAAAATTCGCAGAGCTTTCGACTACAAAACTTTGAAATTAAACGTTCTCAATTTCAGTTAATTGAGAAAAATTCAATTATTATTTTTCAGCTCCGTTTAATAATTTTTACTTTCTTATCTTCGTAATTTCTTTTTTTAGGTAAAGCTGCGAATTTCTGAGCGTTTGACAATCGTATTGGTCGTTGGTCAAATTTAGAAATAAAAGTTTTACACGATGTACAATGTAAAAAACATGGTACAGTTTACATAGATTTATTGTACATTTTTATTTATCTCAAAGTAGCAATTTTTTTAAATAAGCTTAAAATGATAAATTTATAATATCCATGAATTTTACATGTACGAAATTCGCACCGTGAGTATGTGCAATGGATGCTAAGCTCAGAAGATTACAACCTTGTCACCAAGTAAGGCCAACTGCAACACAATTGCACAATAAAAACATTGGAGCAGCATCAAGTGGAGGAAACCAAATGCTTAGAGCGTTGATGACATCGCTTTCTAGTCAGCGACGAAGAACGAAGAGTTCTTTCGCTGGGGATATAAAATCTCTTGACATTGAGTGCAACTTTGTTGTATTTTCATATTCCGTCACTGCAACAAAAACAACTAGTTTCCGAAATGCATCCGATGTGATGTAAGCTCTAGCAAGGGTAATGAACCTGCGCCCGGAAAAACGAAGTAGTTCGTTTGGATACTTTAACTTGCAACCGTCGAAATTATCAAGCTAAATTGCAAAATATACAATATAAATGTTTTTTTTGTATGATATACATTTTTATTTGATTGTTTACAGTAATTGTTGACTTTGTCGTCTATATGCTATTAGGTGTACAAATAAGTTTCCGCGGTTTGTCAAAAAATGGCCTCACCAGAAGGTTATGGAGAAATTGTCTGATGTAAAACGTAATATCCCAAGTTTCGTCATCCGGCAACACCATAACCTTAAAGTACTAGTGGTTCCGTATCAGCATCACGTAATTTTTTTTCTGCAAAAATGTCAAGTTTTGTGCCGAATAAGCATCATTTGCGGGAACTTTTCATTTACTTCTTTAATTTGAAAAAATCTGCTGCTGAAGAGAATACTGGAGCTCTCCGAACACAATTGATGAGATTGAGTCGGGCACTTAAAGAAAAACGCGCCCATTACTACTCCAGACACGACAAAATTATTCTTTTACACGGTAATGCTGGTTCACATGTTGCGGCGCCGGTAAAAACATACTTGGAAACACTGGAAAGTTTTACCCCACCCGCCGTATTCATTATTGACTAAAATTTACTTTATACGTTTTGATTATTTTTTTTTGGTTATATGAACGTTTACATGTTTGAAAACAACCTGTTTTAAAAGATTTTAAAGGATTAGTAAAAGATTATTAATATATTCTCTCTATTTTTCAGATATTAATCTATACTGTTGAAACTGAAATACATACGTTTTTAATAAAACGTTCGAGTTGTATTTATTTATAAAGAAGAAAACAAGAAATGTTTTATGGACATCCAATGGTTTCTCTAGAGTATCGGAACGTTGTGAGTAAATAAGTAAATATTTTTAATACAAATATAAGAAAATCTTAAAGACTGAATGCAACAAACGGGTTATAAAATAATGCACTAAGAAAGTTTAACCCAGAATTACAAAATCAAGCTAGATTGAAAATGCAGAAAATTGAGTTTTAAGGACAAACAGAAATTAAAGAAAACAGTGGCTACAAAAAATGAATTGGATGAATGAAATGTACATTTAAGACCAGATCAAATATTTGGTAATATTACAGAATTAATTTTTATGTACGTATGATTCGTAACAACAACAACAACAACAACATTATTATGTCTTCTGCACATAACACAAATGCTAAATTGCACTCCAACATCGCCACCACAGCCACCTCGAGCATCACTTCCAACTCCTCCTCAGCCAACGTCAATTTCTATCAGTTTCTTTGCATTGTTAGCGTCTGCATCATCTGTTATTACAACAGCGCTCGGTGTGGACTCGTTTTCGACGATATCAGTGCCATTCGTGACAACAAAGATCTGCGTCCCAGCACTCCATTGAAGCATATATTTCGCAATGATTTTTGGGGCACACCAATGCGCAAGGAGCAGTCACACAAATCTTATCGACCTCTCACCGTACTCACATTTCGCTGGAATTATTGGGTGCATGGATTGAGTGCTTTCGGCTATCATGTTGTAAATGTCATTCTGCACATTGTTGTTTGTTTGTTATTTAGACATGTTTGCCGGTTGTTGTTGATGCATTGCGCAGGCGTCAGTTATAGCAACCACAACAAGAGAGACATAACCACCGCCAACACTACCACCACCGGCATTAATAACACCAACACAATCATTAACCCCACCACGAAAACTGTCTCTGGCACCACGGATGCAGCACAATCGTCGGCAATCGGGCCGCAAAACAGCTGTAGTTTTATCGCTGCGCTCTTGTTTGCCGTTCATCCAATACATACTGAAGCTGTTACTGGCGTCGTCGGACGAGCCGAATTGTTGTCGTCCATATGTTTTTTGGCGGCATTTCTCACGTATGCCCAGTCGGTGCAACAGTCCTCACGTCGTCGCACGCATTGGCTCTCACTTGTGTTAGGTTTCAGCGCCTGGTTGCTTTCTTCGATGTTGTGCAAGGAGCAGGGCATAACAGTTGCCGGTATCTGTGTTGCTTATGAGTTGTTTATTGTTCAGAAATTTCGCCCTCTGCAATTGTTGCATTGTTTTAAGCGATTATTTGAAGAATGCAAAGTAAACGGTGGAGCAGCATCATCTTCTTCATCACCAACGACATCAAAGACAAATAATGTACCAGTAAAAATTACTACTGCTGCGATCACCACATCGTATGTTACATTTTGGAAACGACTTGTGTTCCTGTGCTTCATAACGGTCACCCTACTCGTGGGACGATTATATGTCATGGGGTCCCAGTTACCTGTATTCACACGCTTCGATAATCCGGCATCAGCAGCAGAAACTCCATCGCGGCAGCTCACGTTTTGTTACCTTATCTACCTCAACAGTTGGTTGTTGTTGTTTCCTTGTGATTTATGCTGTGATTGGACAATGGGTGAGTTTTGTAGACATACTTTTGACTTGAAATTCATTGAACATAAGCGTTTAGTTACTTAATAGTTAACTGCAGGAATACTTTTCAATCGCTGCAGCGCGAAATTTACTTAAATTTTATTTCTTTTTTACTTTATTTGTATTTTTTTTTAATATAATTTTTTGGTAACATATTACAGTCCTTTTTCTTAAAGAGGATTTTATTTACGTAATGTTTGCAAAAAGGAAAAATCTTTTTTTAGAGAAATTTGCACATTGGAAATAAAACGTTTATTTTAATTTGTTTCATAAATAATATATTTGTTTAAATGAATGTACCAATTATACTGAATTACAGATGCGTTTAGGTAGCTTGTTCGTCAAAAAATGAACCTCTTACTTTTAGCAGCACTATGATGGGATTCAGTTCAGATGGTTGGGCGGGACATTTAATTTTTTTTAGAGTTGCCTTTTTTTTACTTTGATATTTTTGCTTTGAATTTCTTTTAATACATAATTTGATGTACTTGTCATTATTCACAACTATCGATGCGAATGAGTTCTCCAACGTTAACTATCGCAATGCTCGACTGTTGACAATACATCTGTAGGAACAGAAGCGTTTTCCTGATCTTTACCTAATGTACAAAATTAGTAGTACATTCCAGTTTCACCATCGAATCGATACTGTTTTTATTCTTACCTTATACCACAAATTATGCATGTACAATAAATGTAATCATACAAGAATTGGAAGAAATATCGTATAACAAAATGAAAAAATAATAGAAAAAAAACAAAAGAGAGTATTGTGGTGGGTTGTATTTGGTATTTCAATTATTTATTTTTTTATTTATTTATTTATCACCGTAATGGAAATTTTTAATTTTCACAAATTTTATATTACATTATTATTTAATTGCATGTACAGTAGCGACTCGGTAAAAGCAACCGATTAATGACAGGGGCAGTTGCAACTATCGAGTTTGTTGCGTTTATCGAGTCTAAATTTTTGTATGAAAATTTGCAAATTTCACAAAGTTTTATAAGGGTTTCATTAGAATTCATTATTAGTTTATTCATATTTTGTTGTATTACAAAAAAAAAGAACTTAAACTATTCACATTCATTGTGTTTAAGAAAAAACAAACAGAAACAAGAACCCAAACATTTCTTAAAAAGGCTTTAATTAACAAAACAGTTTGATAACAATTTAGTTTACTGATTTAAAGAAACTAGAGATTTTTGACTGAACTTTTAAGCTCTCTACCTTTTTAAGACAACCAGCCTCTCTTAGCTCTTGCAGCATTAAAATTTTTTGCACAGGAATTGCATTTTGCTCTGCCCACTGAATGCATGTGTTTAGTGCTTTTATGGCGTCATCTGTCTACGTTGGGAAGCGAAACCTCTACTTCCGGTTCCGATTCATCGTCGGTCTTTGATTCTTGCTGCAGGTCGTCTTCATTATCTGTGATTTCAACAACATGAGCTAATTGTGATTGATGGTCATTAAGCCAACTTAAAACATCATCGGAGGCGACTGTGTTAGGACAAATTTGGTCGACTAAAGCTGACACCGATTAATTACACAATTCATTCTTTCGTTCAAGTCTAAAGAATACCGTTATGAGTATATACACTTATATGTGATTACCTACTTTGTGCTTCACCAAGCACGTCCGTCCACCTCAAACAGCTTCTGCAAAAGAAAGAAAGATCTCCAATTATTTCGCAAATAGCTTCGTTTTTCATAGGAGTTTTTTGTAATACTTTTTTTAAGTCATTCCTTATTTCTTTTTTTGGCATAAATGTAGAACAGCTGCCGAGCTCAGATTTTGTTAATTTTTTTTTTATACCGTTAGTTGGGCCCATCAGGAACGGAAATGCAACTTGGATTTATAACCGTTTGAAGGTCATCTCCATCTGTTGACAATAATTCAGTCGTTATGTTTTTTTGTCGTTTGAGAATCAAGAAAAATATCTTCCATTAACGAAACCAGACATTCCGTAACAAGAGAAGAAGAAAAAAAATAATTTTAATATTATCCCAGTTTTATCCCAGCACTTAGGTCACGTGCTTAGCGATTAGTTAGAATTAGTTCTCTGGTAATGAGTAATTTTTACATAACGGAAATTCAACTCTACTCCTTGGGAATAGTTCTATGGGAATTCAATATGCATGTCCTATTTTCTATGCGGCGTTTTTTTCTAACCTTTCTCGCTTAAATATTTGCGATTCAGATAAGTTCTATTTACTAAAATAATGATAAAGATTAAATGAAATTATTATAATAAATTTTTTGTTACTTGATATTTCTATGTTTTCTTTATGAACATTTACTATTTATTATTTATTAGTAAATATTTAAAAATATTGAGTTCCATGTTACTTATGTTTAAATAACAACAGAGCTGAAAGCGATGTCATATGTCTATAACAGTTATAAGTTATTATAAAAACAATTTATTTTTACAAAAGATATATAAATTTTATTTTTGTCGATATTTCCCCCATGCGCTTTGATGACTGCTTGGCATAATTTCGGCATTCTTTTCAGCAATTTAGTGAGGGTGTCTGGTTCTATTCTAGACGAGGCATCTTGTTGTTGTTGCCAAAGGGTTTCTGAAGACGCTGGCACCAAATGTGTAACTGTCGTTCTATGTCTTCCCACAAAAGCTCAGTGCGATTCAGGCCGCTTTGGGGTGGCCAGGTCAATATAATAATTTTTTTTTGTTGCTGCAAGTCTTCCAAATATCAACGGCGTACTTTTGAGGTGTGTTTGGGGTCGTTGTCCTGTTGAAATATGAATTTTTCTCCAATTAATCGCATTTCAGATGGAAGAGCATTATTTTCCAGGATGTCTTTGTAGCATTCTTCCCTTAGGATGCCACTCTTCGCAAGTTAAACCAAGTCCTGAACACTGCTGGTCATAGTGTAATATCTATATCATGTCTTTGGTTCTCTTCAGGATTTACTTTGTTCGTAGAATTTTATTTATGATTTATATAAAATCTTTGGCTTGGCCGCAGAGTGTGCCAGCCTCAACTAAGAATTTATTTCTATATGTTATATTCGGCCGGCAGAGTTCGCGAGGGACCAATGGTGAGAAAATGAAAAGATAATTGCCGGTGTTGGGTTCGGATCGAATTCTAATTTTTATTTAAGATAGTTTGCACTTTTATTGTAAAAATCAATGGCCGTTCTTAAAACTATTATACAACTAATATTAAACTATTATACTATCATCAAGGCCGTTTGCTCCGCTGTCTCCGGCTTTAGCTGCTGGATCTCTGGGTCTCGTGCCTGCTCTTCGGCTATTTCGTTGAAGTCGAAAACAAAAACTTCACAAACCTCTAATCCTCAGCCGCTGTCCAATTTCTCGCCACAATCTTTCCTTCTTTCTATAATCCTATGCGCCAATGTCGGAGGAATAACAGTATTTCCTGATTTTCTACTTCAGCAATTAATTGCACCAACAATTTTCTATCCATACTTGAAATTACCTAAAGGATGAAAAAGGGTTGTGAGATTGTGTTTTCTATTTGTGAAAGCTATGTGTTTGTGTGGGGGATGTGTGCACAGTTGAGCGCAACACACCGATATATAATATATAAATTAATATGATGTTAGAGTGACAGGTGGAATGGTCAAACTTACCGATGGTTCGGTCTGATGTGTGTTGGTGGATGATGGTGGAGATGAGGTTGTTGATGGTGATCGTGGTGATGATGATCGTGGTGATGATGGGGGTGATGATGATGATGTGGTGATGGTGTGTGGAATGTGGGGAGGAAACACTCGCGAGTGGTCACACGAAAACAGTAACTTAGTTAAGTAACGTAGCGAAGGTTATCCACGCGAAAGTAAAGAAATCAAGATTACGGTGGTACACGCGTTAGTCACAAATCCAAAAGTAAGAAGTCAAAGTAAAATCGCGTTGACAATTGTGTGTGGCGTGTTCAATTCACGAAACGTAAGTGAAAAAGAGTTGGGGGCGGAAGTCAGCAAAACTCATTGACCTGTCAAGAGTTGACAGGTCGCAGTCGCGGAGGTTGGCTGCGCTGACCGACGTGCAATGCATGTGCATCTACAGGGGAGTAGATGGCGCTGCTCTCTCTGGGAGGGCGAAAGAGTAGCGCTGGGGTATGCGGTCGCGTCAGAATGAGTGTTTGGCGTAAACACTATGAAATGAGAAAAAGAATAAGTACATACCTTTATTTATGTAGATTTTAACTACTTTTTTTTAATAAAAATTATTGTTAAATTGGCGGTTATGATTTGTAGCACGGCGAGAGAGGTGGTTAGATTTAGATCTTATGGAATCTAAGTCAGAATTAAAATCAAAATCAAAACTGGCCATGCTCTATCTTTCTCTGAAATAAACAGTGAATATTACTCGAAATTATGTAAAATATTATAATCAATATGAAAGGTTTCACTGCGACCAGCTTTTGGCTGTTCAACAGTAATCCTCTCCCATAAGTTTTAGCATCATCTTGCAGTTTGATGTCAACGTTTTCAATTTGAGCAGAAAATGGCAATAATCCAATCAGGGATGTCAGTCTTTTCCAAATCAACAAAGTTTTAAAGCGCAGTTGCTGCAGTTCCGAGTTTTCTTTCAATACGCTTAACGGAATATCTTCCTCCGGATCTGTCTCATTTTCCGTGAAACGCAAAACATTTTGCCAGTATTTTGCCACTTAAAATAACTTATAAATAACATGTTAACTAAATAACACTTATTTTGGCCCTGGCATAATATGTACTATGTTTCTCGAAGGAGTTCTTTTCGATGCTTTTTTTGATGAAGACGGTTCGAAAATAAGGACTCTATTAAAGATCTTTCTCTATTTAAATTTTATATTAAAAAATATGATTAAAATTTAACAAAATTTCTTAGGTATCTAAAATTGCATTTTTTCAAATTAATTAACTAATAAAATTTTCACAAACGAATATCTACAAAAAATTACCTTTATTGGTAATCTTCGCCTCACAGGCGCCACACGTATGTATATATCAGCAACGCAGCCGAACAAAACAAAATGCGTCCATGCACAAGCGCGTACAACACTCAACTGAGTTGGCACGAGCGCACGCTTTGATACGAGAAAGCCATTGATACATATCGTAAAAAAAAGTTGCTTCGCCTCAGAGGCTATGTTTACCATTCTAGGGTTAATGTAACAGCTTTCATCGAATCTACTAGATCTGATTTTTTTCCTGCTATCATCGCTAGAAGACTGTTTCTATAATACAGCTTCGTTATTTTAATTGCGTTTTGATCCATTGGTTGGATAAGTGGGGTTACATTCGGAAGAAAAAACATTGCAATTATGTTTCCATCTTTTGTTTTAAGCTCTAATTCACTTGGATGAGACGGAGCATTGTCTATCAGAAGAAGCGCTTTAACTGGCAAGTTCTTTTTTAAAAGAAAATCTGTTATCTAAAATTAGAAAATCTTAGCTACCTTAGCTTATGATTTCCGGAAGCATTAGCACAACATAAAACAGTAATGCGTTGTTTTTCTGTCTTTACGCCCGGAGCAGTCCTTTCGGCACTTGATACGTAAGACTTTTCTGGCAAAATTTTCCAGAACAAGCCAGATTCATCAGCATTGTACAATTGATCATTGCATAGACCCATTTCTTCAATTCTTTGTTCTAGTTTGATTTTAAATGCTTCGACAAGCAAAGGCTGCGAAGATAGCTTTTCTCCAGTTATTTTAAGCAGGCGAACTCCAAATCTTTTTTTAAAACCTTGCAACCATCCACGTCGTCTCGACGTGAAATCCTATTATATTGCTCCACATGGGAGCAAAGGAACAGTATTTACATGTTCTACTGTTGCTCTTTGCTAAAATAGGCTTGTGGTACGTATTTTTAACGCCGATGCATGAATTATTAGATTTTGCTTTTAAATGTATACTTACCGATTTTTTATAAAACGTAAATACTTTATAAATAAAATAAAAGTCTTTATACTTTCTTTACTTTATTATTAGCTGTTGCTACCGGAATATCTGTGCCAATATGCTGTTTTCCAAAATTATCTAAAATATTTAGTGATTTATCGAAATTTATATTTTTATGAGAATATAACAAAACTTCTGAAATAGCTCTAAACCATTTTAACAAATTCTCAAGGAAACCTATATTAATTGCCGTATACAAATTTATTTATTTTACTTATTTCAACCTATGGTTGCAACTGAAAACAACAAATTAAAACACTTCGCAAACCGCTAATCCCCAGCCGCTGTCGAATTTCTCGCCATAATCTTTCCTTTTGTCTGTAATCTTGTTCGCCAATGGGGACGAATTGTAAAGAATTTCGTGCATCTCGACTTCTGCAATTAATGTCAGTACCAATTTTCTCTCCATACTTGAAATTACCTAAACGATGAAAGAATCCTGTGAGATTGTGTTAAACCATTTTAACAAATCCTCAAGGAAACCTATATTAATTGCCGTATAGCTTTTTAAGCTTTGACTTAATTCTTCGTGAGCAAGAAGTTCGATGTCCTTAAACAAAATTTTAATGAAATGGCTAATGCTGCTTTTTTTGTAGGTTTTTATGCAGAACTCGTAACATGAAATCAAATAACACTAAAGAATTTATTTTTTACTGCTTATTGAAAACTCTAACACACACATTTATAGATGTCTATGTTAAGAAAACAGGGATTAATTTGTTTATTCGATTTTTATTTTCAGTGTTAATACGATTGTTTGAGTTTAGTAGTTAGTGCTTTCATAAATGATCTAAATGCTACTTTGACTTATTAGTTCGTGTCACGCAAAGGGTCATTAGTTTCATATATTTTAAATTCGTTGGTTTCCAAAGATTCATTAATTTCATATATTTTAAATTCCTGTATACACTGGTTTGTATCAAATAGGGTCTAATTTAGGGGGATTTCTCACAGATTTCCCGAATTTGATATTGACGTTAGCTAGGTAAGCTCAACATCAAGATGAAGGATACAAGATGTATTAACAAAATAAAAACGACTTGGTTTGCTGGCGTCCAGAAAAGTGATCGAGTACCGATCTGTGCCTGTTTTTATATGCGGCATGTAGCGGTACGTGTATATTTTTGTTGGTACTTTTCGTTTGGTACTCTTTCCATTTTTTCGCTTGTTGTTGTAACAGTTTCAAAAATACTCTTGTTATCTTATTTCCCTGCGCTTAGTTGGTATCTCCAACAGACACAAACTGTTATGAGCTATGAAAACGATAGAGGCAGAGATATAATGAAATATATGTCGATATATTATATATATATATAAATATGTGAGAAAATATATGGCGGCAATCGAAAAATCATAAAGTTTTATTCTGAATTGCTATTAAAGAACAGTAATGATACGTAGAAATTTGTCAAAAAAAGGTGGCTGTAAAGATTTTGAACATATTCTGTTGAATTAATTAAGTGAATAGCAGATTTGTAATAACATAACTTGTTTGAATAGCTTACTAGAACGATGTAGGATGTGTGTTGCTCGAGAGACAGTTACAAAATGTTTTTTCAGAACGGTAGCACGGCGCACAGTTTTGCTGTCACAACCTAATTCGCCTAATTCGAAACACAATGCTAAATAGCTTTTTATGGACGACATTTTTACTTCACATTGAAAACCCTTATGCCAGCAGTCATGCTGTCGAAGCTTCAATCTATAACTAAACCACCTCCGCCATCATGGCCCTCATCATCATGGCATACCATCATGGGTGGTGGTATGCTTTCAATAAGCGACTCGATAAAAGCAGCTGCTCGACTCTCTAAGTCAAGCATGTTATTTCTGGCTGCGAAACGCACCAAAGTCACAACATTTTTTTTGCTGATCATATCAATCATTGTGGCGCAGCAAATGCCGTATAAATTCGGCAGCTGCATTTGTTGCCCCACCGCAACCAGCTCAAATCCCATTTCTATGTCAGTGATGGTGATTTCCATCCCGTAAATATATTTCCGCAGCCTACGGAGGGAGTCGCCGCTCGCTGGCACATGTAATTCCGACACATCTTCTATGAATAGCAGTGAAGCCGACTTCAGCACTAAACGATGCGCCGGAACTCTATTAAAAAAAAAAATTTTTCATTATTTCGTGTAAAAATGACTGTGTAAATTTTTTTTATTGGAGAAACTGTTGTTGCATTTGTAGCATTGGAAACTTTCAATCAAGTTAGTAAAAATTACATTCGTTTGGGGGTCTGCTGCCACATTTGGCAGTTCTGCAACAACGCTTGCAGAACTTTCGTCCAACATTTCAACATCTTCCAAGTATTTAATGTGTTGTTGCCATTTAGCTTTATCACCTGCATACCTTCGCCGCATGATAATGCAGGGATTTCTTATATTTTGAACAATGGTGCTTCGACCATTGCTAAGGTTTGTTGCGTTTTGGGTAGAGTGGCAATGGTGCTTCGACCATTGCTCAATGACCCTCCATTATTATTTAAGCATTTGGTCTTCGTATTTCTTAACCAAAGATGCCATTAATTTCTCCAATTCAGACATTGCCTAAAAGGCAATGGGCATTCCAAAAATGTGTAATTTGTTTTCCAATGAAACAGAAGGACTTGATCACATCGTTATTTTCTTTGTCAATCTCCTTTTTCTTTTCCGCAACAAGTTTGGTCTTTTCTTCCTCTATTAAAAAAACAAAAAAATTAATTAAGCAATGCCTTGCACCAAAAGTACATGTAAAAAAATTAAATTTAAATAGTGTTAAAAAGTGTTTTCAAAATAATTTCAATGACCCTCCATTATTATTTAAGCATTTGGTCTTCGTATTTCTTAACCAAAGATGTTACATGTTTTATTAAAATTGTTAATATCGGCTATCGGCTAGTTCTATCGGCTACATAGAAAAGCTTCTGCAACGGGAAACATAATACCTGCGTCATTTTTATCGATATCTTTAACATGAATGATAATGCTATACAAAAAATCCTTTTCGTATATTTTTCTGTTTTGTGCACTATTCCGCCCGTTCCGTCCATGAATAAGGAATTTGTACTTTTTTGGAAAGTAACTTCGATTTTGTTTTGCTTTAATTGGAGCTTAGTTTTAGACCAAAGATAAATTTCGAGCGGTACAGATATTCTTTGAATAAAATTTTTGTACTTGGGACGTTTATTAGGTATGCGTCACCATCTCTATCTCTAGCACGATTTGCTTCAGATTTGATTTTTCTCGCTTTTTGCAAATTGGGAACTCCTTGTACATTTCTAAATTTGCAAAGGAGACGTGACTGTTGTCGTAGTTTTGAATTGCGCTAGTTTGAAGCGTGCTGATGAGCTAGTACGCTTTTTGCAATTGTTCTCCGAACTGCGCGAATCTGTTGACGTTTCGTCCCATTTTTTTGATTTTTATTATATTATCCCATTTTTTTGATTTTTTACCATATCTCCTAAGTTTGAAAAACTTACAGATATGCGATCTGATAAACGCACCATAAATTACAATTTTTTGTAACTATGTATGCACCTAGCGTAAAAACGCCATACAAGATAGTTTTTGGTAATTCCATTACCTGTAACATTTATTACGCATACATTTTTCCATTTCTTGTAAAATTCACGAATTACATCTTTTCAGATGCCATCTTTGCAATAGACATCTCTGTAACAGTATTTTCGTAGTTCTTGTTTAAAATTAAATAGTTTTCGCGAATAAAATCGAAATTTTTAGGTGGAAATTCAAAGGTTTCCACTAGATATCGGAAGGTGCGTATTGAAGATAAAGTTGTATTGTTTGAATGAAGCTATTCCAGGGCTTAGTATGTTGTTTATTGTTTTTTCTCATCTCTTGAATATGAAAAGTGTGAATGGATTTCTTCTTCGTTGTTACATCAATTTGTGTCAAGTTAAGACCATCACAACTTGAATTGTAGGTTCCTTGGGTGAGTGGGTTATCGGTTAAAATCTGATTTTCAGTTGGCACAATCGTATTAACTGTTCTAATATCGCTATAGGTACGAATATCAGACTTGTTGCTGTTACTTAATTGAGAGTAATTCTGCTATGGAGAACTAGGTAGAAAATTTATAAACTACAAATCATTTGAATTATTTCCTTGAGAAATATTGAATACATAATAGCAATCAGAGTAGCATAATCAGAATTTGATGTCATGGCTTTCTGGAACCTCCTACGAAGGTTCCTTACTTGCCTGCGCATGACTGTGAGTTCATTTGTCCACCACCTTACCTTTCTCTGGTTAACCTTGCGGTACCTTTTGAAAAGTAAGTTATTTGCTTTCCGAACAGATTCATTCAAAAATGACACCTGTCTATCTATACTTAAGGCAGAAAAGCCTACAAGTGGAAGCGCCCTAAAAATTTCAATAATGGTGAGACGATACAGCTCCCAATCTGCCCCATTGGTCTTCCATCTCAAACTGCGCGGAATTTCGGTGTTCGAGCTCTGGAAAGTAACCACAATCTCAATGAGATTATGGTCACTGATGCTTCTTTCACTGTGAACTAACGATTCGAATGTGTATCAGCTTTTAGCAGCAGCATTGACAAAAGTGACATCAATGTCACTTCTGCCATTGCTAGTGCTGAAGGTATACCAGGGTAATACTCGTTTATAACGAAGAGATTTATACCCGCTAGCCACTCGTCGACAACTGTACCACGAACCCATCCACGAGAACAGGTGGTTCAACGATGACCTTACAATGCCCTAAGAAAATTTAATTAAAATAAACAATTTCAAAATACCAATGTTTTCACTCACTTTCTTCAATCACCGCATCAAGATTAATGATCTTCGCGCTGTCTATTATTTCGGGCACTGTTAAAGTGCAACCACTCCGGCGGAGACCCACCCACCGGTGGTGCCCATTTTCCTCTTCTCGTGGCTCTGTGTATTTTTACTTTAATCTCGCCGCTATCAAATTTATGACGATCTGCTGCTTGAGGTATGACTGTTTTTACGGCTGCCTCGCAACTGGTGCGCCTTCTCTTCCCATAAGGCAATGAAAATACCTGTACCCTTACCAAAGAAAACGGAAAAGAAGGCATAATTCCATTTCTTCAAAAAATAAACATACAAACAAGTAGACGCTTTTGTTCTAAAGGTTGCACGCAATTGTGAAGTTTATGAAACCTTAAAAAGCCAACCACAAATGTATGCTAAAGCAGTCTTTTGGAGGAAATTAGCTTCATCTATATTAATATCTATAGGAAATCTATGTGCTGAAGGTAACTCTGGCTTTGGCAGACTTTGAAAATGTTGCCATGACTGGTCCAAAATTAATGTGACATTGCAAACGCTTTGACAAACATCATGTTGAGACTCTGTCGGGTTGAAACCTATATTGTTCGTTGGTTTACAATATCTATATAATGCAACCCCCAGCGCTTCTGAAAATTGTTGGTAAACATTTTACGTGTTACCCGGCATGAATTATTATCCGCCCCCTTCTTATTTGGCGAAGAAAGGCTCTGATTCGTCCTGTTTGTAAATAGGAGAAACCTTTACTGGATAAATATTGCCATAAAAGCCCTAAACTAGCTATAGTTTCAACCACCCTTTTATCAATAAAAATGAATTTTTTATATCGCAACCACCATGGTCTGTAATTCTCATCTTTGTTGTTCTCTCCTTAAGAAAGTATATTTGTTCTTGAGAATGGAAATAATTCTGTTTAGATAGAAGGACGTTCAAAGATTTACTATTAATACGACCAGTGGATCCATGTTTTATCGACGGTGTCGACACGAGGCAGAAACTCCATCGGATTGCGCCTAAACCGCATCAAACAGTGGACTCACGGTTGCGCTTGTTGTCCAGAGTAAGCAAACGCGGCACCCATCGCGCCGACAGCTTTCTCATGCCCAATATTTCATACAGGATATGACCCACGTGGTCTTTTGAGATGCCTATTATCTCAGCTATCTCGTAAAAGCTATCGTAAAAACGAAATTGAAACGATTCCGAATACTCCGGAATTTCTGAAAATTAATTTAAAATCACTATTTGTATCATGTATTAAAGTATTTAAATAAATTAAATATTTAAATTAAATTAAATTAAATAAATAATTTAAATATTTAAATAAAAACTGTTGTTTAATTGGAAATGCACAAAAAGGCAACAGTTTTATTTCAATATAGTTGATTTCATGTAATCTTCAATAAGATGGTTTCACAATGATTTAGTTTCACTCCTTTTTTTTCACATGAAATTATTCAGGAAAGTTTTAATCGCTTATTTTTGAAATTGAACAAATAGTGAAGGTAACACAAAATATAATAAAGATGTTTGTTTAGATCAACGGTTTTGCTTGTTTCGCGCTTCACGGTCGGCTGCCAAGTGCCGGCTCCACTCCGACCTCCAAGGCTGGAGCCGAAGAGCTCGCAGTCAAGCTTTAAAGCTTGCCTCTCCTGAGCGGCCGAAGTCCGTGTTTTGAGAGGACACGGCTTCGAACGATCAGGAGAGGCAGCCTGGCGAGCGGTTTGCTTTGGCGTAAACAACTGTTATAGTATATATTCCTACCTTTTGCCAGATTTTCCCGAATCATAAGTTCAATGTTATTTAATTTAAATGACCCAAGGATCTGATGAATAGTATCGAAATGCGCCCATTCAGATGGAGATTCTCCCGTACCTCCTAGCTTCTGCCTTTCTTTGCTTTTGATGATTGCTTGTTGATCCCGACCTGCTATCTAAAAACTCATCATGTGAACTGAATGTTTGTAAACTATGTATTTAAAAAGAAATATGAAATTTTTGTTTAACTGTGGTTGATCTGATGAGCCCTGACCCCTTCTCATATGCGGTGGCTTCATTGTTATGCTTGCTGCTGGATGGATCTGCTGCCTAAAAAATTTTAAGGTTGAAAGTATATAGTGTAATGTACTTAAGTCTTCTTATATAAAATTTTATCTAATTTTAAAATTAAAAAGATATGAAATTTTTGTTTACCTGTGGTGGATCTGCTGATTCTGGTTCCATGGCAGCGGCCCCTCGCATGCAGCTGCTTGGTTGGTTGTGTTGCTGCTATTCATGTGTACAGAAAAATTATTAAAAAAATTTACTACTTCTTTGAGTGTCTAGCTTTGTCAAATAAGTAATTCAATATATACATTTTCGCCTCTTCCTGTTCCTCATTAGTGAGCTCGGCAAGTTTAGACCCAAGGTGTAGAAAATTTTCTACTTCCATGCGTTTTCGAATTTCTTGCGCGCGGTTGGATTTCCATGCGTGCCTTGCCTATGGAGTTCATCTCATAAGAACGTGTGTATTCTACTTAGCTGTCAAACGCACGCTCACGCATACGCATTTTTTTCATATAAAAGAGTTGTCAAGCTACTAGCTATGCAAAAGAATGAAAATTTATACAAGAATAGAATGAAAATTTATTTTTTAAATACATATGCTAAATTTTCAAAATGTCCAGCTGTCTGCACGTGAATACTGGGGAGGATAAATGTAGTTAAAATCACCCAAATGGAATTCTATGGTCCTCAGAGCTCTTGGGAGCTCTTTTTTTAAAGAGTAGTATCCATCCCAATTAGTAAGCATTTTGTTGGTTTTCGTATTTTCATTTATTAGGTCTTGTTTTTCAAACTTCTGAAGAAACTTTTCGCTTTTCAATTCTCCTTTGTTTATATTGTGAAGATTGGCAGGTTTTCGCTCACAAAAATATCTTCTATACGAACATTGGAATTATCTATGAATTTTTCTGTTTCACTTTCGCTTTCTAATATGGTATTTTCAAAGTACAAATTATTCAACTCATTTATTTTGGCCTTAACCCATTAAGTACCAAATTTTGTTTACGGTTTATTGTATATGGACGATGAAGATAATACCTTCAATTGTCAAGTTATCAAAATCAAAATGTATTTTTGATAAGTAGAATTGTATTTATTGAGCAATTTTCATTTGTTCCCAAATGGGAACGCTGGGACTTTAGTGTTACAAAAGTTCTTAAGAGGACAACGTTCTGTTATGATACAAAGGAAAGCAATCAACGTGCATTCCACGGTTACAAGCAGCACACTGTTTCCGGCTGTTTTTTCCACATAAGGCACACCTTTTTTTCTCGGCGGTCTTCCTGGTAATTTTGGGTCGGATAATTTAGATGATAAAGTTAAATATTTTCTAGCTATTAGCCGGATGAAATTCAAGTTTAAATGTTCCCAATTGGGAACATTAGCAAATGCTCCAATGTACTATGAAACGATAGAATAATTCTACTTCCCAATTGGGAACATTAGCAAATGCGCCAATGTACTATGAAACGATAGAATAATTCTACTTATTTAGTTACTTATTTTATAAGTACATAGGCATCAATTAGAAAAATTAATAAAAATATGAAACTTACTGTTTATTGTAAATAAATTCTCACAGAAAAGTTTTATGTGTTTGCTTTTTACTTCACACGCTGCTTTAAACGCTTTCTCGTCACGGTCGTACGATGTATTCAAATAACGGTACTCTAAACTGACAGCTAGTGATGTTACAAAATAGTTCTCGGTACGGATAACCTACCACAGGGTGATCTGTAGGCGCTATAGCTAAAAATATGATTGTCCCATGGATTGTCCCATTTGGGAACGTTGGTACTTAATGGGTTAATGTAGCCTGCAGAAATTCTAACATATTCGGCTGGACTAATATTTTTTCCCTTGCAACAAATATATTTTTACTTTTAAAAAGTATCCTTCTACAGGAGCATTTGAAATTCTGGATTTTATAGTTGTGTCGATGTGATAACCCATTAGGTTGGTCCACATTGGAGCATAGGCAGAATACCTGTTTAAAATGTGTTCAGCTAATGGTACATTGTAAAAGTTGTTTGTAGCAGTTTGCAGATTGTTATGCTCTTTATTTTCTTCTTTTTCAATTTGTCTATAAATGCTAAGAGCTTTTTTGTATCTTTTGTCTTTTTGGATCATATTGAGTTTTATTTCTTCTTCACTATATGTTACATTTAGATCATTATTATTGTAGTTTTTTGTATTTAAAATATTTAGGGCTCCATAAAACGTTGAATATTTTTAATGAGACAACAATATAGTTACTATGGCTTTAAACCAATTGGTTACGCGGGGGGGGGGGGTGTGTGCAATGGAATTTGCGAATCACACCGATATATACTCCAAGATTAATTATGGCAAATAAGAGTGACGGGGTGGAATGAAAGACTTACCAGTGATGTGGTGTGTTCAATGGTGGTCTTCCTTGATGAAGCTTATGTAAGTCGTTGTTTACACTGATGTTGATGATGATATTTGTGAGAACTGCAAACGTCTCTGGTTTGATTTTCGCTGAAGTTCGAGTTAAAGATGTTCTTTGCTCGTGGTAGAAAACGGAAGTGTCTTTCTTTGATCACAGCTGTCAGAGATGACAGCAAGCCATCATGGCGGTCGTGGCCAGGGAGGATGGCTACAGTGGTTTCAAGCGTGGTTGCAGGGGTGCAACTTTATTGTACTCTGCAGTAAATGACGCTGATCTTATGGGGGCGACAGAGTAGCGCTTAGGGGCACATACGAACCATGCAGGGGGCGTTTGGCGTAAACACCAATTAAAAAAATATTTTATAAACGAAATGTTGATTGCTAGTCCTATATATTCTTTTAAAATATGTTTCGAGTTGTTATCTGTAATGAATAAGTCAATATCCTTAAATATTATCTTGAGGAAATGGCTGCAGCAAATTTGTATTACAACAAACTTTACATGACGTCCTTCTCTATTACATACTGCTAAACAAAATTCGTAACAAGCTGCAAGGTAATTGGTTAATGTGTTTATTTTGATATGTTTGTTGAAAACTCTTACACATGCATTTACTCATACTTGCAAAACTGGAATCTAACACAATTTTCTTCGCTATAGGCCATATGATTTTATTATCCGTACAGAATACTCTGAGGCTCAATAGAAATCTGTCAATATCTTCCGCGTAATGGCTACATAAAAACGTTTCAGCAACTGTTAATAGTATACCTGCATCCCTCTTTTCTTCTTCATTTATGTGCAGCACTATATTGTACAAATACACTCTTTTTGTACTTTTTCAATCTCTTTCCTATTATTCCACCCGTTGCGTCCATAAAGATAGTATTTTTATTGGGTTGTTCGGAAAGTCATTTGGTTTTTTTTTTGTGGAAATGAAAGACAGTTTTCGTATAATAAACAAATACTTTATTAAATTATATATTGACTGTTCTGGTCCAACACCTTTTGCCATCTTTCTGGTAGTAGCATAATTCCACGCTCATACAATTTTTGGTCTTTGCTGGCAAAAAACTGATCGATGAGGTTTTTGACCTCCTCATTTAAGGTGAAGGTTGTACCGTCTAAAAAATTTTGAGTGACCGGAACAAATAATAATCCGATGGTGCCAGGTCTGGAGAATATGGTTGGTGTAGCATTGTATCCCATTCAAGCTGTAAAAGCTTTTGGCGAGTGACCAAACTTGTGTGAGGTCTCGCGTTGTCTTGGTGAAACACTACACCTTTCCTGTTGATTAGTTCTAACCTTTTCTGTTGAAGTGCATCATTCAGTTTGTCCAGCTGATGACAGTAGACTTCCGAATTAATCGTTGTGTTATCCGGTAAAAGCTCAAAAAAAAAAACGATTACTTTAAATTCCCACCAAACAGACAGCATCACCTTTTTTGGGTGAATATCGGCTTTGGAAATGGTTTGAGCCCATGATCCATGACCTCTTGCGTTTGACGTTGTTGTATACAACCCATTTTTCGTCCTCAGTTCAATTTCTTTCTGGCTTGAACAGCATTTTTACCCTCTCTGTAGTAAAACAGTAAGATATGTCGAAAATGCTGCTTATCGCTCTCCATATTTAAAGGGCACCAACCAAAAACTACTGCGTAGAATTAATTGGAATGTTTCACACACAAGCCATTGCTATATGAGCTCTCAAAGCATATAAAAATTATACGGCTTAAATGTGAAGTTGGGTGCAAAAGAATACAATTAAATCCTCTGTGGGGAAAAAACGAAATGACTTTCCGAACAACCCAATACTTTTTTCAATAACAACTTCTGATTTGTCTGTGCAATATATAATTGGGAACGTAATCATAAATATGTCTCAAGAGGTTCACACACTCTTTGTATAAATGATTTGTACTTAGATTCCCTTCTCATTCGTGCTATATCTATCAATATATCCTCATTATCGCATATTGTTTTTGAAAATTAAGACATTTTAGCGTGTAGTATATAATATAAAAAGTAGCACTGCGATTTCTTTTATTACATTTATCGCACAAGCTAAATACGTATTTAACTTCACGCTTAAATTCATATTTAACTTCACGCTTAAACGTACTGAACAGGAACAGCACACACGTAGTTTTCAAAAGGGTTCGTATTTACTTGTTTTCATAGTTTTCATAGATTTCGTAAGTTTCATTGGTTTTCATAGGTTGACAAAGTGAAAAGTGCTAAACGGACAATACAAACACCCCTTACGGTAGAAGAAGAAGTAATAAAAAAGTGCAAAATAATAATATTCCTTGTCCATCACCATCGTCGCACTTGCTGTTCTACGATCACACTTCACTCAGTTTAAATGTATAAACGCAAAACTATAAAGTGTGCCAAGCATATTCACTGTACAAATTATCGAAGTGATTTCATCAAGTTGGCTAAGAAAATATTCAGAAATTCGATTCAGAGTGTGAGCTTAATTTTCATTAAAATTTTGTGAATACATTTACACATTCAGAAAAATGCCGGAAATCTTTTGCGAAGAGGATTCCAGTGTTAAAATTAACAGTAAAACACCAAATTCTTGATAGAAGACGAAATTTGTCCAATTGAATTGCAATGAATCGTAAAGGATCCGAAGAAAGCTTAGGCTCGGGACTAGCTGGCGCTACATCACGTCCGGACATTGAAGGTATTTCGGCCAGCGGCAGCGATGAAGCAGTTTGCCAAGAACCAAAAATCGACGGTGATGCTCCGAGGGATGCCCCGAACCTAAATATAAGGTCGACGCCAGCTACTACGTCAATAAAGAGGGATGGTGGAGCCCAAGGTGAGTGATGGTTGGATTTGTAGCTTTTGTTGAATAACAAAAAATGTACTAAGATCATTTGTTCAATAAATTATTTGGTCGTTTATTATTTTACCAATCCTAGTGTTCAACTGACTGCCCAGCGATGATTCTCAATATTTTCGTTTATATTGCTTAACATAATCTGTAGTTGCTTGCTACACTTAAGATTTGTGCCGATTTCACTAGCATGTGTTAATCGCATTGAAATCGGGATATACGAGTATGCGCTATTTTATAGTAAATTAGTTCATATGCAATTTTCAATAATTTTCATAACTATTAAATTCCACTTGTTACCATGACAACCATCTTCAAATGAAAAAATCTAACGACAGCCATTTTAAAATGAAAAAATCGAATATCATGCATCAATTGGATCATGAAATCCCTTGCAGTTCTGTGAACTGATTCGAGTTCATGAGCGAAAATGAAAGACGCCCATTTTGGCTATTTAGTTGGTTATTTTCAATAGTTTTCTTAACTATTACTGTCCAACCACAACGCAACGATGCGACGTCGCAAACGATAACGATTTCTCTCTCTCGAAATCTTCGAATGAGTGACATCTGTCGTCATAAATTATTTACATTTTGTTTTAAATAAAAATAATTTGAATAATTTCCTTGTTTGACAATTCGTTTGTCAAATTTATTTACATTTTTTGGGGAATTTGAAGAATTTCATCGAAAAGTAGGGCATACTGTTTTTCAAAAAATGAGAAAATCGGAAGAAGTTGTCAGAAAATTAGAAAATTTTATGACGACGTGAGAGAGCTCAACGACGTGTTCCATTCCATTTTTCTATAGGAACATCGCAATCGATTGCGACGTCGTTGCGTTGTGGTTGGACAGTTAAATTGCAATTGTTGCCATGACAACCATTTTCAAATGAAAAAATCCAATGACAAGCACTTTGAAGTGAAATCCCTTGCAGCTTCCAGAAGTAATTTTAGACGATTCTTTGAGGTATCGTAGTTAGTTTTATTTCGTCACTCTCTCCACAGCCTTTCGTTAAATGCATCCAACAGTGATTAACCTTTCCCGTGAAACATATTTTCGTAAGTGAACAAGTTGATATTTTGCTTGTAACATTTGCTGTTGGTTTAGTGTTAATAGAAACTATGCATAACTGTATAAGTATAGATTAGACAAGATCCGCGAACTCCATGAACCTGGTTTGTGCCACCGAATTACTTGACGCAGGTTTGTTTCCATCGTTAACATTTCAGTTTGATTTTAGCTAGTTTTGTATGCTTTCATCATACATGTTTAGTTCCCACTTAACTTAATACTTAGAATTAAGTATTCTGCACTATTTTTACTAAAATCATCTATTGAACTTCTCTTGCTTCGTTGCAGCAACAGGTGTCAGCGATGCCTCTAAACCGAAAAAACTTAGCGTTTCGCTGCCGTTGATGAATATGGAGGAAAAGTGCTTGCTGCTCGCTGACACGACCCTCGACTCTATACCATTGCATCTACAACATCTGTTGGATCATTTCGAAAAGGACAATCTAACGCAAGCGGAGCTCCTTCTACTGCTCATCTATTGCGTGGGTCTAGAATCCGGATTTGTTTCTCGGATGGAGTTCGAAATGTACTCCGATGAGATAGATTGCCTTTCGCCAAGCATGACCTTCCACTCGAAGAACGTGCAGTTTGTGGGGCGCCAGGCCTTCAAGGGTATTAACTCTAAATCGCACCTCACCATGCAACTCCACAACATCGCCAAAGTCCCGTATAAATGCAAGCGGTCTCTGCTAAACGCTCTTCTCACTTGCTTTGTAACCGGTGACTATTGCATAGTCACCCTTTTACCGGCAGGCGGCAGAATCGTAGAAGGTCGCAGCATGTGTCTCTCGATTGGGCGCTATGTGCTGAACACTCAGCCCGTCAACAGGCCTGTCTATCATCGCTTCCGAAAACTGGACGAGCTGAGCATGATACTGCGCGAAAATCTCTACTTGCCATTGCGCAACCGCCAACTGGCCGTGTTGGAAATCAGCCCCAGGCCATCGCTGTTGGGCCTACCGAATGAATTGTTCGAGAATATGTTTCAACACTTGAACCAAAATGATCTGAAAATCGTGGCCACCGTTTGCAAACAACTAAATTACCTCAGTACTCATAGCAAATATTTTCAAAAATAGCTCCAGTCAAATTTTAGTTCTTGTCTGCTGTCTAATTTGTTTTTTTTTTCGAACTTGACTCATATACGTTTTGAAAATTTTGAAAAATTTGAATTATGCATTTCCGGGCAAGACTTTCCTATTGGAATCGGCTGTTTTTGAAGCTATATATAATAAAAATATGTGTTGTTCAAAATAGTTCCGTGTCTTTTTCATTGTCTCCCACCGAGTTTCTAACGTTGAACTGGTGTAGGTGTTTCGTAGTTTAACTTCACGCACTTGTTTTCAAATCCTTATTTTTTTTTTCTCTCGAATACATATTTTAAGCTACTCTATCACGCCAAACCTACTCTATCACGCCAAACTTTTGTTTTACAGGAACTTTTTGTTCTTGAATTGAATTCGGAAATTCTAAGTAACACACCTAAATGATGATTAATGATATTATTAATGATGACTCAAATGAATTTGCATTACTTGAGCGTACATTCTTTTGTATTCTTAATCAGTAGATTTTTTTTAACCAAAAAAACTAAATTTTTCTGATTGTATTTCTAATATGATGAAACATATCGGACAGGATACTTGGATTTCTTCTAAGATTTTCTTCAGATACACAGCCTCTTTAACACAGATACACAGATGACATCGCCATATACTCTGCCTCGGTGCTGCTTAAAGCCGAATTTGCTTGCTTCAGCGATACATACGAGAAAACTGCACCTGCAATTATAAAACAATATCCTGTATACGACCTGCGATCAACTACTTTTCCACTCCAGTCGGCGTATGCATAGCAATGGAGAGGTTCTCCTGTGTGTTGATATTTCAGTTGCTGCCTTCAAATGCTCGACATGCGGGTCACAGTTTCGTTGCGCTAGTTTGCAAACGGAATGCAATATATCGGGTCGCCTACAGATAGCGATATACATCAGTGATCCAATGAGTGACTAGTAAAGTGTCATATTAATCTGCTCGCACTGCTTTGCATCGCAGTTTACTTGGTGTCCTGAATCCAAAGGTGTTGCCATAGGACGACAATTTTCCATTCCATGTTCTTGTAATAGTTTTTCTATATGACCTTTCTGACTTACAGAAAGAAACAAAAGTAGAAAAACTTTAATGCGATTCTAAAGAAATTTAAACAATAAGCGACAGCGAAATTAAAAACACGACCGGTTGGTAATGCGAACGATGATCGAAGTTTTCCATAACCATAAGAATTGTTTCGTATCGAACAACCGGCGAAAAAGTTTCTTCATAGTTCACACCAAAAATGTGTGAACATCCTTTAGCCACCAATGTGGCTTCCGTTCCAAATTTCCTTCGCTGTTTTGCTTAACTGCAAATACCGATCTGTTTTTAATTGGTTTCTGAATTTGAGGAAGTTCTACTAACTGCCACCTATCGTTATCTAAGAGTGCTTTATATTCGGCCAACATGAACTCCCACTATTCATTTCGATATTTTAGGATGTTTTTTAGTGGAAAAAGAGATTAAAAGAAACACGTCTTACCCGGTTTACAAAAAAAAAAATGAAGGAGGTACTTTTATTTTGTGTTGCTATTTGTCCTATTTGTTTGAGGAGTTGAGAAGTCATTGTTGTGTTTCTCTCTGGACTTTTATTTATAATCCATTTTTACAATTTTACACTTTTTGGTTGTGTTGTTGAGAAATATACATATGCATTAGTTGTTCTGCTGCTGCGACGTTGCTTCGTTGCTGATTACTGGCGTAAGATATCTAAGTGGAGTGCGGGTGGGTTGCTTGTCCACCATCAGACTCCGTAGGAAAAAGCTCGCAGTCGAGCTTTCAGGTCGCCTCTTCTCATCGGTTAAGTGTCAACGGTGTGAGAGATCGCGTAATTGTGTCTAAAGGACATTGTATACTATTGAACATTTCTTATTCTTATTATTCAGTAGCACTTCAAATTGAAACAAACTTTGTTGTGAAGACCGCTGAAGTAAGAGAACAAATTTATGTAGAATATAATTTACTATCGCCTTTCGGTAGATGCTTCTCCTCTTGATGAGAGAACTAGACTGCCTGAAGTTGGCTGTGCTTCTAAGGCGCTGTCAACGTTGCAGGGATGCTGGGGTCATTTCTTAGCGCTGAACAGACATGAAGCGCCTTTTTTAATAAAAATTGAGATTCACATTCAAATTGGGTTTCAGTTGATGTAAAGGGACCAACAAAAGTAAGGTATATTTATATTTTGAATTGATCTTATTATTTGATTTGGCTGATAATTTGATTAATCATTTGATGTGATTTTGTATTTAAATTAGTTAAACTTGATCTTTCTGTCTTATTTCTGAAGGAACTTTCCTTTTGCAGTACACAGTTTGTCAGATCAGATTACCACGATCAATTAAGATTTTTTTTAATGTAATTTGTAAATTTTGTCCTTCTCCGCAGGCACTGTTCCATTAATTGAAGGTTTCAGTGACAAACGCAATTTAGCGACTCTAGTTACATTTCTTACACTCATCGCATTGGCTGTGCGTGCATGCACAACCAACAACCTGACACAGTCACGTATTCTGCTAATGTGTTTAGCATGGATTTGCTTACCATTTTTGCCAGCCTCCAACCTGTTTTTTCCTGTGGGTTTCGTCGTAGCTGAACGAGTTCTTTACATGCCATCAATGGGCTTTTGTATGCTCATTGCTTACGGTTATATGGAATTGTATAAAACTGTTGAAGAACATCGCAATGTAATGGGAATTTTTTCTTGTCGGTTCTTTATGATTCTTTTACTGCTGAGTCATGGCTACAAAACGCATCAACGTAATTATGATTGGCGTTCCGAGTACACGCTGTTCATGTCCGGAATTCATGCGAACGCACGCAATGCAAAGCTCTTCAATAATGTGGGACATGTACTGGAAAGTGGAGCTCAGTATGAACAGGCATTGGTCTATTTTCAAAAAGCTGTAGAAATACAAAGCGATGATATAGGAGCTCACATTAATGTTGGCCGCACGTATAATAATTTACAAATGTATCAACAAGCTGAGGATGCGTACCTAAAAGCGAAATCATTGTTCCCAAAAATTAAACCTGGTGAATCATATCAAGCGCGTATCGCGCCTAATCACTTAAATGTGTTCATCAATTTGGCCAACTTGATTGCACGCAATCAAACACGCCTCGAGGAAGCTGACCAGCTGTATAAACAGGCAATTAGTATGCGCGCTGATTACGTACAAGCTTACATCAATCGAGGAGACATACTGATGAAGCTTAATCGCACCGCCCAGGCGCAGGAAGTGTACGAGAAAGCTTTGTTATATGACAGTGAAAATGCGGACATATACTACAATCTCGGAGTGGTGCATTTGGAGCGAGGGAAGAGTGCGCAGGCGCATGTATACTTCAACAAAGCCATTGAACTGTATCCGGATCACGAGCAGGCTTTATTAAATTCTGCCATTCTGCTGCAAGAGCTCGGCGGTTCCGAGTATCGTCGTATTTCACGCGAACGTTTACTTAAAATACTCGCCAAGGATGAACATAACGAGAAAGTTTACTTCAATTTGGGCATGTTGTCTATGGATGAGTCGGACTTCGCCGAAGCTGAAAAGTTTTTCAAAAGCGCCATACATCTCAAGGCAGACTTTCGAAGTGCATTGTTTAACTTGGCTTTATTGTTGGCCGATGCCAATCGTCCCCTGGATGCGGTGCCTTTTCTTAATCAACTAATTCGTTATCATCCGGATCATATCAAAGGTCTGATACTTCTTGGTGATATCTATATCAACCATATGCAAGACCTGGATGCAGCCGAAGCGTGTTACCGCAGCATACTGGAATATGAACCGAATAATGTACAGGGTCTGCATAATTTGTGTGTGGTTTTTGTGGAGCGCAAGCGTTTGGCCAAAGCTAGCGCCTGCCTAAAGTATGCACATCATTTGGCTCCCACTGAGGACTATATAACACGTCATTTGCAAATCGTTCATACGCGCTTACAAAAACTTATGCAACTGCCAGATACAGCCACAGACAAAATGACGGCCCTTACTGACTACGATCCACAAGAATTTCGTGTTTATGTCAAAAACGGAGCGACACAACAACCCTCTCAACATGACCACATAAAGAAAGATACAGCGCCGGAGAAAAAGAAAGCTTTATAGCAGGATACACTAAAGATCAAGTCTAAGTAAGTTGTAAAGTTTTGATTATTTCTATGTATAAATTTAAAAAGGTTAATGGGACTTAACTTCTAGGTTATCAAACTTAATATAAGTTATTAAATGATTATTATAATGGCTCCTTTCACAAGAGGTGTAATTTCTTAACTGTCAACAATCAACTCATACACACTCACGCAGCGAGTTGAAGTATTGGAAATTCACTACAAAAATTGTGAAAATATCGCGAACACAGTGCGTAAAGTTTGTGTAGCATTTGGTCACCGTGAAGCGCCTTCTCGTCCAGCTATATTAAATTTAAATTATATATCATGCATAAGTTAATGATGTAACGATTCGTGTTTATCCGGCCAGGAAAACTTAAAATATTGCCAATGTAGCTGAGAATTTGCTCGTCTTGGCCTACATGTTTATGTAGGCTGCAGTTGACGCAAAATTGAAGCCACAAGACTTCTGTTGATTTAAAATGACACCTCTGGTTGAAAGACCCGTATGTAACACCCTCCAAATGTACAGCGTGGAACATAATTCGTTTTGCACTTTTGACTGGATTTTGATTTAATTTTGTGTTTAATATTACATTTCTATAGTTTATACATTCTCTGTACTAACAAGATATGCTTACATACGAACGAGATACTCTCCCAGATTAATTGTTGGGAGTTGCAGCACATTTTATTTCTCTTCGAATAAATTTTGGTAAACTAATTTTTCATGTCTTATAATTTGCTATTAGGAAAAAAATTTCTTTGGTTAATAATTAGAAAAATTTGAGAGAATAAAAATTTGAAGGTGAAAGTTAACGACATTTCGACAGGTACAAAACGCCCTATTAATAGGGACGTCCTATTTATCCATGTTATTTTCACTCAACTCTTCTGTCCATAATTAGAACTTTCTGACTTTCTTTCTGTACGTTTTTTTATGATTATGTGCGGGAAAAAAATTTCAAGAAGAATATTTTCTTAATTCCGTACAGCTGGAGGAATCCAAACCTTTTAAATACCCTTCATTGGTATCGGGTGTTGCAGAAATCCCATCTGTAAAAGGTTTGGCGAATACTTGTGGAAGAAATGTATAATGGCCATTGAGCCCCATCCACGTCCCGATCAGTCATTAGAATGACTGCCATACCGCAGTGTTTTGAGGTCATCCGGACTCTCATACCGCTGGTTGTAATTCAAACCAATGGTATTGCACAAGTTATTTATTATTTTTTTTTTTTACCTTCTCTAACCTTGCATTACGAACGTTGATGTAATTGCTGGTGTGATAATAAATTAGATGTAGTGAGATGATTAGATCACGCTGATAAGAATCAGCGTGTATTTCTTGTGGCCGCCGCCGCCGCTGGAGGTATTTCACACATATATACTTCTAATGCTCTTTCCAGTGCATCCAAATCTTTATTCCATAACATTTGTATTGACGTGTCTTTCAATGCTGCCAACTCCAAATCTTTACCCTGTACCCTTAGTTCATCCATCATATATTCCTTGCGTCTCCTGTAGAATTCCAAACGCACATCATAGTATTCACGAAGAATATCCAAAGGTGTCTCGTAGTAACATATACTCTGGTTTTTGTTGCATAAGTAGTATGTATTCGAGCGGGTACAAATTAAATTTAAAATTGAATACATGGCATCATTATTTTTGGAAAGATTAGCAAAGGTTTCCGGTTTAAATGTAACTATAATTTTTACCGACTTATCCGAGATATGAGTTTTAAAATTTTTTTATGCAATTGCGATTTTTGTGCATAACGGTTTTAAAACTTTGTCCATATAATCCTGCACTGAATAATTTAATGGCAATTCCGAAATTTCGACTGTACAATTTTTTTTTATGGTAATCTTTCCCGAACATTTGTACTTAGAATTTGGACAACTTTAAAATTTACCATGGTAGTTTTTATACCATGGTAACATTTCTGTTGGTTGTTCGTCGCTGAGCATACGCCTTATATTTTTAATAATACAAAAAGGACTGTAATTTAACGAGTTGTAATTAAAATATAACCAATGCCTCTTCCGCCATTGATGAGAACCATAGGAATTATGGGTATGTACCATTTTGGTTCAATTTTTTCATTATTATCGCCGACTAAGTATGATAATAATCTATTATCCGCTGGATGGAAAATTAAATTTATCAAATGTGTCATCTTTACCGAGACATATGACGGCGTTGCCAAAGATTTCTTGTCTTTTAATCTTGATCCATTAAAACCAACAGGTTCGAGTAAATTGATGTTGTTTGTGCCTACGAAATTGTGGGCCATACCCATAATGATTTTCTCTAAAGTACTTTATTTGGGATTGTAAGTACATTGATTTTTTGCAATACTGGCTAACTTAGACACCCGAATTTCCTTACAATCCTCAAGTTGGAGACATGTGAATAGTACTTTGCGCTGGCCAATCTTCAGGCCATCCTAAACGCAAGGAATGCACCGCATATTTTTTGCATTGAAAAATTGCACTAACTCATAATTTATGAAATCTGAATATGTTACGGTTAGTTGGCCATTCCGATAGTATATGTTCCGATAATTGTTTTTGTCAATTTCTTTGACATCATCATCAGCTGCCACTGTACGTAAATGATATTAAATGTTGGTTCACATTTTTAAAATATTTTCTTAATTCCGTACAGCTGGAGGAACAAACCTTTTATATACCTTTCATTGGTATGAGGTGTATTTTTTTCCACTCCTCGTATTTAGAAATAGAATGGAATAGTAATTCCTTATTATCCATGTCAAACACTTGTACGACGGGAGTTATAAATTGTTGCAGAAATCCCATCTGCAAAATTGGTTTGGCCAATACTTGTGGAAGAAGTTTATTATTAGGCCATTTATGTGAGCCCCATCTCGTCCCGATCAGTCATTAGAATGACTGCCATACCGCAGTGTTTTGAGGTCATCCGGACTCTCTCACCGCTGGTTGTAATTCAAACCAATGGTATTGCACAAGTTATTTATTTTTTTTTTAACCTTCTCTAACGTTGCATTACGAACGTTGAGTGGTTTGCCTTCAAGTGCCAATACACCATGAGTTTCGCGTTGTTTTATACTTAAGGAACCAACAACCGATGACCAAGCGGGAGACTCCTTCCGTCAATATTAGGGTGCATAAATGGGAGTTATTTCCACCTGCTTCGTTGGCTTCCAGGACTGTATTGCTTGTTGGAATGTTGATGAAATAGACACTCAAGGAATAAATACTTCATTCGAGTTCTGCTGTTCAACTAACTCCTGTTTCCAAGAGTGCCTTTATTTATAAGATTCTTAACCTACCTAAACATGGGACGAACGCAGTTCGCACCATGTGCATATCTTATCAGCTAGTGATGCGAACGCAGTTCGCACCATGTGAATATCTTATCTAATGCTTACTTATATGACCAGAATTCTACACCGTCGCCATGGCTAATTACATTTTGTTTACAATAGATAAATTAAGCCAGGCTTCTAGTCATGTATACGCTCTCGTAAGTGATAAGACATAAATCGATAGTCTCGAGAAGCGTATCCTAAACCAACTGTACTAAATGCTATTTACTTATCCCATGTTCTATGTGCACATGTGTTTCTTTATCTTATGGTAGTTTTCCATAGTACCCCAAACAAGTCTTCTGATAAGAAACCTGACATTTAGTACAGTTGTGCAACATTCAACACTCCCCGCGTTGGAAGAGTTAATTCTTCCAATATACCTTATAATTTTGTAGGTATCTTGTAGGACCTGCTTGTAGAATATCAGCTTATCGTTGCTACTTATGCGATCATACTTCATTTGAAGCTGGTCCACAGTTGATGATAAAATGCCATTTTATCAATCATTTTTATCTTATCCGTGGCTTTTAGTGCTTCCAAATCGTTTTCCAATTTTTTCTTATTGTTCTTGTATTCTGCCATGTCAGCGTGTAGTATAATATTCCATGAAGAGCTCGTTAGTCCCACGATGCCTTTGCGCTCGAAAAAATTCCTGCCTTATTATTAAAATATTCTAAAAAAACTGCTTGTGCCAAATTTTTACACTCTTCCAAGCTTTTGAAACTTTCTTTTTCTCCCTTAAACTCATCTAGCTTCAACTGCATTTCACTTAAAACAAACTGAAATCGTCGAACTAACCCTTCCTGTCTTGAATTAATTTGTCGTCTGGTCTCAGTTATATTCTTCTCATTTCCTACGGCAGTTTCACCTAGCCTATTTTTAAGGACCTCTAATTTTGTATTTGCTGTATTAAATAAAGTACTCACCGTGGTCTCAACATTGTCCTTGAAATACTTATCTTTTTTCATTGCAGGATCCTCCTTTAGGTGTTGATGATTTTCCAAAAACATTTCTTGTTTTTCTTCCAGCTGCCGTTTGGTGAGCTCGTACTCTTCCCAAGTCATGGAAGAGTCGAATCCTAAGACCTTGTGGTATAGCGTCTGGATTCCTTGTGCCAACAATCCTTGCTGGATTAAGATTTGTTCACTTGCCATTTTCTCTTTATTGGTATATATTCCTCTTTTTTCTTTTTTTTTAAACTGATGCGAAACCTATTACGCGTTATACAGCTATTCGAAAAAACACAAAAAACAATTTCACTACACCACTAGAAAATGGCCACACACTAAGTTATCTTTCAATTCGCTCTGAGGCGTTTTATATGAAAGATGTTTTTTACTTTGAATATTTCACTTGTGCTGATGCGTGCTATTGCTTATTATATACGCTTTATACAGCCACACAATGAAACTATTCGTATACTGACCAATTTTCACAACACTTAGCACAAAATTCACCTTACACAATATTACACAAATGCCACCGATTCGTATTTTGCCCGAATACGTTTTATACAGTAGACATTAACTACTGTGGTTTTTGATTTAAAAACCACAAACTGCGTGATCAAAAAACTTGGGGTCACCAAAAATGAAGAAATAGACACACAAGAAATAAATACTTCATTCGAGTTCTGCTGTTCAACTAACTCCTGTTTCCAAGAGTGCCTTTATTTATAAGATTCTTAACCTACCTAAACATGGGACGAACGCAGTTCGCACCATGTGCATATCTTATCTAATGCTTACTTATATGACCAGAATTCCACACCGTCGCCATGGCTAATTACATTTTGTTTACAATAGATAAATTAAGCCAGGCTTCTAGTCATGTATACGCTTTCGTAAGTGATAAGACATAAATCGATAGTCTCGAGAAGCGTATCCTAAACCAACTGTACTAAATGCTATTTACTTATCCCATGCTCTATGTGCACATGTGTTTCTTTATCTTATGGTACTTTTCCATAGTACCCCAAACAAGTCTTCTGATAAGAAACCTGGCATTTAGTACAGTTGTGCAACATTCAACAAATGTTCTAAAAAACGAAAACGAAAAAACGAAATTAATGAAAGAATTATTTTTTTTGTTTTCCTTTTTATTTCTTAATTCACTTTTTTCCATGTATTTTGGAATGCCTATTACGTTCGCGTGTGGTGTGAAATGACTTCCCACTTACTTCGCAAAATGCACTTTTATTTGAATGGCGGGATAAATGACCTTTTAATGTTTGTTCTTAAGTTCTAACTTACAAATAGGACATTCCAAAATCGGTTCTTTGCTATGTTCCTTTGTTTAATTTTCTTAAGAAGAAAGTAACTGTATTTGTAATCATTGTTGTTCTGCTTCCATATTATTACAACACTCATCCTGGAAGGACGTAGTGTTGGAGTCCAATGCATGTATTTCTTCATTTTCATTTTGTGTTTCTTTCATTTCAATTCTTAAGTTTTTCACGACCTAAAGATATCAGCTAGAGGTATTTTTAGCGATATATGTATTTACGGATGCTCTACTCGGCATAGCGGGTTGCCAGAAGTCGCGTGAGCGGCGAAGTCGACCGCGCGACTCCAGTGGATATCCCCGTCGCCCTGGTCGATCGGGGACGAGCGTTTCCGCAACTTGGCCGCGTTTGGTGGCTCGTGGTGCAGCTGAAGATGGCGATGGCATTCCCTGCCCTCGGGCGACAGGAGTCGAGGAGGTGTTGGCCGTCGATGGTCACAGTATCTCTTTGCTTTTCGTTTTTAAAGCGTTAAGTTTCTTTAAAATTTGTTGCTGACGCATGATCAACTCATGTTTGTGGTTTTCTGGATTCATCGATATCTTTATCTTTAGTAAATAAAGGAAGTCGTATTATTACCTATGCCTATGATTATTTCTTCCTTGGTTGGTAGTAGTCTGCAGAACGCAAGGTGTTCCGACGTTTTTTCAATAATTGTGTTCAGCTTTCGCTTTAATGAAAGCGAATCAATTATCTTTTTCTTATCAGTGGTTGGTGTATTTTCGATCGTTATGCCAAGGATGAGAAATATTGGTTATTGTTCTTATGTAACTATAAAATTACAAAGAATTACCTTCTGCTGCTATTAACTTTTTTCAAGAAAGCCATAGCACCGTAGTGCTTCCACTTTCTACATTTCCTTGCGCCACTGCCCGACGCCGCGTTGTTATATTTTTGATCATATTGCCGAAAAGTCTCCCGTAGGCTTTTCCATCTTTTTGCCGCGCAATCACCTGTGCTGCACATCGCTACTGATTTAAATATAAAATTCCAACCAGTCACATTCAACAGTTCTCCTATTTGGGTCCATATCTTATATTATATATATATATATATATATATACATATATATATTACCAATGTTTGACAAGTGCGTGAAGTTAAATTCGTAAATCCGACGCGAATTTAGCAAAGACACAAACCAAAATACGAATTTAAATTCGTGTATATTTGGCAGTGCCAAGGTAAGGTGTCATTCAGATTTACTTATTCGTTTAGTAAAACATATAATCTGAAAACGGTTTGTATATTGTTGGAAAGGTCAATATATCAGCTACCTTATCCTGAAAAATTCATCCGTGCACAGGCAAGGATGTGGCGTCAGTGGCCAATGTTACCCAGTATACCTCCAGAAGCACTTCTCATACACATTTTGTTCAACAAAAAACATAACTTGGACAAACGTTGTATACAGTTCGAAAGGTCACTATATCAGCTACCTATTCCTGAAAAGTCTAGCCGTGCACAGGCAAAGATGTGGCGTCAGTGGCCAACGTTTGGTTACCCAGTGCACCTTCTCATACATTTCGACAAACACTTTGTTCAACAAAAAACATAACTTGGACAAACGTTGTATACAGTTCGAAAGGTCACTATATCAGCTACCTATTCCTGAAAAGTCTAGCCGTGCACAGGCAAAGATGTGGCGTCAGTGGCCAGTGTTGGGTTACGCAGTGCACCTTCTCATACACTTCGACAAACACTTTGTTCAACAAAAAACATAACTTGGACAAACGTTATATACAGTTCGAAAGGTCACTATATCAGCTACCTATTCCTGAAAAGTCTAGCCGTGCACAGGCAAAGATATGGCGTCAGTGGCCAACATTTGGTTACCCAGTGCACCTTCTCATACATTTCGACAAACACTTTGTTCAACAAAAAACATAACTTGGACAAACGTTGTATACAGTTCGAAAGGTCACTATATCAGCTACCTATTCCTGAAAAGTCTAGCCGTGCACAGGCAAAGATATGGCGTCAGTGGCCAACGTTTGGTTACCCAGTGCACCTTCTCATACATTTCGACAAACACTTTGTTCAACAAAAAACATAACTTGGACAAACGTTGTATACAGTTCGAAAGGTCACTATATCAGCTACCTATTCCTGAAAAGTCTAGCCGTGCACAGGCAAAGATATGGCGTCAGTGGCCAACGTTTGGTTACCCAGTGCACCTTCTCATACATTTCGACAAACACTTTGTTCAACAAAAAACATAACTTGGACAAACGTTATATACAGTTCGAAAGGTCACTATATCAGTTACCTATTCCTGAAAAGTCTAGCCGTGCACAGGCAAAGATGTGGCGTCAGTGGCCAACGTTTGGTTACCCAGTGCACCTTCTCATACATTTCGACAAACACTTTGTTCAACAAAAAACATAACTTGGACAAACGTTGTATACAGTTCGAAAGGTCACTATATCAGCTACCTATTCCTGAAAAGTCTAGCCGTGCACAGGCAAAGATGTGGCGTCAGTGGCCAGTGTTGGGTTACGCAGTGCACCTTCTCATACACTTCGACAAACACTTTGTTCAAAAAAAAACATAACTTGGACAAACGTTATATACAGTTCGAAAGGTCACTATATCAGCTACCTATTCCTGAAAAGTCTAGCCGTGCACAGGCAAAGATATGGCGTCAGTGGCCAACGTTTGGTTACCCAGTGCACCTTCTCATACATTTCGACAAACACTTTGTTCAACAAAAAACATAACTTGGACAAACGTTGTATACAGTTCGAAAGGTCACTATATCAGCTACCTATTCCTGAAAAGTCTAGCCGTGCACAGGCAAAGATATGGCGTCAGTGGCCAACGTTTGGTTACCCAGTGCACCTTCTCATACATTTCGACAAACACTTTGTTCAACAAAAAACATAACTTGGCAAACGTTGTATACAGTTCGAAAGGTCACTATATCAGCTACCTATTCCTGAAAAGTCTAGCCGTGCACAGGCAAAGATGTGGCGTCAGTGGCCAGTGTTGGGTTACCCAGTGCACCTTCTCATACACTTCGACAAACACTTTGTTCAACAAAAAACATAACTTGGACAAACGTTGTATACAGTTCGAAAGGTCACTATATCAGCTACCTATTCCTGAAAAGTCTAGCCGTGCACAGGCAAAGATGTGGCGTCAGTGGCCAGTGTTGGGTTACCCAGTGCACCTTCTCATACACTTCGACAAACACTTTGTTCAACAAAAAACATAACTTGGACAAACGTTGTATACAGTTCGAAAGGTCACTATATCAGCTACCTATTCCTGAAAAGTCTAGCCGTGCACAGGCAAAGATGTGGCGTCAGTGGCCAGTGTTTGGTTACCCAGTGCACCTTCTCATACACTTCGACAAACACTTTGTTCAACAAAAAACATAACTTGGACAAACGTTGTATACAGTTCGAAAGGTCACTATATCAGCTACCTATTCCTGAAAAGTCTAGCCGTGCACAGGCAAAGATGTGGCGTCAGTGGCCAGTGTTTGGTTACCCAGTGCACCTTCTCATACACTTCGACAAACACTTTGTTCAACAAAAAACATAACTTGAACAAACGTTGTATACAGTTCGAAAGGTCACTATATCAGCTACCTATTCCTGAAAAGTCTAGCCGTGCACAGGCAAAGATGTGGCGTCAGTGGCCAGTGTTGGGTTACCCAGTGCACCTTCTCATACATTTCGACAAACACTTTGTTCAACAAAAAACATAACTTGGACAAACGTTGTATACAGTTCGAAAGGTCACTATATCAGCTACCTATTCCTGAAAAGTCTAGCCGTGCACAGGCAAAGATGTGGCGTCAGTGGCCAGTGTTGGGTTACCCAGTGCACCTTCTCATACACTTCGACAAACACTTTGTTCAACAAAAAACATAACTTGGACAAACGTTGTATACAGTTCGAAAGGTCACTATATCAGCTACCTATTCCTGAAAAGTCTAGCCGTGCACAGGCAAAGATGTGGCGTCAGTGGCCAGTGTTGGGTTACCCAGTGCACCTTCTCATACACTTCGACAAACACTTTGTTCAACAAAAAACATAACTTGGACAAACGTTGTATACAGTTCGAAAGGTCACTATATCAGCTACCTATTCCTGAAAAGTCTAGCCGTGCACAGGCAAAGATGTGGCGTCAGTGGTCAGTGTTGGGTTACCCAGTGCACCTTCTCATACACTTCGACAAACACTTTGTTCAACAAAAAACATAACTTGGACAAACGTTGTATACAGTTCGAAAGGTCACTATATCAGCTACCTATTCCTGAAAAGTCTAGCCGTGTACAGGCAAAGATGTGGCGTCAGTGGCCAGTGTTGGGTTACCCAGTGCACCTTCTCATACATTTCGACAAACACTTTGTTCAACAAAAAACATAACTTGGACAAACGTTGTATACAGTTCGAAAGGTCACTATATCAGCTACCTATTCCTGAAAAGTCTAGCCGTGCACAGGCAAAGATGTGGCGTCAGTGGCCAGTGTTGGGTTACCCAGTGCACCTTCTCATACACTTCGACAAACACTTTGTTCAACAAAAAACATAACTTGGACAAACGTTGTATACAGTTCGAAAGGTCACTATATCAGCTACCTATTCCTGAAAAGTCTAGCCGTGCACAGGCAAAGATGTGGCGTCAGTGGCCAGTGTTGGGTTACCCAGTGCACCTTCTCATACACTTCGACAAACACTTTGTTCAACAAAAAACATAACTTGGACAAACGTTGTATACAGTTCGAAAGGTCACTATATCAGCTACCTATTCCTGAAAAGTCTAGCCGTGCACAGACAAAGATGTTGTTGAACAAAGTTTTTGTCGAAATGTATGAGAAGGTGCACTGGGTAACCAAACACTGGCCACTGACGCCACATCTTTGCCTGTGCACGGCTAGACTTTTCAGGAATAGGTAGCTGATATAGTGACCTTTCGAACTGTATACAACGTTTGTCCAAGTTATGTTTTTTGTTGAACAAAATGTGTATGAGAAGTGCTTCTGGAGGTACACTGGGTAACATTGGCCACTGACGCCACATCCTTGCCTGTGCACGGATGAATTTTTCAGGATAAGGTAGCTGATATATTGACCTTTCCAACAATATACAAACCGTTTTCAGATTATATGTTTTACTAAACGAATAAGTAAATCTGAATGACACCTTACCTTGGCACTGCTAAATATACACGAATTTAAATTCGTATTTTGGTTTGTGTCTTTGCTAAATTCGCGTCGGATTTACGAATTTAACTTCACGCACTTATGTTTGACCGGGTCGGGAAGATAATTCAATTTTTTTAATTCATTAATTACATCTTAACGTTCCATATGCTGCACATCCAAAGTGTAGTTAAGCGTTTCGTTAATATAACTTATTTGATTTAAAAGGAAATGGCCTGTGCCGTAAGTTGACCTAATTGGTAATCCTTTCTTTTACCATATAAATCCAACCGTAGAGGAAAGTATCCTCGAAGAATATCTGTAGTATTGGGGAAGTGACGTACCTTATTTTTATTGTTGTAGCAAATTCATTGCATTGGTGGTTAGTATGGATACCAATTTCAATAATCGATGGAAGCCCCTGTTTCGTTTACGTTCGAACACATCTTGTGCCAAAGTAACAACGCCAAATAGATGGCGATATCCTGCCATTGTGGAAATCGGACGTCGAAAAAAAGACATCTCCGTATTCTTTTCTGTGTGCTTTTTTGATTGGAATAATAAAAAGTTCGAAAAACTCCAATTGCAAAAGCTCCTGCCAATTCGCATGGATGATATAAATTAGTAAACCAGCAATGTGAATGCGTCCACATCTGAATCTGTCATTATTAAAGTTTTTCCGTAACGCAATTTTTATTGAACTTTAAACCAAGTACAGTGTATAATAAGTTTGTGAATATAGCATATTACACAAAGTATTAATTTGCTAATTTTTCTATAAAGGAGACAACCATATGCATGTCAGGCCTGCCAATCAGTTTGTCTCTTTCTTTCGCGTATATTATGCCCATTTTTATATGGCGTCATTTACGACTTTAAGTATGGTGAAATATTTAAAATAAAACGACCGTTTGCTTGTCAGTTATTTTGTAGTACAATATTTTCATTCTTTTATTAAGTATGTAGGCAAAATTTGTTTACAGAAATTTTATTCTTATAAAAGTCAAAAGGGAAGTCTCGATTGGCGATGTCCAACCATTTAACGTTGGACTACGTCCTCGTTATTTAAATATGCACCAGTATGATCATCCTCACTAAACACAATTCTTCGATAAAAATGCTCATATTCGGACAGGTTCCAATGAAGCCAATCAGCAAAAAGTTCATTTGGCTTCAATTCTCGTATGAGCTGTAGTTTATACGCACGTAAGCCTAGATTTACCTTATAAGATGGTTTACAAATGTTTTCTGCGGTAGCATTTTCCAATAAAGGGATATTTTGTCAGCATTAAACAATGATTCCTTAGAAATTTGTTGTTTTTATAATAGCCGCTAATTTAATTTTAAAAGATTCTACCAATTCTGCCTGAGCAGAAATCTTCTCTCCCGGGTGTTATTTCTGCAACAGCAGTCAGACATTCTTTTATCATCTCTCCATCCGCAAAGTGTTTCATTTTATGTCAGTATTTGACTGACAACAAAACTAGCCTTTACTGCAGTATTTGATAAAATAGCTTGATTTTAAAAAATAGCCTGTTGTTTTCCCAAATTTCTCTCCATTTGATTAAACTTATCTATCTGGAGTTGTCCTGTTAAGTTTTTATGTTGTTCATGTTTTGTATCGAAATGCCTTTTTATGTTATATTCTTTTAATGTCTATACGGTCTCTGAGCATATTAGGCATACAGCTTTATCTTTGACGAAAGTGAACAAATAATGAAATTTCCACTTTTCTTGGAAATGCCTGTGCTCATCCGCAACCTTCCGTTTTTTGTTTGCTTTTCCGACATGCGATTATGGATTCAAAATTTTGGATTATGGATTAATTATTTTTATTTGTGATATTAGCAATGTTAATATCGTTAGCTGTTGGGTTGGGGGGTGTGTGCAAATAAATCTGCGAACAACACCGATATATATTTCAGGGATTATTTGTCTTTATAAAAGAGGGGGTGGAAAAAATGGACTCACCGTAGCTGCTGGAATGTTGTGGGATGTGGTTTGTTGATGTGGTCTTCTTGATGCGTACAATGTGATGGTTGAGGTGGTTGAGAATTTGATTTATTATGTCCAATTCACTTATTAACGCTGAATGTTCCAAATTAGATTCCAAATAGATTAAAACTGATGGTTTCTGTTGCTTGATTTGATGCACACACGTTGATCGTTACACGATAGAGGGAAGTGAGTTAACAACGTTGCGGCTGTCAGGGATGACAGCAGCAGTTGCGGCCAGGGAGGTTGGCAACTTGGTTTGCAAGCGTGGTTTGCAGGGGTGCAACCACAGTCTACTCAATAGTAGAGAACGCTACTCTATGGTGAGGGTTAGAGTAGCACTAGAGGGCACATATAGTTCACGCAGGGAGCGTTTGACGTGAACATTAGCAATGAATTAAATCTTTCTAAATTTAATTCTCCCGCATTTGCTTTCCTTCTTTTTATATCTTCAACCCAAGCTTATTTACGGTT
Source organism: Myopa testacea (assembly GCA_949629155.1). Taxonomy (NCBI): domain Eukaryota; kingdom Metazoa; phylum Arthropoda; class Insecta; order Diptera; family Conopidae; genus Myopa; species Myopa testacea. The sequence goes on along the minus strand of OX451346.1, from coordinate 2,729,384 downwards.
ATGGATCTTGGTACTAGAATTTAACTTAACGTCCACAATTATTTCCATACCAAGTGCTACCTTGGCTTTCTTTTACTTTCAGCTTGGACTTATCAAGCAAATCGCTGTGCTTGAACTTGACCTTGACTTACTCACAGAGTATTATTATTAAAATAATAATAGCCTTGGCTCTTACGGTTCAAGTTACCCGGAAATTGAAGTTGCGATTACGACATACAACACTATATCTCAATCTGAAATGAAATTTTTTCGAATAAAATCTTTTTGATTTTTATTTTGTTCTTAATATGCCAGGTCACAATGGCCTCTATTGGTATTTCTTGACATGTATCGTTTAATTTATTATTGTCTGCATACGTACGTTGGACGTAGTCCTCAGTACGATGACCATTTAAAATCGTTTTTAAGTCCTGAATGAGTATAGTATAGTTTTAAAGTAATACACTCGTAGTAAATCCAAGTTTACAAAAATAAAATACTTAACATACATAACTTTCAACAGTGTAATTATTCAAATATTGTAACAGATCTTGCTCATACGTGTCAGTATGCGGGTTCCTTATTTCCTTATTCCTTAAAGCGAAAAAACTAAAAAATTCAGTCTTTTCTCCTAAAGTCTTGTTTGTAAAAAAGTTGCCGAAGTTTTGTTGCTTCGTTTGTTTGCGGTTCGATGTTGCTTCGTTTGTTTGAGGTTCGATGTTGTTTCATGTTTTGATGTTCGACGTTGCTTCGTTTGTTTGTTTTGAGGTTCGACGTTGCTTCGTTTTATTTGCAATGTGATTGCAATTTACTTGCTTTGCAATTTGTTTGCTGTGTTTGCAATTTGTTTGCTGTGTTTGCAATTTGTTTACTGCGATTTAATTGCAGAATTAATTCTACCTCAAGTTGGGACCGCGCAACTCAAGGTAACTGCATCCCTTGAAAATGGTTTTCATGGGATCAGCTCAGGTGAGGTGTAGTCCAGGTTCTACATCCGTGGTTGTAAGGAAAATTATATTTTCCTTACACTCCCTCCCTTCTTTCCGGTGGGGGAAATGATGGTGATCATCGTCACCGTCTTGGTCACCCGGTAGCCTTTGTGTCGGGACTGTATCCGATTCCTATACTTCTCCTGGTCTCTCGTCCCTATTTTCCGCTGGCGTATAGCGTCGTTGAGGTCTTGTTCGATGTTGAGGGCTCCGCTTCGTGCTTCCAATTCTTCGACATCGCGAAATTGTACAAGTCCATGAGTGGCACAATCCTCGTTCGCATCTGTGGTCTGTGCTTGTTGCGTAAGGTTGGGCGGATTGAGTTATGTCATAGCGGGTTCGGGCGGAGCGAGTTCTGGCGGGACTGGCGGTGGTGACCCAAGTCCGTTGACTTCGGCACAGAGGTCGTTATAAAACGTCCCGGAGATGGAGTCAAAGTAGACTGTTTGGCTGGGGCTGGTCGGGTCCAGGGCCAGTGGTGACTCGGGCTTTGTGCTTTTGGCCCATTTTCTCGGCACCTCTTCGTCAAATTTCAGGGTTGGGAACTTCCGTTATAATATGTTTCGATGACTAAATAAATATAAATACAAATACAAAAATTTCGATAGACGTCAGTAAAATTGAATGCCCATTGAAAAAGTAAGATTCTATCACTTTGGTACGTTCCTCTTTGAATAAAAAACAATAAACAAAAAAGTTATTAAATTTGTACACGCAGGCGTGACTGTTGGCGCACTCCGTATATACGTGATGATTCAGCTCAGATCTGAAGTCAAGCAGCGCTGACTCGTCCATTCGTTCATGTGTAAATGACGAGATAAAATCCGACGAAGTGATGTTCTAGGCAAGTCCAGTTGTCCAAAACTTATTAGCGTCTTTTGATTATAAAAATAAAAAAATAATAAACAAAAAAGTTATTAAATTTTTACACGCGTCGTGACTTTTGGCCCACTCCGTATATACGTAATGATTCAGCTCAGATCTGGAGTCAAGCAGCGCTGACTCACCATTCGTCCATGTGTAAATGCCGAGATCAAATCCGACGAAGTGATGTTCTAGGCAAGTCCAGTTGTCCAAAACTTCTTCGCGTCTTCTAAAAAAAAAAAATAAACAAAAAAGTTATTAAATTTTTACACGCAGTCGTGACTTTTGGCCCACTCCGTATATACGTAATGATTCAGCTCAGATCTGGAGTCAAGCAGCGCTGACTCGTCCATTCGTTCATGTGTAAATGACGAGAAAATCCGAGACAAGTCCAGGAAGTCTTCGCGTTGATGTTTCTGGATATTCTTCAGCGCTGCTCCGTACACGATCAGTCTTTTTAAACGCAGGCGTGACTCTTGACCCGTATATAGGTGATTGTTATCTGTACAAAGTTGAAACGTTCGTTCGTCGCGCTACGATGAGTTGGGGGCGAAGCGAAGGTGATGATTGCCTCCCCATATTCCGTGCCCTCCCAAACCTTGCTGGCAGTCGAAGACCGTTTAATTGCCAGCCCGTTGTACTGAAGCCGCCTCGGGGTCCGGTTCGGCGACGCTTACTTACCTATTGAGGCTTATGCCATTTTTGACAACATCATTAAAGTCAACTTCAACACACATTTAATAATTATTATTAATTAATTTAATAAACTACGATTTTATCCCGGCACGTGCACACTCGTCAGCGATCCCACAGAAAAAGAAGGCAGATTCAGCTCATCGCCGACCAACCTCAACCAGGGTTCGGAAAACGTTTCTTTTTTATATCGCTCAATTTAAAATAATTTCGACGCAGGATCGAAAAAAGCAGCGGAACAGAGTTGAACAGCATGTGTTTTGTTGGTGTTTGGATGGTTCGCTTCGCGGCAGAGAAAATTGCTTGAAACTGAAGTTTTGTTTGTGTTGAGGATGTTGCAAAAATGAGGACGTCAGCAGACATCTTGTCAGTTCTAGTTCAAACTTAGAATTAATTTTATTACGACTATAGGTGTCTTTTTATATGCTCTTAGAAGTTATGTAGTTCTTATTCTAAGATATATATATTTTCTTATCATTCATACTTACCTCCTATGCAAAGCACTCAGCTTATTCTTTCCTCGTCGCTTTAGTTACAGTTGTTAATTTGGCAATTGTTTACAGTAGATCTGATCTGATTGGTTATGCTTGACATAAACATTGATCAGATTGTGAAGATCATTGAGTGATCCAGCGTTAGAGATACATAGAGCTGCGGTATGTGCCCTACGCCATAATATGAGAAACAGGCTCATACCATCAAACTCGATTCACCGTGTTTTACAGTTCTAATAGTGTGCCTTAGATCGAATTGTGTATTTCGGCCACGTCTCACATATTGCCAAATGCCTTTTCCACCAAAGAGGACGATTTTGCTTTCGTCTGTCCATTAAATATTTCTCCATTTTTCAAGTGGCCACTCAATATTTGAATATTAGGAATTTTTTGTCCTAATTAACAATGACTATGTATACTACATGCGTTTTATCGTTTATTAGTGATCACCGTCGCACAGTGGTGCGATTAATTCGACTTTAAACCGTGTAAATAAATATTCATAAAAAGTAAAAAACTAATGTAAATTAAGAAACAGGTCAAAATTACCAAAATAGACAAAGAAAATTTATTTAAATTCTTAATGTAATGCCAAAATAATGACAAAGTCATCACTGGTCATAATCATCATCAGCCAATAAATGTAAATCCGGTGAATTTTCAGCTGCTCTGGATGGATACGCAATGCGCAACCATGCGCTTAACGAAGATGCCAATGTTGAAAAGGTAGTGTGCATCTGTCTGCTGCGTCCAGAGGCTGAGGCCATATCCCGACATCTGGCATCGTTGGCAGAAAGGAAAGCAGCGCGGAATACGACACCAGCGTACGTAACGTCCACAATAAGCGCTTGTTTACTCGACGCTGGCAGCGGGTAGCTAATCCGTCTAGTCGACGGAATGCAAACAGTGACGACGGCAAAGTGCTAGCTCATCATTGCTGTATCGTTTATTACAAATGATGACAGTTGTTGCCGTATTTTGGTCTTGTGGAATTGCGGAACTCCATCATTCCGACAAGTGTCGTCGGAGCATTACGGATAATTGTCGCCGTAGCTTTACCGAAACTTACCTTAGAAGCAACTTTCTGTAGTGAGTCGAAAATTGACATTGACGTTCGAGCACTTGCCAATGAGGCAGCTGGTCCCCATTCTGCATTTCTTCGGACAGTTTCCATGAATGCCGCGGATATTTTCGTGCTATTTTCCTGGTGCGCCGTCAAGTGCTTACGGCTGTTCAGTGTTTCGATGAGAACATTGAATTTCATTACCGCCGCCATTTCATAGAATTCATCGAAGGAGCTCGATGCAAATTCTAGGCTGGTGTACATGAAATTTATGTGAACACGTCTACCTTCGCCTCTTTCGGCATTTGCACCACGCATTTCAGGTTTTATTCAACATTAGGGAACTCCCTCTCAAAAGCGATAAGGTAATCCTTGCAAGCTTTCATGACCATGCTATGCACATATGTTGGTGTTTACGTATAAACGTAAACATTGCAATTATTGCATCCCTTCTATATACCTGTCTATAACCTGCTGCATCTCCGCGATCAGGTTATGCGCTTCGCGTATCGGAAACTCCATTATCTGGTACATGAGATTGTTTCCGAAGCCCAGGAAAACTCTCTTCATGTCTTCTCTTTTCTTCTCAACACAGCGATGTTCCAATTTCTTTTTCTTAACGTATAGTCCACTTCATGAGCCGTATTGTCATCAGTTCTGGACCTCTTTCTGGAGGTGGTGTGGAAATGATAGCCGCCATTGAATCGTCTTTATCGCAACAGCTGGCATCTTGCAGTTGTCTTCTTAAAGTTGCGGGGATTGTGCCGCATTCCATCATTCGGACAGGTGTCGTCCGAGAGTTACGGACAGTTGTCGCTGTACTTGTATATTTTGGAATTGCAGGAGTTGTGCCGTATTCCATTATGCGGGCAAGTATTCGGCGAACGGGACGCGAATATCGTAAGTAAAGACCCGCCCTTTTGCTGGTCGGGCGGCGCCCTCAGCGTGGTAGTTGGTAGCCGAGTCGATGAGTTTTTCGTTCTTCATGTTGACGAGGAAGCCGTAGTGCTTTAAAAAGGCAGCGCCGATTATGGGACTGCTGACTTTCGCGATGATAAACTCCTAGGCCAGGTCGTATCGATGAACTGATAAGTATCAGCATGAAGCGATACAAAGCAAACCATACGATCTTTTTTCCCCAATAATTTCTTCTTATTATAGCCTTATATTATTTCTCCTTATTATACCCTACACACGAAGTGGTATAACAGTCTCGCAAACAACCTGTTGAGTGGTGTGTAGGAGAGAGACAACGTTTGTATTCGACACATGTGTCACATGAAACAGCCAAACACATGGATGTTTAACATTGGGAGAGAGCTCAACAATTGGAAATTTTACTCTCTCTCTCTTTTACGATATTAAATATATAATGCGCAGAAGCAAAGCGCCTAGAAACTACGATTGGTTTTTACCGTTATGACGATTCTGTGGAATTGAGCCATTACCAAGAATATGTATGTTTGTATGTGATATTTCAATTTAAACGATATTTTTGAATTTAAGAAAATATAATTGAATTCACAATAACTCAAAATAAAAATATAAATCCTAATATAATTTAATTATTAATAACACGAAAAGAATCTAAATTATTATAATACTAAATTTAAACGAACTTCATTTTAGAGAAAAGTTAGCAACAAAAAACAAATTCGTGTGTAGGATGTAAAAATAACAAATTTTAACTTCGCAATTCGCACTCGAATTCTGGTATCTGTGGTCGTCTATTTCCCATGACATTATTTCATAGATTTCTTCAAATTTTATGGTTTCAACAAAAATCTGCAAAAATCTTGCAAACACCAGAATCCACACATCAATTAGACGCCAACAGAGTCGCCTAGTGAATACACACTAGGCTTACACAAACAAAAATCCGATTTTTTCTGTTCGGAATCGGTGACTTAGTGCAATGGAACCAGGTTACCACAAAAAACAACGTGGAGATGTTTCAGTTCAAATCCAGATTCACAACCAAAAGGATTTACTTCTAAAATCTGCGTTGTTCAGTTAGCGTTGTGGGCAGAAAGAACTCGCTCTCTCTAATTCCATGTAAAGATTGTATTCATTTAGTGGAATTTGGGCAGTTCGGATTAGATCAACCGCGAAGCATTCCGTGTGCAGGAAAAATATTTATAAAATTTCTAAATATTTTTTAAACTATTAGTCAGTCATACTAATGGTCTTATTTTTTCTTGGTATGGCCGATCCAAATATATGGCCGCTAAAAATGCCCCGGCTGTGCATTAAAGCCGATTTTCGTAGTTACAGTGATTCGAATAACGTTCCTGCATATTTATTGGGAATCGTTTTTAGCTTAGATTCGCATTAGAGTAGATCCCTGAAAAAATCTCCCATAATATACTGCTCCGTTTTTAATTTCTTTCTGCATGTTGCTAAAATCTCAAACACAGATACGATCATTTCGCAGAAGGACCAATCTATTTCACTAACTTAGACAGGCATTACCAGAAGAGTCTTATTTTGCATAAGAAAATTAAACATTTCAAAGGTTGAATTCCATCGGGTAGGAGTAACCATGGGCGGTAGATTAATAGAAACTTTGCATTACATATTGCATCACATTTGAGGTCAATTTGAGCCGTTCAGATGATCGCAGAAGTTGACGCAGAATTAGAGAACGATTTTAAAGCAACTCAAAATATATGAGTTTTTAGTCAAACGAGAGAGATTGCAGCCAAGGAAGAAAATATAGAAAATGTGGTCCTGAATGATCAACATGATGCGGCTACAACCGAATTGGGAAACATACAGTTTAGCGAATTGCTGATAGATGACTGTGATCACAACGTTGAAAGTACTGAAAATGATTTAGGACCTGAGCACATACAAATCCCGACAGTAACTGAAATGGGAGATTTAAAAAAAAAATTTAATTTAATTTTAATTAAAAATTCAATTTCTCAAGCTTGAAGAGTCCTTAAAATTAAGTTCATGAGAATGCACCAATTTCCGGGCATTATTGGCCTCATCGACGCAACGCATATAAAAATATCGGCACCGAAAAAAGAGATAGAGCATGTTTATTATTGTCGAAAAGGCGGTCACTCCAAAAACGTTTTGGTTATTTGTGATGCCGATATGATAATACTTAGAACAAGCGCTCGATTCGGAGGTACAGCGCACGATGCCTATGTATGGCGTCAGTCTCTTGCTTGTAGTGCTTTAGAAGATCTATATAATGGTGGCAAGCGAGATTTCTGGTTACTAGGCGATAGTAACTACTAGGCGATCCTTTGCAGCCATGGCTGATGACTCCAATCAGCACGACGTCAACTTCAGCCGCAGAACGGTATAATATAGCTCATAAAGCTACGCGTGCTCTTGTGGGGAGATCTATTGGGCTATTAAAGAGCAGATTCCGTTGTTTATCTAAGGAAAGGGTTCTGCTTTACAGTCCACCCACGGCCGGAACTATCTTTAAAGCATGCATGGTCCTGCACAATTACCTAATCCGCGCCAGAGGGCCTTTCGAAGAATACGATATAATTCCAGAGGACCAAGACCAAGCTCTCTTTATGTCAACTAATGAAAGTCTTTCTACCGAAAAGGATGCGATCACAAATCGTTAGGGAGGCTTTTAATTAAACTTATTTTATTCCTGAAATAGTAATATAAATAAAACTCAACGAAAATAAATCTATCTATTTATTAAATGTAAATTTATTTATTTATTGTAAAATTACAGTGTATTTTGTATTAAGCCACTTTAAAGCAGCGTATTTAAAGCTACGGTTTGGAGTTTTATCGCCTATGTCTGCTCTTTCGTAGCCTCAATCTGCTGCCTGCGAAGCTCGTTCGCATTAATCATCTCCTCCAGCTTCCTTTCTTCCATCTGAAGAAGTTGCGCCGTATTCCACTGACTCTCCAAAAGACTTGTCGCCCTCCGCTTTCTTGAATTTGGGGCGACGGAAAGGTTTGGCGTAGGAGCTGCTGCAGATAAAGATGGGTCATCCACTGTTTCCTTCTCATCGTTTGCTTGTATAAAAGGGAGGGTTTTTCCAACGCCGAAGCCTGTGTCTCTTGTGGATGGCTATCTCTTGTGGATGGAACCTATGATGGCTTCTGTGGTGGTGATGGCCTTCACCCTCACCCTCACCTAAATACAGGAAAATAGTTTTACACGTTTCGGACCATTTATACCACTTCTCCCTTCCTCCCTTAAGGAAGCACTATATTTTGCGCGAATGTGCATCCTATAAGAAATAATAAAAAATAAAATATACATATTGTAATAAGTTTATAGTGAAATAATATAACGTCAAATCTCAAATCCGTCCAATATTTGCGCCACTTCACGCCATCTTTTTGAGCACCGCCAAATGCATTTAACTCCAGCGAGAGTTCGGTCTATAATTTCTCCCGAGTTTTCGCTCCATCGACATTGACAAATCTAAATTCAAAGTAATTTATTTCGGTCTTATAATTGCATAAATTTATTTCTTGCTTATCATTTGCTAAGTCCAAATTGCTTTCTAAAAATCCCAGCAAATACTCCTTCTGAGCTTCCGATGCTCTCGCTCCTCTCATATGAAAAGTTCTTTATCATACGGCATCTTTTTGACAGCTTGTTTCATTTTTTCACGGAACGTGAATCTGAAACACAGTGATAACGTGAAAAAACTTTTCATTTCACCGTTTCACAGAACGAGAATCGAGGCACAGAAGTTATTAGTTATTGTTGTTAATATGCAACAAGAAATGCCTTCATTCCCTTTTTTCCCACTTAGTTCTTTCCTTTTTATTAAAAAATATACACAATTAGCAATTAAATTGACTAATTGAAACATTTTAAAGTGGAAATTTCAAGAAAAAAAAAATTCAGTACCACTAGTTGAAACTAAAGCTTAATATTAGCGCCATTTCTAATCCAAATTGCAGTTGGTTTAGGAATTTATTGTTTCTTTGCTTGTAACCTAATCCAATCCGAGTTCCCCGGATGAGTTCTATGTCCAAGTCATCGTCATCATCTGCACTATCTCTTTAATCACACACATCCTCTTTGTGTGCCTTTGCACTGAATAACTTTTGCCACAAGTCTTGGCACTCTGGCGAATATTTCAAAAATTACTTTCGATACTGTTTCTTTGAAGTATAAAGGTTTAATGGATAAATTTTGAAACATTTTGTCTTTTTATAGCTTTTTTGTCTGTTTGGAGCCCAAACTACGCTTGCTATATTTCCGAAGTTGAATCGGTACAGAAGCTGTTTCTACTTTTTTGCCTTAGGAATTTACTTTGGGATCCATCTGTAAGACTACCTCCCTATGAAGACAGACTAAAGCTGATAAATTTACCATCTTTATCCCACCGGAGGATAACAACGAATGCCATCTTTATCTTGAATCTGCTGTACGGGACTACTGTTAATGAATACTTACTCAGTAATGTTATACTAAACGTTCCTCGCCGTACATCCAGAAGATATGAATTGCTTCATTTATCCTTCTGCAGGTCATCGTTTGCTCAACATGAGCCACTTCGCAAGGCTTCCGCAGATTTCAACTCAGTATATTCTGTTATTAATTTGGCAGAGTCAATTTATTTAGCAAAGCAAAAAATCTTAATTTTCTAAGTAACAATCATTCATAATTACTATATCTCTTTACGTAAACTATAAAACATTTTGTTAATGTTTCGAAGTTAATAAATAAATAAATAACAGAGAAATATATAATCAGGTAAAAATTAAATTTTTTATGATGAAATTTAAACCCTTTCCAAACATTTTTTACCTCCAAATCGGAAAATTTGCAATTTTTTCAAGTGCGTTTTTTTGGCGCGGGGAGAAGATAACAACGGAAATCATTTCATACTTATTAAACAAATTCCTACCGTAATTGAAATACATTTCAAAACAAATCTCTGAATAAAATAATTATTGTAGGCAGAACAACGTTACTTTAAATCTGAAAATCTACTTAAATTACTCTGTGGAAAAAGTGTTATATGTACAGGGTGGCGCTGAATGACCGATATGGTTTGAATGTTTAATAACTTTTTTATTTAATGAATTATTATTTTTTTTTTTTTTGTTATAAAGTATATTAATGGGGAATATTTTTGGCTTAAGTATGAAAAGTTATATCCCGCAAGTGATGGCCGTTTTCGGCTTCGCACATTCGTGCTCTTTCCAGTACATTTTGCATAACTTTTCGTAAAATTTCCGGTGTTATGGCTTGAATTTCATTGCGAATGTTTTCTTTTAGCTGTGGTATGGTGGCTGGCTTATTAATGTATACCCTTTCTTTCAAATAACCCCAAAGAAAACAGTCTGGCGCTGTCAAATCGGGTGAACGTGGGGCCAATTGAAATCGCTTCTACGCGAAATAATGCGTTCGCCAAAGAGGTCCCGTAATAGAGCCATTGTGTCCATTGCTGTGTGGGCTATGTAGTATTCCATTTGAAATTCCCCAAGTGTTCTTCACAAAATTCTGAAATAAAAATAAAAAAAAAAGAAAAAATTCAAAAAGTTATTAAACATTCAAACCATATCGGTCATTAAGCGCCACCCTGTATATTGGTAGTGTATGTTTTGTATATTATATTATGTATGATAGTGTATCTGTGTCTTTCTATGTGATACTGTAGTCCGCGTGCTAGCCTGACGACAAACCACCGATCAAGAAGACTAGAATAATGACGTTCGCCTGATAGATTAACGTCACGATCAAGGAGTCTAAGATTTGCTAGTGGCGTTCGCGTGGTAGCTTAACGTCAAGATCAACGATTCTACGGTAGGTATAAAATAGTTAAAACGTTCGCTTACCGCTTCGTTCGCTGTCTTCCAAGACCGAGTACTGGTCCATGCTCGCTTTTGCTGGTTCTTCGTAGTATTTCGTCCTTCTTTCTATTTTGTAAAATGTAGAAAAAAAAATAAAATTCTATAAAAATTTTGAATATTAATTTGAGTGTAAAAATGTACAAATGAATATTTAAATAATAAATAAATATTTTTTTATATGCCGCATGTAACGGTACTTGTCTATTTTCCGCTTGTGGTTGTTGTTGACCGTTATTTGACCTGCGATGTCCTTGGATTAATTCTCTTATTGTATTTGTTGGAGTCGAATTGCAGTGTCCTTGTTGCTGTGATTGCCAAAAAAATCACCCTGTATTTGTTGTGGAATCGGACGATTGTTTGCAGAGTTAAATTCACGTCAAGTTTGGACCGCACAACTCGAGGTTGAAACAATTTCGCGGGACAAGCTCAGGTGGTGTGTAATCCAGGTTCTAAATCCGTGGTTGTAAGGAAAATTTTATTTTTATTATTTTATTTTATATTTAATTTTTAAAGATTATTTCTTCTAAATGTTGACCCTAAGTTCGACTAACGTATCGATACACTTTGAAGCACCAATTTCCGATGACGCGTTCGAGCAATTCATCAAGCGAATTCAGTTGAATTGCCGAAAACTTAGCTCATGGCACAATGGGTGCGCTTGAATGAAGTTCAGTGCTGCCATAAATTCTCCCTGCCTCGCCTCGCACTTGCGTTCCACTTCCTCTACAGCACTATTGGTACTATTTATTGAACCCTTTTTTGGAGATAAAGATTCGAAAGTTTAATAAACTTTGACTACTTCATCATCTTTGTGTATAGCGTCTGTTGTCGGCTCAGAAAAGTTTCATAAGAATTATTAATTTTTATGCACTGAATATAATAAGTAATATCTGTTGATTTATGTATGATTTATCCCACCTTCAGGGGAGGTAAGCATCTCCATCAACTATGTACCTGGCAAAAAAATCGAAGACTTCGGAGTCAAATCGCGCCATAGTTTTCGGGTCCCTCTCTAGCTGACGATGTTTCCTAAGAATATAATTATCTTAACTATAATTAGCTTATATAATTATCTTAATTTTAAGAAAGTATAGGCCATTAGCTTTCTAACAAGAACAAAATTGGAGTGCGTTTCTAAAGGTTACCCCGCAAATATCTTGGGTACAATTTCATTTCATTGCATTTCTTTAATTTATTTTAAAAAAATTTATATGGGGTACAATAAGAAAATAGAATAGAATGTTCTTTCATAGAACATAGAATCCGGGTCCGCTAGCCGCATGTTGGCGAAAATGTCGCGAATCCTGGCGTCCACCGTTTCACTGGGGGTGAGCGGGAACTATTTCAGCCACACTTGCGCTAAATTCGATGTCTTCCGACCCACGATCCCTGTGTAGAGTCAGCACTACCGTTCGTGCATCCTGATGTGCAAGGCCAAGGTAACGGTTGGTGGCCGGTCACGAGCAACCCTCTGAGGCGAAAGGCGGTTGACATTCCTGCGCACGGTTGGTCGAACTCTTGGAGGTTCTGCGCGTTAGCCCTGCGCCGTTCGTCGATGGTGTGGCGGAGTTGCCTCGCACATGGAGTAGCGTGTTGTGGCGTTCGCTGCAAATATGGCAACCTCCTGGGCACGCGCGATCGCCCTGCCAGATAGGTGGAGCAGCAGGGGTTGCGCTCGACGACCTTTCTACGCTCACTCACCGACTGTTCCCGGAACAGGATACACTTGTGAAGCATGTGGTCCCTTCCACAACATGGACAGTTGCGATACTGCGTAGGCTCGTCTACCGTGGTACGAGGTTGGTTTCGCGAGCTCGTCGCTGCGTGACTCGCATTTCTTCTTTTTTTGTTTTTTTTATTTTTTTTATTGAGGTAGGAAATGCTGTAATGCCCCCTGTACTTTCCAGTTAAATGGCAATGATCTGCCACTCTATCATCCCCCAATTCCTGTTCACAAATATGACAAGAATCAGAGTCTTTTTGGAGTTTTACCTCTTCATTAGACAAAAGGTTTATTGGCCTAACTATACTTAAATAATTATTATAAATATACCTTACATCGCTAACTAAATATTCTATAAATTTTTGGAGGGCATCTTCACCTGAATAAATTTTAAATCTATTTAACCTACTATTATAATTACAACTTATATTTAACTTTAATTTTATTATATATATAAAACTAGTGTAATTTTATTGTGAAACCATAAAAAGTTTTGACAAATTAGAAATATAAATATATAGTATATATGAACTCAATTGTATCGGCCAACACGACTGCCCTGCTTCGCGGTGAAATTCAACTGTCCTCTAATCGTCGTTTTTGCATTCTGGCATTTTTCGCATCCTCTACCCATCGTTCCGCCAGTGTTGCTTACACTTATATAACAACTAAATGCTATGGGTATATGCTTATTTATATTTCTAATATTACTCGCTAAATCTAAATCTACGCTACTTAGTACGCATTCGAAGTCTGCGTAGCGAACGAATGGTACATCTAACTTGCGCTCATAATTCTTAAAACTAATTACCGCCTTATCTATTGACGGCATCTCTGTAACAATCCTCCCACATACAAGTTTGTGATGTTGTAGAGTACTCTCATTGTGAGAGTACTGCAGGCAGCTATTGCAGAAGTATGTCTTATTTTTGTGATGTGTGAATTGGTTGCGTATCAATCTATAACAAAAGAAAAAAGAAAAAAATAAAATTAGTTGGAATGTTTCTAATTATTATATTACTTAATATAAAGTTTTATATAAAAAAACAAAAATTTATTTAAATTTGTCGTATAATTATAATTACCTTGAGATATTTTTGATCCATACATAATGGAACCGCTCTCCTTCCTGCAACAGCAACTGTTTATTGTGTTTATAGTGGATAATCAAATTTTATTCAATTGTAAACTTGTTTAAAATAATCATGAAAATATATCAGTCCACCTAAAGATCCAAAATAATACTCTTAATTTTTCAACAGTAAAGTAGAACACGTTCAATCGATATAAAAAGCTAAAGTTAAAGTTAACAATGTAGGTTCAGAAACTAAAAGCAAAGAACGTCAAAAAAGCCATTGAATGGGCGCGACCACACACGGCTCAACCGAGCGGCGGCCACACCCGCAGCCCCACAAGGCGGTTGGCATAAACAGCAACAGATTTATATGTTGCTCCTTTTCATGTTGCCTGCAGTGATACGGTCCTCGATGTTGCTCGAAACTTCATCGAATCCAAACACGTTGATACTTATGTTCGGATTCTGCTTCTCAAATTGGGCAATGTTTGTTATGGGCATGGGGAACGTCAATCCCTTAAAATTTACTTTAGCGCTATTATCCAGAACTATAAGATCAGCTCCACATTATAATTAATTGTCATATGTGGAGTGTTCTCGGTGGGTCTCAGAGCTGAGATGATCGCCCATTTGAAACAGTACAGACCATCGTTTTGTATATTGATGCAGGCGTGCTTTTCTGCAGGGATTTGGGTAGTGCGATGTATGACGATGCTTTCAACGGTCGATACCTATTAATGTTCACCTCCAGGTGACATATTTTCAGTAAGGACCATCCACTGTCCCTTTCGTGAAACTCACCCATTTTGGAGCTGATCTTTTGGCACATGTCATCATATATGGCAGTTAGATCTTCATATTTTTGCAACAAGCACATCTTGGTTTGAAACGATTTGATCTGAACCACCACTTCATCATCACCCATCACTTTGAAATATTCTGCATACAATTCCATGTTGAATTTGTATGATGTATGCTGCTTTAACATTTTGAATAGCTCTTTGGATATTACGTTTCGAGCGAGAAGATCTTATGCATTTCAGAGCACTGTCTATTGTCATCCAACAATTCTTTTTATGTTTGGTGGTTCTAACATGGTGGTTCCAATGTATTCGAGAAACATTTTCATTGCAATTGGTGCAATGAACGTTCCCATTAGTAGCTTCGGCTAGTGATGATGGTCCTGGTACTATAGCTGCTCTTGATGTTGATGGTGCTACTACTGCTATAGATGATGATGCTGGTGCTGCTACTGCTATAGATGATGATGATGGTGCTGCTACTGCTATAGATGATGATGATGGTGCTGCTACTGCTATAGATGATGATGATGAAGGTTGTGGTACTGCTACAGATGTTGATGGCGTTGCTGATGATGATGACGATTTCAAGTGGATCAATTTTATGTGTCTATGCATGTTATCCAGTCTTGGAAAATTTTGACCACAATGCTCGCACTGGAATAACACATTTCCATGTTGCCCTTGCACATGCCTTACGAGGCTGCGCATTGCAGTGAACTCCTGTCCACAAACATTGCATTGGAAGCTCTTCATTTTTGTTTTTTGTTACAAATATTTCACTTGCTTTGTTTAAGTATATTTAGCTTTTTTTTTTCTCTTCAGAATTTTCACTTGATATTTATAGTAACGATCCCGCAAAACAAATTCGTCCATGTTCTAAATGACCAGTTGCGTTTGTTCGTACATGTTCTGACCAGGTGCGTTTGTTTACAATATGATTCTGTAAATTTACAAAATTTTACAGTGGGATAATTTGTAATCGCTTTTGTTGGAATTATTGACTCTAAGTACAGCTAACGTGGCACATGAAGTGCCAATTTTCGATGACGCGTTCGAGCATTTCGAGTGGTATTTGATGAATGACGCTAGTAATGTTGGCTTACAATTCATCAAGCGAATGCAGTTGAATTGTCGAAAACTTAGTCCACGGCACAATGGGTGCGCTTGAATGAGTGCTACTGTTTAGTGCTGCCATAAATTCTCCCAGCCTCGCCTCGCATCTGCGTTCCACTTTCTCTATAGCACTCTTGGTATTTGAAGTTATTGAACCCTTTTTTGGGAATAAAGGTTCGAAAGTTTCGTAAAATTTGATTACTTCGTTATCTTTGAGTACAGCGTCTGTTATCTACTATGAAAAGTTTCATAAGAATTATTAACTTTTATGCACTGAATATAATAAGTAATATCAGTTGATTATTTATCCGACCTTCAGGATAAATGGTGCAAGCATCTCCATCGACTATGTCCCTGGCAAGAAAATCGAAGACTTGGGGGTCAAATGGCTCCATAGTTTTCGGGTCCCTCTCTAGCTGACAATGTTTAGTAAATTGGTTTTCCTAGGTAGACAAATTTTTTAAAATTTTTTTTGCCCAAGTTTGAGGCTTCAAAAGTTTGTTTAAAAAGTTCTAAATGTTTAAGAAAAAATTCCGGAATTTTCCACTCAACGAAAGTTCTTTTTAAAAATTGCAACCACAAAAGTAAATAGACAGGAAAACGGAGGCAGCAGAATTGACTGTCAAAAAGCTTTTCATCCCTTGCCAAGAGGAATCATCAGTTGACTTTAAACTGAAGGGTTGTTTGTAGGGGGTATTGATTTATATGAAATTTTATTGGGTATTTTTAGCAAGGGTTTAAGAATGTACTGAAGCGTTGTTACTCGTATCAATTCCAGCAAGAAAAATAGCACATTTACTGTAGAAAATTACAATGCCAAAATGACACCTGACAGATTGCGCAAAGTCTAAGTCAACGTATAACGCCATCTATCGGATTTTGGCTGAGAACTTTCTATTTTTTCATTTAAAAAGCCATAAAGGAATAATTTCACACAAAATTTCATACAAAAACTCGATTTTCGATTTTTCAAATTTTCCGACTTTTCCGGAGGGATTTTCCAAAATTTTCTTCCGTAAAAGCCTTCTCCTCGAAAATACGAACAACTGACAAAAAATTTTACAGAAATCGGCCCAGCCATTCTCATTTTATGAATTACTATACATTTTTTACACCATTTTTATATATATAGATAAATAAATAAAATAAATAAATAAAATAGTTGCGGCACAGAATCTAATTAAATGTGAACTCAAAACTATACAGCAAACAACTAGTTACAAAATTTATAACTATTAAATAACTATTTAAAGTTTATTCTGGTTTTTAAAAAAGCTTTGCGGTCTGAAGGCCCGACCTTTTATATATTTAACTTAGGCACTAATTCTTAACTCTAAGACATTGGCTCTTTAACTAACTGATTAAAAAATTCTAAGCTTGCCCGATTGTAATAGTTTCAATAAAAAATTCAATTGTATCGGGTTTTTTTTTTTATTATCATACAAATTCTTTATATTTAATTTTTAAAGATTATTTCTTTCAAATGTTGGCCCTAAGTGCGGCTAACGTGACACATTTTGAAGTGCCGATTTTCGATGACGCAATCGAATATTTCGAGTGGCAAGACTGCGAATGCAGTTGAATTGCCGAAAACTCAGGCCGTGGTTCGTTCAATGGTTGCCCAGTAAGGCCAGGAATTGCGTGGAGCGCTTGAATACGCCTCTCACATTAATGCTCTAATTGTTTATCTGATAATGTACTGATTAAAATCGCTATAGCTTTTTAATCTTTCCTTTTCCATACTATTTCATTATCTATTTGAACTCCTGACCCCATAGTCCTTCCTTCAATTCAGTTAAATAAACCCTTTCACTGGTTTCTAAGTCTCCGTACCCTTTTGGAAACACTTGGACCAGGATTGCTATTTGCTGTCGCTATTTTCCATTTCATTTATAGCTTCATCTCTATATTCAGATATCTATATTTTATTTTATTAGAGAACGGTGAGTGTATATTTAAATATTATATAACCTGTCCATGGTGAAAGCTTATTAATTTTTATGACAGCAAGCGGCAGTTGCAGCAGCGGGTCTTATTGAAATACCAAAATTTTGACTAATTCGAATAAAAAGGCTGTTTTTAGTTGTCGAAAGATTCTTGAGAGTAAAAATTGACTTTGGTATTCAGATATACTCTCAATAACAGTTGTTAATGAAATGAGTAGTATAGGTACAAATGCCAAACTTTAAAAGTGGTATGAAGAAGTGTTCGAACAGGTTAAATGCGTTACTCAAACTCTCCGATTTCGTTGTCGTAGTTTTATACGGTAACTCCAACAAAAACAAAAGTTCTGGTCGGTCTCGTATGTTGTCGCTTAAACTATACAAGATACCTATATATTGGTACCGTTGAAAAGGCATTTAAAGACCTTTCCATTATGCAAAACATATTTTATTAAAAACGGTATAGTTTTGGAGAAAAATCGAATTATAAATTATAAAAATACATAAATAATAAAGTTTAGAGTGTAGGAACAACCCATCATTTGGTATAGAATTTCATACGTATTTGGAAAAATTCGTACAATATGTCGAGAGGCGTACGACAGTATCTTATATATCCTCCGTGGTCAATACAATTCAATTCATATGTGGTTATTGTTTAAATTAATTTGAACACACGGTGGAAATCATTGTTTTCTCGCAAACGTATGAAATCATGTGGAGCGAAAGTTACGTTAAAACTACAGTATCTGTGGAAGAATTGTTTATACAATATAATGAAATAATTGGCTTCAAAATCTCAGTACCATTCAACAATTTCTTCAGTACCGTATCTTCGTAATTTTTCGTCCAAGCGCTTATGGGCAACTCCGTTTCAATTCAACTTCGATAACATTTTCTTCGAGAACCCTAATGTTTCCTGAACAAATGTATTGACCATCGGAAAAATATTCAATTCTTCCTTTGCCTTGTCAGTTGTGACAGCTCTCTTTGAAAGACGAGCAAGAGCTGCGTCTTTATTACCTCGTGATCCGAAGTGACCAATTGGCTTAAATTATTAATCCAATAGGTTTAAATTATTGGAGCCAACACAATTTTGAGCTAAGTTAATAATCACGGGATGCATTTTGCAATCACCGTGGTGGTAATTAGTAAATTGTGCTGCGCAACATGTGTACAAGATTTTTCTCTGCACAGGTTTCAGGCCATCAATTAATGAAGGTAAGGAATGCAAAAGAAACGAATAGCAGGATGGGGAAAAGCTGTTTGCACGTTATGCATCTAGTGTTACTTTGTACAAGTAAGGTTCCACTAGACCTCTGCGATTACGTTCTTTCTTATTTTCTGCATAAGCCTTTATCCATTTAGTGCGTGTTTCCACGCATGCGGAGAAAGCTGTTTGAAAGATATCAGCATCACCATCAGTGTATGCAAATGATGTCTTGTTCCTTTCGAAATTTTGGAAAATTTGGTGTGCACTTTTCCAATCTACATATTGTGGAATTGAATAAAATTCCACAGTTTTCCTTATTTTTTTGAGCAGTTGTTTGTATGGGGGTTGTGTGCACAGGTGA
This sequence comes from Myopa testacea, assembly GCA_949629155.1. Classification (NCBI taxonomy): domain Eukaryota; kingdom Metazoa; phylum Arthropoda; class Insecta; order Diptera; family Conopidae; genus Myopa; species Myopa testacea. Next base: position 2,710,264 of record OX451346.1, on the reverse strand, counting down.
GCGCAACACACCGATATATATATATATATAATATAATATTAAAAGTAATAGTGACAGGTGGAATTGATAGACTTACCGATGGTTCGATGTACTGTTTGATGTGGATGATGATGGTGGACGTGAGGTTAGTGGTTGTGTCTATTGTTGTGTGTGCGGTGATGAGGTGATGATTGTGGTGATGGTGGTGGTTATGGTGATAATGGTGGTGGGTTGGAAAGCCACTCGCGTGGAGGTTGCGCAGTCGAAAAAAGTGGTAAGTCACGTTGAAACTTATGTGCGGAATTTAAGTGGCAAAAACGATCCGATTCACTGGTACAGAGCACAAAATTAAAGTTCAAGCCAAAGCTGTACACGCGTTAGTCAAAGACAAAAGTAACAAAGTGAAAAAAGGGGGCGGAAGTCATCAAAAACTCATTGACCTGTCAAGAGTTGACAGGTTTTCAATTCGGCTGTTATATGTATATTCAGTTTCATTGTTGCATTCTAGTGAATCATTACTATTGATAAATCGTACTTGCTGACTTAACTGTTCCAACTCGGCAGTTAATTGACCCAACAAGTAATTCTTCCTTTTGGCATAGAATTTGATGCGAACATCGAAGAATTCGGACAATATATCGAGAGGCGTACGACAGTGTCTTAAATGTCCTTCGTGGTCAATAGAATTCATTTCAAAAGTGGTTATTATCGTTATTGTTGAAATTAGTTTCAACACACGGTGAAAGTCATTGTTTTCTTGAAAACGTTTGAAATCATTAGGAGCAAACGTTACGACAAAACTAGCGGTATCTTCGGAAGACTTGTTGACATAATTGGTAATGATTGAATTCAAATTCTTTGTACCATGCAACAATTTCTTCGAGACCGTATCTTCGTAATTTTTCGTCCAAGTGCCTATGGGTAACTCCGTAATTTCAAGTACACTTTCTTCGAGAATCCTAACGTTTCCTGACCAAATGTATTGACCATCGGAAAAATATTCAATTTTTCCTTTGAAATTCTTGTACCAAGGATGCATTTCTCTAGGATCATGATTGTTAAGCAATCGTTTCAAATTAGATATTGTCAAACAATTAAAACGAGTGTCAAACAATTAAACGAATTTTATTTAATATAAGAACCAAAATTATGTTGTTCACTCAACGACCTCGCTGACTACACTACTCATTGCTTCATCGCACCTCGCCACTCTCTCTCTCTCCAGTATGCGCGTGTGTGTGTATGTGTGCGTGTTCAGCTGGTATCGCTGACAGCTCGGCCCATTCTGTCTTTAATCGTCCTCGATTTCGTCAGAATCATCTTCGCTAAGATTGTCCAACTCTGGCGAAGTTTGGCACCAGGGTTTTATCTTGTCTGATGCATACACCGACGTGAATTTTCGTGTGGTAACAGGTGCACCGGGAATATCCTCCACCAGGTAGCGGTCCTTCTCCAGAACTCTTTTTATAACATAAGGCCCACGATATTTAGGTTCCAGTTTTCTACATTGCGATGTCGAGGGTGCTTCATTTTCTAAAACCACGAGGTCACCTTCGCTGTAGATGGTCGGCGCAGCATGTTTGGAGTCGAACCGTTGCTTCCACTTCTCTCGCTCTTGTTGGATTCGCTCCGCAGCTAGTTGTCGCTTTGTGTACGTGTCGATTGTATCCGTTGGTAACTGATCTATATCGTTATGCACGGCAGCAAACAGGTGATTTTGTGCAACGTCCGTCAACACAAAATCAAAAACCAGTTCGTTTGGGCTGTAGCCTGACGTTGCGTTTTTTTGTGAGTTTATGGTCCACTGTAAGTCTCGTAATGTCAAATCCCAGTTGCTTGAGTCCTCAACAGTCGTGCGTAAATACGATAGAATGGTTTGATTTGTTCGCTCAACTTGGCCATTTGCCCGTGGGGTCCGTACCGTAGTTTTTATATGCTGGATCCCGTTGCGCTTGCACTATTCCTCAAACGCTTTGGCCGTGTAAGTCGTACCTCGATCCAATACGATGCATTTCGGTAGACCAAAATAACTTATGACTTCGTTGAGTGCCTGAATTACGGGGGCAGTTTTTGTGTCTCGGACTGGTTTAACGATCGTGAACTCACTAAAAGCATCTGTTATGGCGAGTATATACGATTTCCCTCTTTTATTACGGATGAAAGGTCCTAAGTGGTTGATGTGGATAAGACGAAACGGAATGGGGTCAACCTAGCCATAGTGTAACCGTCTGTTGTCGTGAGCCGGGCTCGAAATGAATATCCCTCTAAACAATCCTACTAATAAGTAGCGCCAGAAGAAAGAACGTTTGATGAGAGAGAAATTTATTTCTACATAGAGAAATTACAAGTTGATATTTTAAATATAACACAAATCTACAGATCTTGATTATATGCTTACCGCAGTCTGCGCCTCGTCTCATGTGTTCACGACAACTGAACTTCTTAATATTGCGTATACCTACACGACGTAAACTTAACGAACGAATGACGAATGACGAGGACTGCGGTGAGCAGAACACAGGGTAATTCACATCATTCACACCGTCCTTCTGACTTTCCACCATGTGCCTTAAAATAACAGCATTGGATACAGGCAGACAAATATTGCTTTACATATTTTCTAATTTTCGGAAACCAGAAAAGCTTTTTGATACGCTGAATCGTCTTTTCTAATCCAAAATGACCCATATCATCGTGGCACTGTTGTACAATTCTCCACCGCACTGCCTTTGGCACCACAAATTTTAGACCATCCGTGTCTTTCCGGTAAATTCTTTGGTTTTGGATAGCATACTCTTCTTTTATTTGCTTCCAGTTATCGGCTGTTTGGTGACCATTCAGGACTTCAAATATAGGCAATAGAGATTTGTCTTGTAGTTGCATGGTCAATAGCCAGTCATTGACATTGGTAATTTTTAAAATAAAACCAGCTGGCTCGACGTCCTGTGGTGGCTAAATACGTTAACTGCAATAAGTTGTAATATCGCGAAGTAATTCGTTACAATTATTGTATTCGTTGGATATCCTCTTCTTTAAATCTGGCTCGTTTATACCATTGATAATGTGCCTAGCTATAGCACACTCTGGAATGCCAGCTTTCATTCCTATCGCGAGGAGCTTATAATAAAAAACGATTGGTGATTCAGTTGAGTGGCGGTTTGCCCGAGTCATTTTGATATGTGCATCCGCAACATTTTCGGTGCACGGAAAATCATTTAGAAACTTGTCAACAAATTGTCTCCAGTGCAGAAATACCTCTTTATGTGTGTCGATCCAATATCTAGCAGGTCCCTGCAATTTTTGTTGCACTGCAAATATTAAGGTTTGATCATCCCATCTATATGCGGTTTTTAAAGTTTCAATGCGATTGATGAATTGCTTCGGATTCAAGGATTCATCATTAATTGGGTTAAATTCTGGTAAGACGGCAATAATATCTCTAACGTTTCCGTAAAAATTGGTAATTAACGATGGTTGAGTGGATTGACACTGCTGCAATGTATCTGAATTCGGTAAAATGTTGTGTGAAATGCTACTTACATGAAGCACCTTGCCATAAGCACAATTTTCAAATTCAGGTGTTGAATAGAATAATAACTGCTCACGTTTTAAAGTTGTTGTTAAACGCTCACGGGCGACAGGAGTCGAGGAGGTGTTGGCCGTCGATGGGATTGCCCACGTCTGCGTCGCGCCGGAAAATACGGCCCTTGAAATGCTACCGCTAGGCGGCGGTACACGCCCGCTGCGCGTGCCGATATCGCCACTGGAGATGGGCGTGGAGCCTCCTTTAGATAGGGCTCGGGTAAGCGTCGCGTCTCGTCGGGTAGAGGCTCGCGTGAGCGCGGCGGAGCAGCATTGTCCTCCTCCAACGTGGAGGACGCATTCAAGCTGAGCTGTTAGAACTCGTCATCCTGCTGTTAGAACCATTTTCCGAAACACCCATTCTCTACGCTCCAATATTTTCTTCGACGAAAATGCTAAAATTATAGCTTCGTCATCAATACTGCCATTATGTTTAAAGGATTTTCTGTGTAAATTAAAGGCAGTAAAATATTCCTATTATAACTATCTATTTATCGATTTTTTAATTAAGACACCATTTCCTTTATTGAAGATGTCGCAATTCCTTTCAAGTACTTCATTGTATAACGTTCATGGTTTTTTGTACTTTTTTTTCCCAATATTCTAATTCAGCACTTGAATAAAATAATAACTGCTCACGTTTTAAAGTGGCAGTTATTAGTGGAGTCATCATAAATTGAATGAAATTCAATTTTATGATACTCGGCCAAAAACGATGAAAGAAATTGATAACAAGTCCTTTTATATAGTATCCATCCAGATCTGCGTCGCTCATAATGATAACGTTTTCATAGTGTAATTCGTTGAGATCATCGTTATTAATATATTTTTTTTGGGGGTCCAAACCAATGTTTTTACAAATATCTTTCATAACGATATTGTCGGGTAGTTCTTCAAACTTTTCCACAGAACGAGCATTAATTACAATACCGCCAGTTGCAACAACTGTGTATAAGTTGTTCTCTTTAAGGCTGTTGGTCGCAGCTAATAATAGTCCTGCCACCGATTTTCCTTCAACTAATATTAATGATTTTTTAATGATAATTTTTTTTAATTTAATAATTAATGCTAGAAGAAAGTTATTAAATATGATCGAAAATTTATATTAAATAGAATACATATCAATAGAAATTAATCGATTAATTGTAACAGAAGAAAATACACTATTCCATCGGGTAGGAGTAACCATGTGCGGTAGATTAATAGAAACTTTGCATTAGATATTGCATCACATTTGAGGTCAATTTGAGCCGTTCAGATGATCGCAGAAGTTGACGCAGAATTAGAGAACGATTTTAAAGCAACTCAAAATATATGAGTTTTTAGTCAAACGAGAAAGAATGCAGCCAAGGAAGAAAATATAGAAAATGTGGTCCTGAATGATCAACATGATGCGGCTACAACCGAATTGGGAAACATACAGTTTAGCGAATGGCTGATAGATGACTGTGATCAAAACGTTGAAAGTACTGAAAATGATTTAGGACCTAAGCACAAATCCCGGCAGTAACTGAAATGGGAGATTTTAAACTCCCTGTAAAAATTCCGGGTATACCAAATATGTCGAATGCTTGCCAAAGGCCACCATAAGAGCCTCTTCCAGCATTCATAGCGTTCCTCGCCGCTTCCCAAAAACCGATAGAAACCAATTTTTAAAAGGTTAGGAAAGGTTAAAAGGTTAGAAATATTGAAAGTAATATAGTATAAGTGCTTTGATGTGAGATCCATCATAGTCTTGGTCGGTCATTAGTACTATTGTGCTGAACTGGAGTTGTTTTAATCCCTCCTGACCCTCGTAAGTATTTTCATACTTAAGACCTATGACTTTGCACAATTTACTATATATTTTATTACATATATTATGTAATAAAAAAAAAAAATTAATAGAGCCCTTGTTAAAAATTTGATAGAGCCCTCACGCACATTTATCGGCTTTCCAAAAAGTGCGATAGCGTGATATTTTCGCCGTCCAATTATGTCTATACACACATAATTGAACTATATGCCAAATTACCTTCCGCGAGAATAAGATGACATGAATCATCATTTCCGTGAGAAATTTCAATCTGCATTGATTAAAAAAAGGAAAAAATTTAATAAAATCGCAGTTTTAATTTAAGTTTCAAATATTCCATGGTTGTATTCAGAATTCGCCAACATCGCGTTAATATTCCGAAACTCGTCTCGATAGTGTGACTTACTCTCGATAGTCTGTAATTAAAAATTAATTCTTTTTTAGACAACTCTGTGCCTGTATAGGGAATCATTAAGTTATTTCTTAGAGGGAATGAGGGATCCCCAATAATGAAAAAGGGGAACGGTTCATTGGTGTTCGGTAATGGAGTATCGGCCGGGAGTTTATTGTCGAGAAATGTTTTCCCAAATGGACAATTTGGGAAAATTCCTGCATCTCTTTCACTTCCATAACTCCCTAAACTCACGGAAGTGAAAGTGTAGTTGGCGTCGCACCTTGCCATAAGCACAATTTTCAAATTCAGGAGTTGAATAGAATAATAACTGCTCACGTTTTAAAGTTGTTGTTATTAGAGGAGCTATCATAAATTGAATAAAATCCAATTTTATGAGACTTGTCCAAAATTGATGAAAAAAATTTATAATAAGCCCTGTGATGAAGTATCCTTTCAGATCTGCGTCACACATTATTATAACGTTTTTATACTTTAATTCCACGAGATCATTATTTTTATTGTATTATTTTTGGGGATTCAAACCAATTTCAAAATTTCATTGTTTTCTCGAAAACGTTTGAAATCATTAGGAGTGAACGTTACGACAAAACTAACGATATCTTCGGAAGACTTGTTGACATAATTGGTAATGATTGAATTTAAATTCCTTGTACCATGCAACAATTTCTTCAAGACCGTATCTTCGTAATTTTTGGTTCAAGTGCCTATGGGCAACTCCGTAATTTCAACTACATTTTCTTCGAGAACCCTAAAGTTTCCTGAACAAATGTATTGACCATCGGAAAAATATTCAATTTTTCCTTTGAAATTCTTGTACCAAGGATGCATTTCTATAGGATCATGATTGTTAAGCAATCGTTTCAAATTAGTTATTATATTTTTAACATTATAGTTACAGATATTGGTACACACGCCATTAGTAAAACCTTTGGCCCCATTAACCAAAATCAATGGTATTATTGGTATATACCATAATGGCTCTACTGAACCGAAATCGTTTTGCACCAATGGTTCATCAAGTGGATGAAAAATGTGCCGTGTTAGTTGTGACATCTGAATGTAAATATACCGAGCAGCACCAGCGTCTTTATCACCGTTAGCTCGTGTTCCGAAATGACCAATTGGCTGCAATAGGTTTAAATTATTGGAGCCAACATAATTCTGAGCTAAGCTTATAATCACGGGATGCATTGTTTCGGTGTTACGGTGAGTTGGGCATTGCTAGAAATATATATGTTGCGATAATTGTTGTTTTCGATTTCTTTCAATTAATTTATCAACCATTCTTTTCTTTTTTTATGCCTTGAGCATCATTTGAAAACGCTACAATAATTGCCTCGTCATCATTGGGGCCAGAGTATTGCAAAGAAATGCGATACTTCTTAGCATTTTTTAAGTATGACATAATTTCCTTCATTGTAGATGAACCTATACCTTTCATGTACTTAATGGTATAAAGTTCATGGTTTGTTTTAAATTTTTTCCAATTTTCAAATTCAGGAGTTGAATAGAATAATAACTGCTCACGTTTTAAAGTTGCTGTTATTAGAGGACCTATCATAAATTGAATAAAATCCAATTGCTTTTCTTTATTTATTTGAACAGTGATTAATGGAGTTGTTCGTTTGCCTTAAAAACGGTATAAAATATGTTATAATTACTACCGTCCAACATAACCTGAAAGTTACGTAATACATATTACGTAATCAAATGAAAATTTTTTCATCTTCATCGTCATCTTCAAGAAAGAATAGTTTACGCGTGGACCTCTTGGAACTGGCACGCCTGTCTCCGGTAGCAAAATAAATGGAATGAAGTAATCGTGATCGGGTGATCGTGATTAACGGGCATTAATGACGAGGGCCGATGTATGTCTCATGTGAGAAAGCGATTTCATTTTTTTTACATCAAATTCAAATTGATGTGAAGTGTCAGGCTAGAAACTCCGGGTCACCACTTCGTCGTCTCGCTTTTCTAGCTCATTCAAGTCGTCCAACCACAACTCTGCTTCAGTCTTCTTCTGCAGACTGAGCAACTTGCCCCAGCAAGAGAGATAAACGGCATTCTCACGAGGTAATTCTAATGTTCGGACTTATCGGCAGGGACATTATCGTTCCTTACGGAACGTTGCCACTCCATAACAGGATCTGGCAAATAACCTAACCTTTCCAATTCGGCTGTTATATGTATATTCAGTTTCATTTTTGCATTCTAATGAATCATTACTATTGATAAATCGTACTTGCTGAGTTAACTGTTCCAATCAGCAGTCAATTAACCCAACAAGTAATTTTTCCTTTTGGTATAGAATTTTATGCGAACATCGAAGAATTCGGACAATATGTCGAGAGGCGTACGACAGTGTCTTAAATGTCCTTCTTGGTCAATAGAATTCATTTCAAAAGTGGTTATTATCGTTATTGTTGAAATTAGTTTCAACACACGGTGAAAGTCATTGTTTTCTTGAAACCGTTTGAAATCATTAGGAGCAAACGTTACGACAAAACTAGCGGTATCTTCGGAAGACTTGTTGACATAATTGGTAATGATTGAATTCAAATTCCTTATACCATGCAACAATTTCTTCAAGACGGTATCTTCGTAATTTTTCGTCCAAGTGCGCAACTCCGTAATTTCAACTACATTTTCTTCGATAACCCTCAAGTTTCCTGAACAAATGTATTGACCATCGGAAAAATATTCAATTTCTCCTTTGAAATTCTTGTACCAAGGATGCATTTCTATAGGATTATGATTGTTAAGCAATCGTCTCAAATTAGATATTATATCTTCAACATTATAGTTACAGATATTGGTACACACGCCATTAGTAAAACCTTTGGCCCCATTAACCAAAATCAATGGTATTACTGGTATATATTTACCATAATGGCTCTACTGAACCGAAATCGTTTTGCGCCAATGGTTCATCAAGTGGATGAAAAATGTGCCATGTCAGTTGTGACATCTGAATGTAAATATACCAAGCAGCACCAGCGTCTTTACCATCGTTAGCTCGTTTTCCGAAATGACCAATTGGCTCTAATAGGTTTAAATTATTGGAGCCAACATAATTCTCAGCTAAGCTTATAATCACGGGATGCATTGTTTCATCGCCGTAGTGGTAATCGGTAAAGTCTGATGCGCTACTAGCCAACTGGGACACTGTTTTTTGGCGAATTGTAATCTTTGTTAAGACATGTGTACAAGATTTTTCTTTGCACAGGTTTCAGTCCATCAATCATTGAAGGTAAGCAACGCTGAATGAAGGAATAGCAGAATGCTGCATATTCGATTTCGAAAAACTCTTTGCACGTTATGCATGTAGATTCCCCTTTGTACAAGTAATGTTCCACTTGACCTCTGCAGGTTTTTAATATTTTCCGAATAATTCTTCATCCATTTCATGTGTGTCCCCGTAGGGGTGAAAACTATTTTAAACATATCGACATCACCATCAATGTATGTAAAGGATTTTGTTGCTTTCGAAAAATGTCCTTCATTTCATTTGGGATAAATGAACTTATACCTTTGTGATATTGCACCACATATGTGCCACAATCTATTGTACAGTTTTTCCATTCGTCATATTGTGGAATGGAATAGAAAATGTTCGATTCTTTATTTTTTTTTCAAGTGTTTACTGGAGCTATCAATTGTACACAGCCAATTTTTAGAAGGTTAGGCCAGAAATATTGGAAGTAATTAAGAATAGGTGCTTTGATGTGACTTCCATCATAGTATTGGTCGGTCATAAGTACAAGTATTGTGCTAACTTGCTATAGTTTCTTTGAAATTATCTTTTATGGTTCTGACCTGTCTAATTTAATTTGAAAAACAAGCTATTTTATTTTAAAGGAATTATTCAAATTCTAAATCTTATAATTCTACATCTGTAGTTGCAAGCAATTTAATATCTTAGCCTTAAGTAATCCTTCAAAATTATTTGGTGTTCAGAGGGCTTAGATTAGAATTGATTAATTTATTCAGTATTCTTTCTATTTATATACATCTTTAATTCATTGCATTTTATTTCAATTTCAATTTCAATTTATTCAACAATATATAACAGTCCATAGTAAGACTAGGAAATCTTATGTAATAATGGCTGCTTAAAATTACATACAAAATTCATAAAATTCAGTTTATATTCAAAATAAGATCAAATCGGTAGTTGAAATAACAATTTTAGTAATAATATATCTAAAAAATAGAATAAAAAAGAAGTAGAGTAAGTAGAATAGGATCAACACTGATAAAGAATGTAATTAAGAGCAATTTAAATATAAGGGAGGTAGAAAGAGAAGATTCTGAGAAAAATAAATCAAACATATCATTAAGTAGGAAAGGAAGAAAGAAAGAAACTATTCAGAGCTAAGATGTGAGAGCAATTGAGACCTGAAAGTAGCACCGCTTCTGATTGCTCGCAGTGACGATATTACATTACAAATTATTTATTTTATTTACTTTTTACATTACAAATTAGAGTAGAGCAAACATTTGTAAACATGTTAATGTTTACCAATTGCAATGTTGATTACTTTTCGATACATTATTGGTTGCATCTATTAGTTCCAGTGTGTTCCATTGTTTTCAAAGTTTTTATTTGTTTTTCTTAATTGAGGAGACTTTAACCAGTACTGAATTTGTTAAATTTTTTGAAGAAAGGGCAGCAGCTGCTGAAAGTTTGCCCAATGTTAAAACAACAACAGCATCAAAACCAGCAACAACCAAAAACAATGCAACAGTGGGCGAACATCAAAGAAAACTAACAAATCAACAGCCCCAAGAAGAAGATAAACAGGTGTTACTCCCAATCAGTTTCATTGTTTTTTTTCTTTATCATATTAATTTTTATGCATGCTAACGGAATCATCCTCAGTTGTCTTTCTACGTTTTGCTACATTTTTCACATTTTCTCCAGCCAGACATGTGATGACTTGTGTAGATGCCAGATCTTCATCTTTGACACAATCATCATAATCATTGTCAGCGGACATTTTCATTTGTTTGTTTCTAGTGTTTAATATTTTAATAAGAAAATTATAGAGTTATTCTCTGAAAACCACAAATTATAATAATGCATCACGCGATGCATATTGCAATCATCGTCGTGGTAATTAGTAAATTGTGCTGCGCAGCTAGAGAACTGTGACACTTTTCTTGGCGACTTATCAACAGAGTTGAGACATGTGTACAAGATTATTCTCTGCACAGGTTTCTGTCCATCAATTAATGAAGGTAAGGAAAGCAGAATGAACGAATAGCAGCATGGCGCATATTCAATTTCGAAAAACTGCACGTTATTCTAGTTCTAGATTGCTCTAATTCTACTGTTAACTGTAAACCAATTACCGTCTTCAAAGCCCGCCTGAAACTTTCTATATTCCTTTCCAAAATATAAACCAAAAAATCGTCTATGTAATTCTAATAATTAACCACCCCGTGCCCCTTAAACAGCACCTCTTTATGCAACTGCAACTTGTAATCTAGGAAAGTTGAGGCCAACAGCACCGAATCACAGGACTCCTGTGGCAAACGTCTAACCTTTTTATATATGGTCTGTCGATAAGTAAAATAATTTGCCTCATAGAAACAGAACTTTACACATTCGACGATCAAACCACACCCTAGCCTACAATGTTTCTTATAAAAATCAGTTTTTACCATCTCATCCAACCCAATTATAATTTCTTCCCTACTCATTTGCGTATACATGTCTACTATATCATACTTCACAAAGACATACGCCTCACAAATAGGCACAGACGTTATCTCGTCCATCACGTCCTTTACATTTTTCACATTCTGCCTTAATAGTAAACTATCATACACGTTACGTAAGGAATAACTTACTATTTTCTGTATTGGGTAGGTGTACCATAGTTGTGTTCCGCATATTGGTCGGCAGGGCTGCTAATTCTTATGCACCTTCAACAATCCGTATAAGTACGGTATTCTTATCCGTTCGTTACGTTCCTTCATGGCTAACTCTCGATACAGCTTGCGACAGAACGGTTTGTCTTGCTGCGGTGGAGACCGATATACAGCACACAATCTCCTCAATAAGCAACAATACGCTCCATACACTCGTGCACGTTCCTCCTCAAAATCCTCTCCTTCATATTCTTGGTAGTACCCCCGTTCCAAACAGGTTGCTTTCCATTGTCGCATTGTTCTCGTCGTACCGATCAAATTCCATCATTAAAAATGCTTTTACCCTTGTCTGACTGCACCAACATAACTTCCTTATGCGTAGCTAGGAATCTATTTGTCCCATCCAACATCTCCTGAAGTAAACAATCAATATATCGGTTGGACCGATACATAGTTGCCAAAAACTCCCGCTGCAGCTGCCACATACACTCCCGTAGATAATCTTCTGGATTCTTATGACTCCATAATAAAGCTTCATGGCTGTAAAATGCCACATCATATACCGCCACATCATATACATCCAACATGGTGTTCACCCTCGGAGCAGCAAAGCGTGGCCCATAGCTCAACACGATCCGTACTACCTCAGGCACATTTTTGTTGAATTTACGAATCCACCCTCCAATTCTTTCGGCATACATGTAGACGTGGACAACATTTCCCCACGCTCTGCCACCAACTCTATGAAAGTAGACTTTGCCATTTCTTCTCATCTTCGAAAAAAGATTTTTTATAATTCCTTAATACACACCTTTTCAATCAGCGCCCACTTTCCATATTCTTCTCACCTAAAAACTTTTTAAAAACACTTTTCAATCAACCCCCCTTTTCCATTTCTTCTCATTTATCCAATCAACCAATCCCTTTTTCTTCTCACCCAAAATTTTTTTAGAATACCTTAAAAACATTTTTTCAATTACGCTTATAATTCTCAAATACCTTTTCAATTATGTGTATAACTCTCAAAGATATTTTTATATTTTTACAATTCTTTTAATAAAAATATCTTAAAAACACTTTTTTAATCAACCCCCATTTTTCGATTTCTTCTCACCTAAAAACTTTTTAAAAATTTTTTAAGAATACCTTAAAAACAGTTTTTCAATTATGCCTATAATTCTCAAACAAATTTTCAATTATGCGGATAACTCTCAAAGATTCCTTAGATTTCTGACGAAGCGTCCGGTCCACACAAAAGGAACCTCACACCAATTAGATTTTAGGGGAGTTGGCCACAGTTGGCCAGTTCTTTCTTGTTTTCTGCTTAAGCCTGTATTTTAAAGGCTTAATCTATCTTTATCTTCTTTATTAAGCCTTAACCTTATCTTTATCTTACGTGCGTGTTTCCACGCATGCAGAGAAAGCTGTTTGAAAGATATCAGCATCACCATCAGTGTATGCAAATGATATATTGTTCCTTTCGAAATTTTGAAAAATTTCCTTCATTTCATCAGAGGAAAATGAACTTAACACTTTGTGATATTTCACCACATATGTCCCACATTAGCTCGTGTTCCGAAATGACCAATTGGCTGCAATAGGTTTAAATTATTGGAGCCAACATAATTCTGAGCTAAGCTTATAATCACGGGATGCATTGTTTCGGTGTTACGGTGAGTTGGGCATTGCTAGAAATATATATGTTGCGATAATTGTTGTTTTCGATTTCTTTCAATTAATTTATCAACCATTCTTTTCTTTTTTTATGCCTTGAGCATCATTTGAAAACGCTACAATAATTGCCTCGTCATCATTGGGGCCAGAGTATTGCAAAGAAATGCGATACTTCTTAGCATTTTTTAAGTATGACATAATTTCCTTCATTGTAGATGAACCTATACCTTTCATGTACTTAATGGTATAAAGTTCATGGTTTGTTTTAAATTTTTTCCAATTTTCAAATTCAGGAGTTGAATAGAATAATAACTGCTCACGTTTTAAAGTTGCTGTTATTAGAGGACCTATCATAAATTGAATAAAATCCAATTGCTTTTCTTTATTTATTTGAACAGTGATTAATGGAGTTGTTCGTTTGCCTTAAAAACGGTATAAAATATGTTATAATTACTACCGTCCAACATAACCTGAAAGTTACGTAATACATATTACGTAATCAAATGAAAATTTTTTCATCTTCATCGTCATCTTCAAGAAAGAATAGTTTACGCGTGGACCTCTTGGAACTGGCACGCCTGTCTCCGGTAGCAAAATAAATGGAATGAAGTAATCGTGATCGGGTGATCGTGATTAACGGGCATTAATGACGAGGGCCGATGTATGTCTCATGTGAGAAAGCGATTTCATTTTTTTTACATCAAATTCAAATTGATGTGAAGTGTCAGGCTAGAAACTCCGGGTCACCACTTCGTCGTCTCGCTTTTCTAGCTCATTCAAGTCGTCCAACCACAACTCTGCTTCAGTCTTCTTCTGCAGACTGAGCAACTTGCCCCAGCAAGAGAGATAAACGGCATTCTCACGAGGTAATTCTAATGTTCGGACTTATCGGCAGGGACATTATCGTTCCTTACGGAACGTTGCCACTCCATAACAGGATCTGGCAAATAACCTAACCTTTCCAATTCGGCTGTTATATGTATATTCAGTTTCATTTTTGCATTCTAATGAATCATTACTATTGATAAATCGTACTTGCTGAGTTAACTGTTCCAATCAGCAGTCAATTAACCCAACAAGTAATTTTTCCTTTTGGTATAGAATTTTATGCGAACATCGAAGAATTCGGACAATATGTCGAGAGGCGTACGACAGTGTCTTAAATGTCCTTCTTGGTCAATAGAATTCATTTCAAAAGTGGTTATTATCGTTATTGTTGAAATTAGTTTCAACACACGGTGAAAGTCATTGTTTTCTTGAAACCGTTTGAAATCATTAGGAGCAAACGTTACGACAAAACTAGCGGTATCTTCGGAAGACTTGTTGACATAATTGGTAATGATTGAATTCAAATTCCTTATACCATGCAACAATTTCTTCAAGACGGTATCTTCGTAATTTTTCGTCCAAGTGCGCAACTCCGTAATTTCAACTACATTTTCTTCGATAACCCTCAAGTTTCCTGAACAAATGTATTGACCATCGGAAAAATATTCAATTTCTCCTTTGAAATTCTTGTACCAAGGATGCATTTCTATAGGATTATGATTGTTAAGCAATCGTCTCAAATTAGATATTATATCTTCAACATTATAGTTACAGATATTGGTACACACGCCATTAGTAAAACCTTTGGCCCCATTAACCAAAATCAATGGTATTACTGGTATATATTTACCATAATGGCTCTACTGAACCGAAATCGTTTTGCGCCAATGGTTCATCAAGTGGATGAAAAATGTGCCATGTCAGTTGTGACATCTGAATGTAAATATACCAAGCAGCACCAGCGTCTTTACCATCGTTAGCTCGTTTTCCGAAATGACCAATTGGCTCTAATAGGTTTAAATTATTGGAGCCAACATAATTCTCAGCTAAGCTTATAATCACGGGATGCATTGTTTCATCGCCGTAGTGGTAATCGGTAAAGTCTGATGCGCTACTAGCCAACTGGGACACTGTTTTTTGGCGAATTGTAATCTTTGTTAAGACATGTGTACAAGATTTTTCTTTGCACAGGTTTCAGTCCATCAATCATTGAAGGTAAGCAACGCTGAATGAAGGAATAGCAGAATGCTGCATATTCGATTTCGAAAAACTCTTTGCACGTTATGCATGTAGATTCCCCTTTGTACAAGTAATGTTCCACTTGACCTCTGCAGGTTTTTAATATTTTCCGAATAATTCTTCATCCATTTCATGTGTGTCCCCGTAGGGGTGAAAACTATTTTAAACATATCGACATCACCATCAATGTATGTAAAGGATTTTGTTGCTTTCGAAAAATGTCCTTCATTTCATTTGGGATAAATGAACTTATACCTTTGTGATATTGCACCACATATGTGCCACAATCTATTGTACAGTTTTTCCATTCGTCATATTGTGGAATGGAATAGAAAATGTTCGATTCTTTATTTTTTTTTCAAGTGTTTACTGGAGCTATCACTTGTACACAGCCAATTTTTAGAAGGTTAGGCCAGAAATATTGGAAGTAATTAAGAATAGGTGCTTTGATGTGACTTCCATCATAGTATTGGTCGGTCATAAGTACAAGTATTGTGCTAACTTGCTATAGTTTCTTTGAAATTATCTTTTATGGTTCTGACCTGTCTAATTTAATTTGAAAAACAAGCTATTTTATTTTAAAGGAATTATTCAAATTCTAAATCTTATAATTCTACATCTGTAGTTGCAAGCAATTTAATATCTTAGCCTTAAGTAATCCTTCAAAATTATTTGGTGTTCAGAGGGCTTAGATTAGAATTGATTAATTTATTCAGTATTCTTTCTATTTATATACATCTTTAATTCATTGCATTTTATTTCAATTTCAATTTCAATTTATTCAACAATATATAACAGTCCATAGTAAGACTAGGAAATCTTATGTAATAATGGCTGCTTAAAATTACATACAAAATTCATAAAATTCAGTTTATATTCAAAATAAGATCAAATCGGTAGTTGAAATAACAATTTTAGTAATAATATATCTAAAAAATAGAATAAAAAAGAAGTAGAGTAAGTAGAATAGGATCAACACTGATAAAGAATGTAATTAAGAGCAATTTAAATATAAGGGAGGTAGAAAGAGAAGATTCTGAGAAAAATAAATCAAACATATCATTAAGTAGGAAAGGAAGAAAGAAAGAAACTATTCAGAGCTAAGATGTGAGAGCAATTGAGACCTGAAAGTAGCACCGCTTCTGATTGCTCGCAGTGACGATATTACATTACAAATTATTTATTTTATTTACTTTTTACATTACAAATTAGAGTAGAGCAAACATTTGTAAACATGTTAATGTTTACCAATTGCAATGTTGATTACTTTTCGATACATTATTGGTTGCATCTATTAGTTCCAGTGTGTTCCATTGTTTTCAAAGTTTTTATTTGTTTTTCTTAATTGAGGAGACTTTAACCAGTACTGAATTTGTTAAATTTTTTGAAGAAAGGGCAGCAGCTGCTGAAAGTTTGCCCAATGTTAAAACAACAACAGCATCAAAACCAGCAACAACCAACAACAATGCAACAGTGGGCGAACATCAAAGAAAACTAACAAATCAACAGCCCCAAGAAGAAGATAAACAGGTGTTACTCCCAATCAGTTTCATTGTTTTTTTTCTTTATCATATTAATTTTTATGCATGCTAACGGAATCATCCTCAGTTGTCTTTCTACGTTTTGCTACATTTTTCACATTTTCTCCAGCCAGACATGTGATGACTTGTGTAGATGCCAGATCTTCATCTTTGACACAATCATCATAATCATTGTCAGCGGACATTTTCATTTGTTTGTTTCTAGTGTTTAATATTTTAATAAGAAAATTATAGAGTTATTCTCTGAAAACCACAAATTATAATAATGCATCACGCGATGCATATTGCAATCATCGTCGTGGTAATTAGTAAATTGTGCTGCGCAGCTAGAGAACTGTGACACTTTTCTTGGCGACTTATCAACAGAGTTGAGACATGTGTACAAGATTATTCTCTGCACAGGTTTCTGTCCATCAATTAATGAAGGTAAGGAAAGCAGAATGAACGAATAGCAGCATGGCGCATATTCAATTTCGAAAAACTGCACGTTATTCTAGTTCTAGATTGCTCTAATTCTACTGTTAACTGTAAACCAATTACCGTCTTCAAAGCCCGCCTGAAACTTTCTATATTCCTTTCCAAAATATAAACCAAAAAATCGTCTATGTAATTCTAATAATTAACCACCCCGTGCCCCTTAAACAGCACCTCTTTATGCAACTGCAACTTGTAATCTAGGAAAGTTGAGGCCAACAGCACCGAATCACAGGACTCCTGTGGCAAACGTCTAACCTTTTTATATATGGTCTGTCGATAAGTAAAATAATTTGCCTCATAGAAACAGAACTTTACACATTCGACGATCAAACCACACCCTAGCCTACAATGTTTCTTATAAAAATCAGTTTTTACCATCTCATCCAACCCAATTATAATTTCTTCCCTACTCATTTGCGTATACATGTCTACTATATCATACTTCACAAAGACATACGCCTCACAAATAGGCACAGACGTTATCTCGTCCATCACGTCCTTTACATTTTTCACATTCTGCCTTAATAGTAAACTATCATACACGTTACGTAAGGAATAACTTACTATTTTCTGTATTGGGTAGGTGTACCATAGTTGTGTTCCGCATATTGGTCGGCAGGGCTGCTAATTCTTATGCACCTTCAACAATCCGTATAAGTACGGTATTCTTATCCGTTCGTTACGTTCCTTCATGGCTAACTCTCGATACAGCTTGCGACAGAACGGTTTGTCTTGCTGCGGTGGAGACCGATATACAGCACACAATCTCCTCAATAAGCAACAATACGCTCCATACACTCGTGCACGTTCCTCCTCAAAATCCTCTCCTTCATATTCTTGGTAGTACCCCCGTTCCAAACAGGTTGCTTTCCATTGTCGCATTGTTCTCGTCGTACCGATCAAATTCCATCATTAAAAATGCTTTTACCCTTGTCTGACTGCACCAACATAACTTCCTTATGCGTAGCTAGGAATCTATTTGTCCCATCCAACATCTCCTGAAGTAAACAATCAATATATCGGTTGGACCGATACATAGTTGCCAAAAACTCCCGCTGCAGCTGCCACATACACTCCCGTAGATAATCTTCTGGATTCTTATGACTCCATAATAAAGCTTCATGGCTGTAAAATGCCACATCATATACCGCCACATCATATACATCCAACATGGTGTTCACCCTCGGAGCAGCAAAGCGTGGCCCATAGCTCAACACGATCCGTACTACCTCAGGCACATTTTTGTTGAATTTACGAATCCACCCTCCAATTCTTTCGGCATACATGTAGACGTGGACAACATTTCCCCACGCTCTGCCACCAACTCTATGAAAGTAGACTTTGCCATTTCTTCTCATCTTCGAAAAAAGATTTTTTATAATTCCTTAATACACACCTTTTCAATCAGCGCCCACTTTCCATATTCTTCTCACCTAAAAACTTTTTAAAAACACTTTTCAATCAACCCCCCTTTTCCATTTCTTCTCATTTATCCAATCAACCAATCCCTTTTTCTTCTCACCCAAAATTTTTTTAGAATACCTTAAAAACATTTTTTCAATTACGCTTATAATTCTCAAATACCTTTTCAATTATGTGTATAACTCTCAAAGATATTTTTATATTTTTACAATTCTTTTAATAAAAATATCTTAAAAACACTTTTTTAATCAACCCCCATTTTTCGATTTCTTCTCACCTAAAAACTTTTTAAAAATTTTTTAAGAATACCTTAAAAACAGTTTTTCAATTATGCCTATAATTCTCAAACAAATTTTCAATTATGCGGATAACTCTCAAAGATTCCTTAGATTTCTGACGAAGCGTCCGGTCCACACAAAAGGAACCTCACACCAATTAGATTTTAGGGGAGTTGGCCACAGTTGGCCAGTTCTTTCTTGTTTTCTGCTTAAGCCTGTATTTTAAAGGCTTAATCTATCTTTATCTTCTTTATTAAGCCTTAACCTTATCTTTATCTTACGTGCGTGTTTCCACGCATGCAGAGAAAGCTGTTTGAAAGATATCAGCATCACCATCAGTGTATGCAAATGATATATTGTTCCTTTCGAAATTTTGAAAAATTTCCTTCATTTCATCAGAGGAAAATGAACTTAACACTTTGTGATATTTCACCACATATGTCCCACAATGTGGTGTACACTTTTTCCAATCCACATATTGTGGAATTGAATAAAAGAATTGCTTTTCTTTATTTTTTTGAACACTGATTAATGGAGTAAAGACTTGATGTGCGGAGCCAATTTTTAAAAGGTTAGGCCAAAAATATTGAATGAAATTAAGCAAAAGTGCTTTGATGTGTTCCATAGTCCATAGTCTTGGTCATAAGCACAATTGTGCTGAAATGTAGGTGTTTTAATTCCTCCTTACTCTCGTAAGTATTTTCATACTTAAGATCAACGACTTTGCACAATTAACTATATACATACTTTGTCACTTTGAAAAATTCCCCACTATTAATAAAAAATTAATTACCTTAAAGTCTACACGAAATATTGCTGCAACTTTGAATTTTGTAATACATTTGGATACCAAATGCTGCAGGAGCTTGGATTATCTGCAAAGAAAATAACTATTAATTTTATTTACTATTAATAAAAAAGTCCTTCAAGATTTCTTCGTAACTTTGCGTCCATGTGCCTATGGGCAACTCTGTAATTTCCATAACATTTCCTTTGAGAATCCTAATGTTTCCCGAAGAAATGTACGCACCATAGGTAAAATATTCAATTTTTCCTTTGAAATTTTTATGCCACGGATGCATTTCTTCGAGTTTTTCTTGGTTAATCAAACGCCTCAAATTCATTATGACATCTTTAACATTGTAGTTATAGATGTTGGAAGTGGCGCCAAGAGAATTAGATTAGACCCCATTAACCAAAATCAATGGTATAACAGGTATATACCATAATGGATCTGTTCAAATGATGCCGTTGCTTTGCAGCAATGGATCATCGTGTGGATGGAAAATGTGCCACATCAGTTGTGACAGGTCTATGTCAAGATAACGAGCAGCAGAATCGTCTTTACCACCGTAACGTCGTGACCTGAAATGACCAATTGGCTCCAATAGGTTTATATTATTGGAGCCAACATAATTTTGAGCCAATTTTATAATTGTGGGAAACATTTTGCAATCACCGTGGTGGTAATTAGTAAGTTTCATTGCATTACTAGCCAAGGCAGACACTTTCATTGGAAACTTATCGACGGAGTTGAGGCATGCTTGCAAGATTTTTCTGTTCGCAGGTTTAAGCCCATCAATTACCGAAGGTAACGTACGCAGAATGAAAGAATAGCAGAATGGCGCATATTCGATTTCGAAAAAATCTTTAATTATTATGGATCTAGTGTCCCCTTCGTACAAGAAAGGTTCCGCTTGACGTTTGCGTTTCCGTAGTTTCATTTCCTCTGCATAAGCTTGTATCCATTTAAAACGTGTTTGCACGTATGTGGAGAAAGCTATTTCAAAGATATCAGTATCACTATCAGTGCATGCAAATGATATCTTCTTCCTTTCGAAATTATGGAAAATTTCCTTCATTTCATCGGAGGAAAATGAACTTAACGCTTTGTAATATTTCACCACATATGAGCTCCAATCTGCTGTACAGTTTTTCTAACCCTCATAATGTGGAATGGAATAGAAAATTTTTTTTTCTGTATCTCTTTGCGCCGTAATTAACGGTGTAACGACTTGTTTTACGAAGCCAATTTTCAAAAAATTAGGCCAACAATACTGAATGTAATTCAGTACAAGTGCTTTAATGTGAGTTTCATCATATTCTTGGTCGGTCATTAGCACTATTGTGCTAAATGGAGGTGCCTTAATTCCTCCTGACACTCGTAAGTATTTTCATACTTCAGACCAATGTCCTGTTATATTCCTTTCCACCCCGTGTCCCTTAAACAGCACCTCTTTATGTAACTGCAACTTGTAATCTAGGAAAGTTGAGGCCAACAGCACCGAATCGCAGGACTCCTGTGGCAAACGTCTAACCTTTTTATATATGGTCTGTCGATAAGTAAAATAATTTGCCTCATAGAAACAGAACTTTACACATTCGACGATCAAACCACACCCTAGCCTACAATGTTCCTTTTAAAAATCAGTTTTTACCATCTCATCTAACCCCCTTATAATTTCTTCTCCACTCAGTTGCGTATACATGTCTACTATATCATACTTCACAAAAACATACGCCTCACAAATAGGCACAGACGTTATCTCGTCCACCACGTCCTTTACATTTTTCACATTCTGCCTTAATAGTAAACTATCATACACGTTACGTAAGGAATAACTTACTATTTTCTGTATTGGGTAGGTGTACCATAGTTGTGTTCCGCATATTGGTCGGCAGGGCTGCTAATTCTTATGCACCTTCAACAATCCGTATAAGTACGGTATTCTTATCCGCTCGTTACGTTCCTTCATGGCTAACTCCCGATACAGCTCGCGACAGAACGGCTTGTCTTGCTGCGGTGGAGACCGATATACAGCACGCAATCTCCTCAATAAGCTACAATACGCTCCATACACTCGCACACGTTCCTCCTCAAAATCCTGTCCTTCATATTCTTGGTAGAACTCCCGTAGTAAATTGGTTTTCCTAGCTAGACAAATTTTTAAAGTTTTGCCCAAGTTTTGGCTTCAAAAATGTTTTTTAAAAAAATTTTTTTAGAAAATTATTTAAATGTTTTTGGAAAATTCCGGAATTTTCCTTTAACATAACAAGTTTTTTTAACAATCACAAATGTAGAGAATTTGTGTATATCCGCGCTTTTCCACGTCTTTCTAATTCGAATGAATTAACTTTCATTCGAATTGAAATTTTATATTAACTTTTTTGTACGAATCGAGTTTTTTACCGATAAGCGGTCTGGATGTGAACAAGCAGCAGCACAAGTACTCGAGGGTTCACATAAATGTGACCCAATGGGTACGGCACTGGAGCTTGCTATAATTTATTCAAATTTACTAAAATTGACTTAAATTGTCCTTGATTTGATTTTAATCCCTACGCATAAAAGTCAGTACCGACCGATACTCCGACTGACTTATTATTCTATTCTGCCTATGACATTACCTTTACAAAAAATATCTAACCCGGATAATAATGATTTAGATCACTTTAAGATACCGATGTAGTCAATATATTCAGTTGCATGTACAAAGATACATGCAACTGCATATAGCGCAAACCAAGTGCGGTGAAACTACACAATACACTAACACAATACACTAACTAGTGAAACTACCCCACTTCCAAAGTTTCCCTATGCTGGTACTATTTTTCATAATTATACAAATATAAACAAATAATATATGAAAAAATATATAATATGAATAAGGTATACGATATATAAAAATGTATTAGTTGAGAAATTCAAAAAACAAAACAAAAATTAAAAACATTGAAACAAAAAACACAAAAACAAACAAAAACCGAAAAAGCAAGCAAAAAATTGTTATAAAAGTCTCATAATAGACACTCCTATAACAACCATGAGAGGCCTTTTTGGCCTAAAACTACTTTACAGGCACGCCCAGAAACGTTTTTCGTCCCTGGCCTGAAGGGGACTCATCAGTGGGCTTTTTTATATATATAAGTGCTTACACACACAACTAGTATGTGTGCAATCACCAATATATACACAGAAAAAATGGCCAAAAATGGCTAAGGCAGAAATTTATTATTTACATTGCCTCGTGGAGACAGAAACATTGATGAATAAGTACACAAAAATTAATTAATGATTATTAAATAATGATAGTAGTGTACTATAATATAAAATGGAAAAATGGAGAAAAAATCAAAAACTACTTACCATTCCTCAGGAAGACAGCGACCACACGCGACGAGAGTTGAACACATACTGACTGATGTGTTCACCTCTGTTTCATACCCATAATTATGGGTGATGCAATTTTCTTACATAGGGGTGGGTCGCTATCAAAACCCGAAAAATGGCACGTTTTATTTATATTTAGTAATACCATAATATACTGAAACTAAATAATAATAATAATAATAATATAATATAATATAATATGATATAAAATAAAATGGAAAAATGGCAAAATTGAAAAAAATCGAAAACCACTTACCATTCCTCGGGAAGACAGCGACCACACGCGACGAGAGTTGAACACATACTGACTGATGCGTTCACCTCTGTTTCATACCCATAAGTATGGGTGATGCAATTTTTTTGTATAGGGGAGGGTCGCTACCAAAACCCGAAAAATGGCAAGTTTACTTATATTTAGTTATTCAATTAACTTTGAATACTAATATACTTAAAAATACTATATATGCCATGGTACGGATTAAATTTGATACGTACTGATAGTGTTTTTACCTATGGTTTGCGTGTGTTTTTGCCAATTACTCATAACTTGAGTGCTTGGTGTTTTTTACACGTGACTAGACGAGGTTAATTCTTATTGCGTAGACCTAATCGATGGACTGACTTAAAGTTGTACATTCATTTCCTCGCTTTAACATGCTGGAACTTCCTGTACAACAAATACTAATATTTCTTGTTCTTATTTTGAATATTTCCAATAACTTAGAAAATATTCAAACATACTTTACATAATACATATGGGCAAGCACCGTATATCTCAGACGCTTGCCAGCGAGCCGTCCTGTCCACGGCACACGGAGGTTCGTTTTTACCCAAATTGGCAGACGGACATTGGGGCTCTCTGCCACTCGTGTAGGGGGTGACCGTTCTGTCGATGGCACGGGTGCAGATCCACACAGTTCGAGTGTGTCGTATTAACAACGAAACACAAGACCGCTGTGCTAAGACCGAGCTCCCGGACTCCCTTAGGATTCCGTAGGAGAGGATCTAGACCGTCTGCAATTAAGCTTGCTCAGATCAACTCCCGGTCTCTCGACCTCTACAGGCAATAGTGGACCCCTACCCAACTAGCAGCCCCCCAATGTCAAGTCACTGGGCAACTCAGGATTTAGAGTCATGCAGACACTAGAACCAGAGCGTGCGGGCGACAGCCCCCAATCGTCGGTACGGTACGCACACATCGGCGTACATCGGTAAGCTGGGTGGGGGGGTGCAGCCGTTCTGCGACGTAGGGCATTGCCTCTGAACGGGTCCCCGCAAGTCGAGACGCATCGTATTAACACGAGACCCCTCGGTGCCCAACCTGGCGCTCCATTGGCCCCCTGAGAGAGGATTTTCACCGATTTCTCGGACCAACTCCCGATCTTTGTCCCGGACAGACAAAAGCGGACCCCTCCACCAGCCAGCGGTCGCTAACATGGCGCCGCCCGAACGATATAAGTCGCCCGGCTCAGATTCATTGGCCAATTGCGCATTATCTTAACCCACCCACGATGCGACGCTTTTCAATTGACGGCTACCCACGACGTCAAGACAACGGTGAGTCCCACACCTATAGATGTAATATACCTTACTTATCGTTCATAATACTTATTTTAATCTTTACTATTTATCTATAAATACTAAGACTTATACTCAATACTCCTAGAATCTACCATACCTTGGCGTTGTTTAAATGGAGCGGCATGGTTGTGGGCAAGCAGCAGCACAAGCACTCGAGGGCTCACATACATAAGTATGACCCAATGGGTACGGCACTGGCACAGGCCACAACTCATACAGAACCTGACAAATGCGGCAACCCACACTCCGAAAGGTGTAAACACGAATAAGGGACGCAGCTAATGCGTATGTAATAGCAATACAAAAAAAAAGGCTACAATACGATACAAAGCGCTTACTAAGCTCCAAAGTCAGATTAGCTGACATAGCTACTTTGACTGCGAACTGTTATGTGACTTTTTTGGCTACACCGAAACCGTATGAAGGTCCCGCATGTAGTTCTTTCCTCCAACATGGACATAAGTTAAGGGGGCGTCACTGAACATGGATATGAACACATCCATGGTAACGTTATCAGCCCTCAACTCGTTCCGTAGTGGAAGCCGTACACTACCGAATCAAACAATCTACGGGGTGTATTGTCAGCATGCGTTGAACGAGCTATCCATGGCATGTGTACCGTGAAGTACTCCCACTGAGACCGCAACGTTCAAGAGACAGTGCGATTATTCCTAATTATACCCTACTTAATCGCTGACAAGGGAACTAGGTGAATTAGAGCTATACTCTAACCTACGGGTTTTCCCTCTAGGTCTCTTCACAGACAAGCTATAGCGCAAGGAAAAAATATGATAACTTACGATAATTTTGTATATAACTAAACCTATAAGAACTGTCCTTAACTGTAAGGAGATGTTTTACCCTACCTACGACAATGGTTAAACACAGTAACAGATTAAGATATATGTATATTTCTAGCTGAAAAAAGTTAACTGCCCAAAGTTTGTGGCCTCACAAAGTTTTGTTTTAAAAAGTTTACTGTAAGTTTGCTGTATGCAATATCTGGTCTAGTGCCTGTGCTTATATAAATATGTAACTATTAACTAACTATTCTAAGTAGTTACAATATTTATAACTATAAAATAACTATTTAAAGTTTATTCTGGTTTTTAAAAAAGCTTTGTGGACTGAAGGCCCGACCTTTTATTTATTTAACTTAGGCACTAATTCTCAACTCTAAGACATTGACAATAATTCTTTAACTAACTGATTAAAAAATTCGAATAATAATTTTAATAATTTAATAATTTTAATAATTTCAATAAAAAATTCAAAAAATTCAATTGTATCGGGCTTTATTTTTATTATCATACAAAAGAACCATTCTTTATATTTAATTTTTAAAGATTATTTCTTTCAAATGTTGGCCCTAAGTGCGGCTAACGTGACACATTTTGAAGTGCCGATTTTCGATGACGCGATCGAATATTTCGAGTGGCAAGGCGGCGAATGCAGTTGAATTGCCGAAAACTCAGGCCGTGGTGCGTACAATGGTTGCAACAGTAAGGCCAGGAATTGCGTGGAGCGCTTGAATACGCCTCTCACATTAATACTCTAATTGTTTATCTGATATTGTACTGATTACAATCGTTATAGCTTTTTAATCTTTCCTTTTCCATACTACTTCATTATGTATTTCAACTCTTGACCCCATAGTCCTTCCTTCAATTCAGTTAAATAAACCCTTCCACTGGTTTCTAAGTCTCCGTACCCTTTTGGAACCACTTGGACCAGGATTGCTATTTTCTGTCGCTGTTTTCCATTTCATTTATAGCTTCATCTCTATATTAAGATATCTACATATATTTTATTTTATTAGAGAACGGTGTATATTTAAATATTATATAACCTGTCAATGGTGAAAGCTTATTAATTTTTGATGATAGCAAGCGGCAGTTGCAGCAGCGGGTATTATTGAAATACCAAAATTTAAACTAATTCGAATATAACGGCTGTTTTTAGCTGTCGAAACATTCTTGACGTTGTTGCCTGATTAAAAAGGAGAGTAAACAAGGACTGTGTTCAGTTACATAGCCCTGTTTAGAAATTTGCTATTCAGATATACTCTCAATAACAGAGGCAGTTGTTAATAAAATGAGTAGTATAGGTACAAATGCCAAACTTTAAAAGTGGTACGAAGAAGCGTTGGTATGAACAGTTTAAATGCGTTACTCGAACTCTCCGATTTCGTTGTCGTAGTTTTTTACGGTAACCCCAACAGAAACAACAGTTCTGGTCGGTCTCGTATGTTTTCGGAGTTACATCCCTTGGGAATTTGGAAATTACGAGAGTATATCGCTTAAACTATACAAGATACCGGTACCGTTGGAAAGGCATTTAAAAGACCTTTTCAAATCATCATAAATCATATTTTATTAAAAACGGTATAGTTTTAAAGAAAAATCGAATTATAGATTTATGGTAACATTTCTTTCATTGATTAAGTAATTTCTTTCTAGGTGAAATGTATAGTTAACACACAAAAACTTATGCTGGAAAGTTATATTTCAGTCACTGAAAAGAAGTAATATTTTAATAAATCAAACAATTGTGAAATATTATTAGGCAACTGTTTTATTATATTTTCGTTTTCTTTTGAGTATATGTTATAAACTATTTCTCCATTTTCACTAAGCATTTTATTGTTTATCTGCATGTCGCCAGCATTTCTATCAAAAGTTATAGCTACAACCGGTATACAGGCACATCGCAACACATATGTAGCACTGCTCGTGTTATTCTTATGAGCTTCTTTCGTCTCTAATGTAGCAACGTGTATAACTTTTAATCCATTAATATCACACTTTGTGTTGAATATTTTTCGACAGTTTTTCTCGTCTATTTCTTATATTTTAATTATAACTAAAAAAATTATAATTAGAAATTTCAAACTGTATCTATAAGAGGAAGAAGAAAAATACCAAGGATAATGATTGGCTTCAAAATCTCAGTACCATGCGTTTCTTCAGGACCGTATCTTCGTTATTTTTCGTCCAAGCGCCTATGGGCAACGTTTCAATTCAATTTCAATAAAATTTTTTTCGAGAACCCTAATGTTTCCTGAACGAATGTATTGACCATCGAAAAAATATTCAATTTTTCCTTTGAAATTCTTATACCCAGGATGCATTTGTATGGGTTTATCTCCGTTAATCAAATGCCTCAAATTCGATATCACAGCTTTAACATTATAGTTAAAGGTGCTGGTATACACGCCATTAGTAAAAGCTTTAGCACTATTAACTAAAAGTAATTGTATAACTGGTATATACCATAATGGCTTGTACCGATATCGTTTTCCACCAATGGACCGAGAAATATATATGTTACGATAATTGTTGTTTTTGATTTCTTTCGATTGATTTATCAACCATTCTTTTTTTTTTTTTTCCTTGAGCATCATTTGAAAACGCTACAATAATTGCCTCGTCATTATTGGGGCCAGAGTATTGCAAAGAAATGCGATGCTTCTTAGCATTTTTTAAGTATGACATCATTTCCTTTATTGTAGATGAACCGATACCTTTCATGTTCTTAATGGTATAAAGGTTTGTTTTAAATTTTTTCCAATTTTCAATTTTCATTTAATTTTTTTTTATTTGTTCGCAAGAACCCTCACGCACATTTATCGGATTAGCACGCAGTGCGATAGCGTGATATTTTTGCCGTCGAATTATGTCGATACCAGGCGTAATTGAGAACTTTACTGAATCACCTTCTTTGAGAATGAGATGACATGAATCATCGTTTCCGTTCGCAAATAACTGCGCTCTTTCAACAATCATTACGTTCTAGCTATTTTCCAGATGCATGGAAGTCTTCCTACATCGTTCCACTCCATAAGTCTGGGAATAGATGTAATATAAATAATTATTGTGGGATTGCGCACTGCCTAAACTATTTAAGAAAATAATTGTTTCTATTATATCACGGAATGTTAATTCTTTAATTTTCCCTTGTCAACATGGATTTTTTGCTGGAAAATCGACCAATACTAATTTGCTTGAATGCATCTCAAAAACTATTAAAAACTTTAGTATTGCTAAACAAGCTAATGTAATATAGACAGATTTTAGTAAAGCTTTTGATATTGTAAACCATAGGCTACACTCTAAAGCTAAATTTATTCGGATTTTCTAACAATCTAATAAACTGGATAGCTTTTTATCTTACTCACCGCAGACAGATGGTGTTATTTAAAGGTACGAAATCTAGCGAATTTCTGGTAAAATCTGGAGTTCCACAAGCAAGCAGGAGCAGTCAGGACCGCTCCCATTCTTAATATTTATCAATGATTTGCCAACTGTTGTTAAACATGGAAATGTGTTTATGTTTGCCAATATCACTTAGACTTCTTGATAAAATGGTGCGACGTAAATTGTTCAGATTTGACCGGCAAAAAGTCATCTGGTTGCACTTTCTAAGATTTAATTTCAGTTTTATTTGAGTACAATATTGGCAATTATAAACTCGATTGTTTGAATACTGTAAATGACCTCGGCGTGGTACTCGATCATAAGCTGTACATTCATATACATATTCACCATATAAGTAATAGAGCCAGCAGTGTTTGGGCTTCATTAAGCGCTGGTCCAAATGGTTTAACGATCCATATATTACTAAATTGTTATACACAGCACTTGTTCGTCCTATATTGGAGTATGCGGCGTCGGTTTGTTGTCCACACTTCAGCTGTTATATACAGTTTTCACTTTTCTGTCTACGGAATCTTCGCTGGGATCCATTTCTACGTTTGCCGTCATACGTCATACGGCTCAGGCTGATAAATTTATCCTCACTGGTTAATGCTTAACGCAGTCTTTATTTTGAAATTGATATATCGTGACATCGCTAGGTAACATTTACATCAACACTCTTCGCCGCACTTCGAGAAGATGCGATTTTCTGCACTTAAAATTTTGTAGATCAACATATCTCCAACATGAACCACTTAGAAGCGCCTGCGCAGATTTCATTGAAATTTAAATACTCAATTCTGTATTAAAATATGTAGTAGTGGTTGAATTTTCATTGGTTCTATCACTCAATACTCTCTCTCTTTCTCTCTTTCTATAACCATCGGGAATGATCTGAGTTGCGCTCAGAGATAGGTCGTTTTCTCTATCTGGTTATAGCCTATTCCTGTCTAAGCTAACTATTACATAGAAGTTAATTACGTATCTGGTTCCTAAGTCCCTAACACATGGTTTCAATTTACCGATGTGTTTTCGCTAAGGTCTTACGTAACATACACTACTGCCTACACTATCATGAATGACCTGTCCAATCAAAGTCGCGTATTTCGGGTCCGGTTTTATAGGGATAGCACCGTAACTTGGTGTATCCTGGCCGGTCTTTGGTAAGATGGTTGAGTGGTAAACACTCGGAAAACCGTGCCTAAATATCAGTCAACCAATGAAAACGGACATAAAATGGACTAGTGCGTAAAATGGGCAATTAAATTCTGCTGCTATCTGTCCAATCAAATATAAATTAAATATAAAATAAATTAACTTAATTAATAATATTAAAATAGTGAATCAATAAATTAAATTGCAATTAATAATATTAAAATAGTGAATCAATAAATTAAATTACAATTTTTATATAATAAACTAATATAACGATAAAAACACTATTAGAGCCACAATCGCAGCGCTACGTGCCGCCAAGGTGTGGCCCCTGTCATGTGTTTTTGTTTTATAGTTTTTGTAATATTGTCGCACTTAAAACGTTCGACTGTATTCTATTTTTCAGACTTCATATTCCGGTTGAGCCCCCCTTTGTGATATCACAAATCTTAGCCTCCCCAATCTCCCCGTCAATGAAACTCTACTTTTTAATCGTTACCGAGTAGTAGTATTATTTATTTATTGTAATATAAAATTATAATAAACATTTATACAGCACTAGCAGCTAGGTTATCGGCTTTGTTCATCATGTTTAAATATCAAAATTTTTCTTTTATCAAATTTTATCATTTTTATTAATATGTAGTAAACGAATGCCTTATGGTTAGATCGATTTCTTAACTATTGATTCTAGTTAAAGCAGCAAAAACTTCTAAAATTAGGGTTGCTTACATTGATACCGAATTTGTACAAGAATATGACATTTATCCTAAATACAACAACCTTAAGCAAATGAAAAACATAATTCATTCTTGCCTACTCGGTTTTGTTACAGAAACAATTATTTGGAAACATTCCTATAACATTGAGATTGAAGCAAAAGTCAATCGAAAACTTTGACAACTACAACTTTTCCTATTTTGATTACTTTTTTACACAAACAGTATAGTGGAAAGTGTAAAACAGTAAAAGAAAAAACTAATAGAAAAGAGCGATCGAAAATAGCTACAGAAACGAGCCACTGAACTGAATCATCCTTTAGAAAGTGCTTTCTTATTTTAAAGTTAGAGAAAGAGGATTCTTGAAGTCTTTTTGAGTTCGGTTTGGATAAGGTTACCTGGTTTACGGTTTTGATGGGACAACCCAACCTTTGACAACCCATTGTGTTGCATAAAACACCTTCTTGTCATTGATTAATTGAGACAAATTATTTCCTAAATTAGTAAGGATAGAATATATTTAGTTATAATCCAAAAAGAATAAAAAAATTAAATGCATTATATTTTCACCTCTATAAATCATAAAAGAATAGGCTAAAATTTTATCCCCTTTTTTTTGTTTATTCTCTTTAATAGTTTCAAAATTATTTCTCTAAAAAGAGGTTTTATTAAAACTTTTTATGATATTTAAAAAATATAAATTGAAAATTCCAGTCAAAAGTGTCTACAAAACGGTTGCCTTATATAAGGGTTGTAATGTATTGTAAGCTGTATTGCAAGGGGTATTTAATAAATACTGTATTATGGTTGTATAAAAAATATTATGTAACTATTCTAAATTTTAAGTTTAAATTTATTAAATTTATATAATTTTACAATTCAAATATTTCAATATAACAATTGAATGCAATATCTACAATAATTATTAAAACGAAAAATAGTAATAACAAATAAAATAACTTATTATGGAATATTTAATTTTAAATTTTCCAATGTTAATTAATAGCAACTTTTAATAGCTTTAAAGCATAACTGTCATTGTTCGCTTCTGTTGGAATATTGCGCATTGGATATCAATTAAAAATCGATTATTTTCGATTTGCTTCATTGTTCACTCTATTATGTGCGGTGTTTTTATTCGTACTTACATCTTTGTGTATATTTATTTACTATAGTAATTTCTTTTGTTGCACACCCTGTTTAGTTTTCATGTGTATTACTTTTATTAATAAATACATTTATAAAGCTTTCAGCTAGATTTTGTAATAGATGTTGGAGAATCAAGTGTATTAAATAACTTAAATATAAATAATCATCGGTTTCTCAAAATATATTGTAAATTAATAACCATAATGCAAATCTATGCATAATATTAATAATACATAATAATAAGTGTAATAGAATTATAAATAAATAATAAGGATCAAACTGATGTATTTCTTTGTTAAAAAAATCGAATAAACAAAATGACAAATATTTACAATACAAGATATTATAATATGTAAAGATATTTAAGATACAGGGTGTGTTTCTATTTATTTTTATGTTTCAGATCGATTGATTTATTAATATTTTCGCACACTTGAGTATAGAATAGGTTTTTTTAAAAGAATTAAACCGAGTAATGATAAACATATGAACATGTAAAGAAACTGCTTGTAAGGAATGCTTGTAAATGTAAAGAATATTTTAACACTCTATGCTATTAAAATAAGCAACGCTAATTGTTAATAATGTTTGTTAAAACGGTATCTCATAACTTGAGTTACTCTCCAGTGTTGTATACAATTTCCAATTGTGAAATCTTATTGTGAAATGAATTTAATT
Organism: Myopa testacea; assembly: GCA_949629155.1. Classification (NCBI taxonomy): domain Eukaryota; kingdom Metazoa; phylum Arthropoda; class Insecta; order Diptera; family Conopidae; genus Myopa; species Myopa testacea. Next base: position 2,677,505 of record OX451346.1, on the reverse strand, counting down.
GGTAAATTAAATTTATCTTATTTGCGACCATCAAATGCGGCCATCGATAGTAGAACATATTATATGTATTTAAATTTATATATATAATAAATATGATAAAAAAAAAAGAAAATCACCCGACTTTTTATTTTAAACTTCAAAAAAACGAGTTTCAATTATATTTCATACATGGTAAGTTTTTGAATGTATCACAGTTTTTAATAATTAATAACAATTAATACAATTTTTTATGAAAATAAATAATTTTTATATATTTATGTATGTATGTGTATTTTTAAATAAAAACAAATCTTTTTATATAAATATACATATATTTATATATATAAATATATTTTTAAATAAAAACAAAGCTTTTTAATTCAAAATTAAATTAAATAAAAACGTAGTTGCATACAAGAAAACGCACATCAACAAAGGTCGCTGATGAGAACCTTCCGCAAGTTCCGAAATAGCTATCCGATCTGCCAGTTTGAGTAAAAAATAAATAATACTAATGTATATTAAATAAAAACAATACTTTGAATAATTGATATAAATCATCAATACCGTGACTTGAATGGGTGACAGTTCGACGATTGGCGGGAAAACAACTCAACACGTTTTAATGTTTTTCAAAATTCGATTTTAACTCCATCGATGTGAAGATGGGCCATGGGCTGGTTTATTTTTAGGTAACATGTTATTTAGACATTAAAATATGGATTCATAGAAAATATTGCATAATTCTTATTATAATAAACGAAATTATGCGGTTTACACTTGAGCAATCGATTTTTTGCGCACTAATTTCAATAATGGTATAATGAGAGGTTTTGGTGATGTTACTACTGCGCGGAGCTGCGATTTGACGCTGTTGGGACTTCTTTTGTTGAGTGTCGTTAATGATCGATGTTACGCAGACAATCCGCGGACAACTCAGACACTTGTTCAGCCGAATATTGATCGAGCTGTTCGTGAAATAGAATTTAAAATTGTCGAAAATGTACTTAAAAAATGAATAGGCAGGATGCGCCATGATGGGCAAAGGCAATTCCAGGCAGCTATTTGCATGAAATTATTCTATTATTATTATTAACAAATTCCGGGTAAGAAGATTCACAGAATGAATGCTACATATACTGAATATTTATACAGCATGTATTATAGAATAATAAACAAGAAATCTGATCTGTTTAAATATGTATATTTTTTATTATTATTTTATACTTCATACTTTTGTGATTGTGATTACTTATTAACAAAATTATTTCACTTTGTTTTCTTCTAATTATAAATATATTTATTTTCTGTTTTTTAATCGTTACATTTATTAGCTGTTTTATCGGACATTAATCAATGTTGTAGTTTCTTAATGCATAAAGTGACTAATATTAAGTTACTCGTTAACTTCGAAGTCTTTAAAAAATATGCACTTATGGTAAAAATCCATTTATATTCTCTTGATCTTTGTATTCATTAATTTGAACGCGTACAAATAATATTATTCATGTTGTATTATAACTATACAGATACTTTTTTATTTCTTTCTACATTTAACAGTCATTTCATTTAACAGTCATCATTCATGCTTGTGAAACTTGTAAACTGAAACTTTAACTTCAACTTAAGAATTCAACTGGTCATTTTTATTGCTTGCAAAAATATTTGAAAGAGCTTTTGTGCGTAATAAAGCTCGTTTTACTAACATTAATAACATGAAAACTAACACGTGACTAGATGAGCAGAAGTTCCTTACTTACAGGGTGTAATGAAAACATAAACAAACGAATGAAGTAATTAAAAAAGCACTTGAGTACAGGTTGTCATGGAACAGCAACTAAGTAAGTAAAAAAGTTTTCTTTAGAAAATAAAAACGGGTTGGCCATTTGCTGGTTTCTTTTTAAAAATATGGTTTCTTTAATTAAACAAAAATATAAATATAATAATAAATATAAAATAAAGTTTAAAAATCGAAACCAGCGAATGTAACAACCCTATAAAGCAAATTAAATAAATAAAATAAATTAATAAAATATATAAAATAACTACTCGTAAAATTCGAATAAAATTTATGAAATTTTTGTTGTTATTATATTTTGACTGACTAAACTAAGGCTACCATTTTAAATAGTTTTTTGCATTCGATTTTAAGTCCAAGTAAATTGAATTCGAATATAATTATATTTTTTACCTATAATATTATGTATTTTTTACATTTATTTTCTTTCCTAAAACGTTTTCTTCTTACAAATATATTTTATTTTATGCTTTTACAAGGATTTTACAAGAACTTCTTCGTTTATTACAAAAATATATGTAAGAAAAAGTAATAAATAATCTATAAATGTTGTATATCTAAAGGTATATCTAAACTACATACATACATGACCTCGTACATACACATACGAAGCTCAGAGTTGATATTGTAAACAGCTATCTACTACTAATACATACATCAATACATAGCAAATGTCTATCTACAGGCCGCTGTATATGAATTCTATTCGCAGGCGATTTTGCCATCGAAACTGCTCAACGCGATGGCGAACGCTTGCAGCGCACACAACGGATAGCGATAGTCCATGGTGAATACATCTTCCGCGGTGCGTCCGAACTGCATTACTATGTAATCGGGATCCGAATCGTGCACCAGCTGAAAGTTTTTGACAGATGCCTGGGTGACACGCCCATGGAAATTGAGTACGTAAGACTGGGTTTCGTCATTCCACACCGGCATCTTGTTGTGCAGTTCCACGATGTTGTCCATGTTCTGGCGAGGAAAGAGAGAGAGAGAGAGAGAGCGATTAGAATATCCCTGCTATGACAGAGACCTATGACAGAAAGGAGGACCTCCTCGCTGCTATATACCTTCGTTTTCCATAGGTCCAAGATGCCCTGTTGCTTGGGATCCGAAGCGCTGACTTTGACACGTTGATCGTCCTCCGTCATGCCAGGCAGTAGCACAGTCATGCTGCGCGGTCCCTTGAAGCCCAGAATATTGGTGTCCTGCGGGGGAGAAGAAAGGCATCGAATGCAAATTAAGACCGACAACTCGTACGATTTCCCGAACTCACATAAATAATGGTGGCCAAATCGAGACGTGGACTCTCCGCGTCCTCCTTGCTGCCATTATCATAAACGGTGAACGTGGTGCCGAACACATTCGAGCGCAGCTTGCCGCAGAATCCGTCCGCCTGACGCGACAAGTCCGTCGGGTCGCAGCTAATAATGTAGTTGGACGTCTTGCTCTTCTTGCGTTTCCGGCCGCCCAGCAGGAATACCTTCTTGCCGTAGTCGCGCTCCAGATGCAGATAGTAGATCGGAAAGAGGCCGCGATCCATGCCCTTGCGGTCTCGGGTGATGCGGCACTTGAAGAGGACGCCTTGGGCGGCTGGCTGCATAACGAACTGCTCAATGTTGCCGATCATGTCGCCTTCGGGCTCACTGCCGCCCTCAGTGGCAGCACCAGTGGACGTGTTTGTGGCCGATGTTGCGTGCTGCGGGGTGGAGTGATGGGCGGGCGTAATCGGTGCAGCTGATTCGGTTGCGGAGAGGTTGCGATTCGTGTAGTCGTCGTCCAGATCTTCGTCGAAGGAGGCGTTGTGTTTATATTGATTGAGGTGGTGGAACTGCTGCTGCTGCTGCTGCTGCTTCGGCTGCTGAGTGCGTGCTCGCTGCGAATGACTGCGCAGCGATGAAGTCGCCGAGCCGCTCGAGTATGTGCCGCGACGCAAATCGCTCGTAAAACCGCCACCAACAGGACTGCTTTCTTCGTCTTCCAACTCGTGTGAAGAGAGTTCTTCGATTAAATCTAATTGAAGCAGAGAGGAGAGAGAGAGAGAGAGAGAGAGGTTATTTTTAATTGATTACAGAGACAGTCAACTCGAGAGAGGAGTTGGCAAGAGTTGGTTCATTTACCGTCCTGATTACTGTAGCTACTCGGGGTGCGAATGCCATTCGTATGATTGCCGAGGCGTGACGTACTGTTACTCAGGATCTGATCGGGATTCTGCGGAGAGCTCATGAATTGCATGGGCCCGTCGTAGGCGTGCATCTCGCGGCTGTTCGTACGCATGCCGGACAGCGGTCGATTTATCTGCAAATCGCTGGCCTGCACCATGCCAGGTGAGGCCCGTTTTTGCCGTATGTAGGCCTCCATTATTTGTCGCTAAATTAAAGTGTAAGTAGAGAAAATTAAGTGATGTTACTACGTTACATAAATGAAATGAATGGAATGGAAATTAGCTCTTATAAATACGTATACAAAATCACGTCGTAATGATTGATGTTGATTTTTACTGCTTAATGGATTGTTTTAGATGGCATCGCTTATCCACGGCTCATTGCATGACCTTCAAATTTGACCCCCTCCCACGTAGCAATTTTTTAATTTTACTTGAACAGAATGCTGAATATCGCGTAAATCAGCACAAATGCCAATTAAATGGCAACCCTGCTGGTGGGCTATTGCTTTGAATATTAAATTGTTTCAAACATCAAGTTCAATGATAATGAAATTAAAACTGAATCACAAAAGTACATGAAGCTTTCTGATGGTCGACACATGTACACCAGCCCCTAGCAAAGTCAACAACAACAAGCAACAGTTATTGTTTTAGCTGAAACAACTTTTCTAATGCTCAGTTTCTTGATTTTTATTCGACTGCATTTAAATGACTCACTCGCACGTTTAAAAACTTAACATTTAATTAAATGAATTCCAATTTTTTTCTTTCTATAAAAATTGTTTATTATAGGAAACAAAAGAAATTGAAAATATTTGAATTCTGTGATTGTTATTGCATGTTTAGTTTGGTTTGAGTCATTGCTAAACTATGGCCAGTTGTGTACAGTACATAAGATAAGAGCAACATAGCTGAACTGCACAATAGTTGCCAAAAATGCATGCATATTTGATGTATGCATATATGCATGCACTGTGCATATTTCGTCAAAAAAAAAGCCACGGACGGACATTCGATAGAGCGCGGGACAAAGAATAGGAAAGGGGGCATTGACGAAGAAGGGGCGGAAAATTTTCTATAATTGGTGCATCCATTTTGTGCTGCATGCATTTAAAGTGAATTGTGAATTGTTTAAATTGTTTAACAACAACAACAATTCAAAACATTCAATTCACAAACAAATTTATGAATATGAATTAATAGATTATTAATAGATTAAAAGAAGAACTATTGTGATTGTAATTTTTTTATTGATTTTTTTACTGATTATCTAGCTACCTAATTAGCTAGCTAATTAATTATAACGTAAATATAAATATAAAAATGGATATCAAAATTTACATGTTTCTCCTTTTCTATATTCAATTTTATATCTTCATATATTGTAGTACACATTCATATTATATAATTTATATTTTTATTATTTAATTATTTGTTTATGTGAATCACATTGTGAAGTATGTAGCACTTGTGTGCAGCGAAAGTGTGTATTTTTATAATGTGCAAATTGTGTATTTAATACACCGCACTGTCAATGTTATATTTATTAGCCATTCTTGGCCAACTATTTTTTGTGGATATATGGGCGAATGTATGCAAACTACACCTTTTTCATATGCACTTCGGAAATTTCCATTTAGATTTCAGAAAATTTCATTTATACTTCAGAATCTCCATTTGCACTTTAGAAAACTCCATTTATACTTTAGAAAATTCCATTTGCACTTTAGATAATTTAATTTGTACTTCAGAAAATGTTTAATACGTAAAAAGTATGTGTTATGAACAGTACCCCGGAAGCAGAAATAGCTCAAATCAGATGTACATTTCTACCTCTTCATGGAGGAAGGATCTGTATGGATATTGTGCCCAGCCCTTGAGCGGCCACGGGAGCGTCGACAATATAGATTGAAATTTGTCTCGTCCATATATACGGAAATTCAATTGTATATTTTTTTATTATTATTTTAGCTCTTTAGTTTTTCTAAAATAATAACAAAAACAACGTATTGTAAAATAGATTGAAACTTATTGTTTGTTTACTCACTTTACTAGTCAAATAGGTAGACAAACAGACAGACAGACGGACAGAAAGACAGACAAACAGACAGACATACTGATAGACAGACAGAATGACAGAGAGACAAACATCATAGATAGATTGAGAGCATCTGCGATAACGGAAGCAATGAATTGACTTTGGAATCTAGCACTTTACAACAACAATGCAACAGCTGATTATTATTTAATATTAAAAATAAAAATAAACTAAGCAACAGAAGCACGACGTGTACACGTGATCATCGCTTCGTCGAGTTTTCCGTACGCATCAAATGTAAACAAATACTTGTAATAATCACAGAAGAAACTTTATCAAAAAAAAAAAAAAAAATAAATAAAAAAATTAAAAATCACGTTTATTGAATTCAAAGCAGTACATTTAATGCAATAAACTGTACAAAACTGTAAAGAGATTATTATTAAATCAACCTGTTGAATGATATTGAGGTTGGAATAACAACAACAATAACGATAATCATAACAACAACAATAACGATAATCATAACAACAACAACAGCTTAAATAGCGATGATAAAATTGAATTCGTTTATATTAAAAAACGTAAAGCAACACAAAGTGACAAAGATTATTATTAAATCGCAGGTTCGCACACGTGATCACAGTTGCAACCGTAGTGTGTCTGTGTGTGTGTGTGTGTATGTATGGGTGTCTGTATGGGTGTATGCATGTTTTTTTTTTTTTTTTTTAAATGAGAGGAAAGCAATCGAAATCCTGAGTGCGAGACTTCAACTCGCTAAAACCTCTCCCCCAAGTCTGTTGGTCCCCCCGGAACTACCGTTAAGTATACCGTCGGGAGGCAGAAGGAGCTAAAGCTCAAATGTCCGTCTACGTCCTATTGTCGAAAGTCTCTAATTCGAACGTCTCTGTTAGTGTGTGTACGGTTCAGTTGTTCTGAAGTCCGTTGCGCGTTGCGCTCGCGTTCTAGGTTGCGTTGCCGCAGCATAATACTTACACACAGAGATTTGACAGCCAACCAAACCTCCGGCGACTGCAACATACTGCCGATGATACTGCTCGTTGTTAATGTTCGGAGCAGCGCACTTTCGGCGTTTGAACGCAATGCCTCGCATTCAAAAAAGATGTGGTGCGCATCTTCATGTGCCCTGGAGCACCACCCACAAATTGAGCTCGTGTCATGGCCATACTTACACAAATAGCTGCGAAAGCATCCGTGACCACTTATCATCTGTGTCATGTAAAAGTCTACCTCTCCGTGCCGTCTTTCGACCCAACACTTTACGTCGGGTATAAGTTGATGTGTCCATCGGCCCTTGCTGGAGCTATTCCACCGATCCTGCCAGTTTGAGAAGGTGACACTCGTTAGTTCTGCGAGTTCGTGAACTGTGAGACCTCTGCGGGTTTCCGCCCTCTTACGAAAGCGCTGCGCAATTTCTGCTGCTAACAAATCAGGTGGGGGTAATCCTGCAATTACACCGGCTGCTTCGTGCGAAATGGTTCGAAAACCGCAGCAAACCCGTAGAGCGCATAATCTAAACACGCGGTTTAGCTGCCGCAAGTTCTTTTTTGTCTTAAGCGCACTTGTCCACACCGGTGCAGCATACATTAAAACCGACGTGACCACCTTTGTGAGCAGCAGCCTGCGCTTTTGACTGGGCCCATATGTGTTAGCCATTATACGGGCTAAGGCCGCATACATTGTCATCGCCTTACCACATACCCTGTCGATATGCGCCGCGAAAGTCAATCTACTGTCTAGCATAACGCCTAAGTATCGAATTGCAGGGGCAGATCTAATGATGACGCCATCGATATGTAACTCTACGAACTCTAGCTTCTTCCTGCTAGTTATTAGCACAGCTTCTGTTTTCTGGGTAGCTAGCTGCAATTTGTTTGTTGTTAGCCAAGTTTTTACGTCTGCTACTACGCCTTGCGCTAGCGATTGAAGCTGGTTTAGATGCTTGGCTACAATAACGACAGCAATATCATCAGCATAGCCCACTATCCTAACGCAACTTTGAACGGGTATGCGCAAGACAGCATCATACATAAGGTTCCATAAAAGCGGCCCCAGTACTGAACCCTGCGGAACCCCAGCTGTAACTTGATGCTGCTTAACACCAACATCGGTGTTGTAAAGAAGGATCCTATCAGATAGGAAGTTCCTTAGAATTTCAATAAGATAGCGTGGCGTTTGCAGATACTCCAGAGCTGTAATGATGCTTTTCCAGCTTGCCGAATTAAAAGCATTTTTCACGTCAAGCGTTAAAACCAAACAGTACTCTTTGGTTCCATGTAACCAGCGGGTACCATCGATGGCTTTCTCGGCAGTACTTATCACGCTTTGGATAGCATCCACTGTTGAGTGGCCCTTTCGAAAGCCATGTTGTTGGGGCGACAAACCGTTTCTGGCATCTACATGCTGCTGCAGTCGTTCACGTAGGATATGCTCTAAAACCTTACCAAGGGCATCAATCATGCATAATGGTCTGTACGAGCTTGGCTCCATTGCAGGTTTGTTCGGCTTAGGAAGCAACACCAACCGTTGGATTTTCCAAATTTGAGGAAAAGCGTGCTCGTTTAGACAAGCCTGGAATAGCTTGTGAAACGGTTCTGGCCTGATGCTATATGCCAGTTTTAAGACCTCGTTCGATATACCATCTGGCCCTGGTGCTTTTTTGCAGCAAAAAGAGTTTATTGCGGTATTTATTTCGTCGCCGGTGATATTTGGCATTGGCAAACTATTTGGCGCATATTCCATCATAGGAAGCGCACCTAGATCATGCACCGGAAAGAGCGTCTGCACAACTTTCAGCAGATACACATGGGTGTATGCATGTGTGTCCGTGTGTGTGTTTGCACTAAATACAGTGCAACGAAATTAGAACACGTTTCATATAAGATCATAGCATCGATGCATAAAAAACGAGCCAAGAAAATGCGTCAAACGTTTAACTAAAGCATTATATTTTTATTTATATACATACATATCCGTATTTATATACAAATGTACACATATTTTCAAATTTATATCCCAGCAGCACGTAAATTAAAGCTGCTTAATATGAATGCACTAATCCATGTAGTTGAGTGTATGTAAATCTTTGAATGTATGTATGTATGTGTGGATGTATGAATGTATTTACGGATGTATAAATGTATGTATGAATGAATTTACGTCTATTTGAAACATACTTAAGCATATGAATTTCAATATTTCAATGCCAAACATAATTTATATGATGATAGGAGTTCCCATCGTGTTAATAATGAATGCCTCGGAGGAGGGCCTCGTGTAGGTTGGAGAATCAATTCAACGTCTAACTTACAGGTACACTTAGAAAAAAATAGTAGTAATAAACACTGGTTTGTTATTTTCTATCCAAGAATATTATAGGCCGGGCCATCGACTGGTTTCTCTAATGGAATCTTTAAATCATTATTATTCTTGGAATCACTGATATTCCATAGATTATTAATTAATCGTATACAAAGCGAGATTAAATAAAGTTAATCGCATTATTCAGATCTCAAAGTGTCACTTGAATTTCAGGTATTTACGATTATTAGTGCATATACTAGTGTATAATGTACGAGTGTATAATGTACGAGTATATAATCACACGTTCACAGTACGTGATCTGTTGATCATATTCTTAATAGAGTGACATCTTGTGTTTATTCTATTCAATTTCCAACACGTTTCTCTCTGTGTAAACACACAAGTAGGCAGAAATCAGCAACAAATCGTCGTTGATAACACGCGGCGTTTGATGGCGAAGCAGCAAGAATTGGATTTGATACCGAGCTACTGACATAACTAGAGTAGTAGTTGTAATAAAAGCTACTGAGGTCGCCACCAAATAGTGTGATGTTAAATCGTCACTTAGGAAATAAAAGCTTTTTAGTTTGTTCGGAGCAACAAACCGTAGAACACAGAATACAAAAGATTAGAATACAAAAATTCATAAAACTATTATAGAAAACACACAAGAATATACAACGTTAAATTTGAATATTTTCAAAATAAAATCCAAAATATTAATAATAAGTTTAAGAAACTGAAGAAATAGTAATTAACTAAGTGAGAAAATAAGTTGTTTACCAGCGAAAGTTTCGATCGAGATAATAATAATAACCGAACTGATCGCATTCTGAGAAATGTGTTTATTATCAATAATTTGGACTCCTGATTGTGATTATCGACGATGAATTAATGATCGTTAGAGTATCAATAAAATCGCTATAAATCACATCCAATCACATTCAATCGTTCGGAGTAAGAAAAGTACAAGTATAGCTCTAGATACAGCGCGATAGTAGAGTCGATAATAGCCAAAACATATTTAAGTTCAAAATTCAAACGTTAATTTTTTCGGTTCTTTAGTTCTAAAGTGATAAAAGCAAAAAGCTACAAAAAGGCTTCGTCAAACCAGTCAAATCAATCAGACGTTTCAAGACGTTCCGAGAGACGCTCGTGCCTCTTCCAGAAGTAATGTTGTCCTTACAAATCGCTCTCTGTACGATTTCGATCGCGACGATTTTCGCGACGCTGCCAACAGCCACGTTATGCGACTCGTCTTACTATGAAAAGTACTACGCAGCTCGGAGGTTCCTGCCGCCGAAGCGATCCTCTCTGGTGACCTTCAACTTCAGCCTGGACGGGCGTCCGGACGAAGTGTTTGCGCCGGCGGAAGGTGTTTTCCTGGTGGGCGATATCAAGCAGCTTGGCGCCTGGTCACCTGATCGTGCCATCCCGTTAAATCGCTCGGCAGTGCATAACGTTTGGGTGGCTTCTGTACAGCTGCCGGCGAATGCGAGCATCAATTACCGTTACTTTGTGGCGGCGCTGGACAACGCCACGGGCACGTTGCAGATCCGCCGCTGGGAGTCGGGCCTGAAAGCGCGCTCGTTAAACGTGAGCGCCGTGTCGGGTAATCGTACAGACATCTTCGGTCGCATCTCCGTCGGGGCGCAGCGGGAGGTGCAGCGTGGTTGGCTGCATGCTGGGCAGATTGTGCAATTTAAACTATTCCGTAATCCACTCAAACTGAATCCGCTCCTGAGCGCGATGCCAAATGAGAAGCTCTTCATCAAGCTGCAGCCCTTGGAGCCGGAGATGTTGACACCCATCCTGCCCTCGGCCAAAGCCAATGCAGAGTGTGTGCGCATGCAGCACGGCGACAGCTTCTTGCGAGCGCAGCCCGAGTTCGGTGTGCCCTATGAGCCGGACGACATTGTGATCTTCCACACAACTGTGGCCGATGCGCAGCGGGTCGCTTATTTGCTGAAAGTGTACCGATCGCAGCCGGGCAGCGATCTGATTGACTTGATGGCTTATCAGTACATCTATCCGTCGATTCTGGAGGGCGGCAGCAGTGGTAGTTTCAGCGTGAAGCTACTCTCGCCCATCTGGCTGAATGTGATCGGCAGCATCGATATAGATTACTTGGTGATCGCTCCGTTGCCGCGTGATGGCTCCAGGGTGGACTTCCGCACCACGTTCGCTGATTACTGGCGTGGCAATTGGACGGGACTCGATGTGGGCCATCGTGGATTGGGCAAAAGTCTGAAGCTGGCCATCAAAAATGCACCCGCCATAACTGAGAATACTCTGGCTTCAATAAAAGCAGCCGCCGAACTGGGCTCCGATCTGGTAGAGTTCGATGTGATGCTGACCAGCGACCTGATCCCGATTATTTACCACGACTACATGGTCTACGTGTGCATCGACTCGAAGACACCCAAGAGCAAGGACGATCTGACAGCAGTGCTGATCAAGGACATCACCTACGAGCAGCTGAAGAACCTGAAAACCTACCAGGTGATAGGCTCCAAGATCGTCGAGTATCCGTCGCACAACAACGTCGAGCAGGTGGAGCATCGCATCTTTCCGCGGTTCGAGGAGTTCCTCACGCAGGTGAACCGCAGCCTTGGCTTCGACATCGAAATAAAATGGCCGCAACAGCTGCGAAACGGTAAACTCGAGAGCGTCCAGACGATCGACAAGAATGTGTATGTCGATCGCATTCTGGACGTGATGCTGCGTCATGGCTGCGGTCGGCTGAGCTTCTTCACCAGCTTCGATGCCGACATCTGTACGATGCTGCGCTACAAACAGAACATGTACCCGGTACTGTTTCTGTCCAACAAGGAAGCCACATACGCCGATCCGCGTTCGGACACCATCTACGATTCGGTGAATCATGCGCAGGCTTTCGACTTGGCTGGCATCGTGCCGAACGCGGTGGTCGTGCAGCAGGACCCCGCCAAGTGGATGGAAGTGGCTCGACGTCAGAACAAGAAGGTGTTTCTGTGGGGTGATCGCCTGAAGGATTCGGACTCGATTGCGTGGTTCAAGAGCAAGCAACCGACGGGTGTGATTTACGATCGCTTGGATTTGTATTTACCGTTAGATAAACGAAACGCTTTCGATGTGGAACAGGATTTGCCGGAGTTCTTTCAGCTGCAGTGCCCAGTTAAAGGCGTGGCTGCAACCAACTCTACAGCGGAGCGTATTTTAAGCAATGTTAATTTATTTTAGAACGATGAGAGGAGAAATAATCATGGGCGGCTGGGAGAGGAGTGGAGTGTATGTGTGTGTGTGTGAGAGAGTGAGAGAGTGAGAGAGAGAGAAAAGAAAGAGGGACAGTGAGAGTATGAGAGCGAAAGAGAGAGAGTGATTGAAAGAAGAAGAAGTATAGAGAATCCCTTTAAGGATAACATTAAAGTTTCTGTTTTTCAATTCTATGAAATGTACTCGTATCATAATTATTTTTAAATAAAGTTATGTCAATATTCAGCCGCATCGTATTTGACTTAATTCAAGTTTCATCATCACTTCACTTTTTTTAAAACTCTAGCTTTTGATTCAACATTTTTATTTACAGACACTCATTCAAATGGAAACAATTTCCGAAAATCTGATGAAGAGAAGAGTAGAATCTCACTTGGGATGGTTTTAACAGATATCCAGTTAATGGATGTCGTTTCGAAATATGAGTATAACCAGAAACTGTACCATCCTCTGCCTCGAAACTTATTATCCTTGCAGTTAACAAAATAGGAAACAAATAGGAGGAAAATAGAGAAAAAATGGGAAGAAAATGGGGGAAAAATGGGAAGAAAATGGGAAAAAATGAACAAAACTAAGAGCAAATATCAAAAACTTTTTCTTTGAAAAGAAATACTTTTGGGTGTGTACATTTGGTAGAAGAAGCACCAGGATAAAATGTCGAAGAAGTTTTCTCTGTTGACTTGTATACACGTAAATAAAAGATTACTTGAAGATTAACAACTTGTTTCTTCTGTAGATCTATCGTCTTCTTATCTTCTTCTATATTCTATCTTCTTCTACATTCTATCTTCTTGTGTATTCTATCCTCTTCTGTAATTCACCCCCTTCCTATCCTCTTCTGTACTTCACCCTCTTCTGTAGTCTATCATCTTCCTTATACAATATATCGTAGTTGGCTAAACTTTTGAACTATATTCGGGGCAATGTTTGTAACTGAAAGTTTGCTATTTTTATTGTAATATGTGACAAGTATAAATGCAAGTAAGCATGTCAAACATTGTGGTGATAATGAAAATAATAAAGAAAATATATAGTGCAATGAATCAACATGAGAAGTTGCAGTTTTACTTTTAATACTGCTTTATTAAAATAGAAGATTAAAAGAATAAAAACAGGAACAATAAGAATACTTACAGTAATAACAATAATAATAATAAAAATGAGATGCGAAATAATAATAATAATCGTTGCCGTCCAGCCGTTTTTCTTGCAATGCACGGCTTAAACAAATCACTGGTAGTCGATACTGAAACCGTCAAAATCAGCAGTTACTATGAGCCATTCACAATAGCTGGAGCTATCTTTAGGAAAACGAACCGAACTAATTTATAAGCCTGACATAATGAAAATAATATTAATAATAATAACAATAATACGTAAGAAGAATCTTTCCTCTTGATTAATTATGTATTGCACAATAATTGAATTAAATTTAATTTAATTTATTTAAACGTCGAATTGGTAGAAATTCCTCTTGTCACAAATTTTATTTATTTTACTTTATTATATCTTTAGGAAATTGAAATCTCTCTCTCTCTCTCTCTCTCTCTCTCTGTCTCTGTCTGTCTAAAAAAGTCTCTGTTCTATTATAATAATATGATTTTTTTCGAGTCCCTCGCATGCCTCTTATATCCCCAACTTCGACCTCACCGGATGTGTTGTCTACAAGAAAATGTTGAAAATCCGTTTTCGTTGCGTTTCCAGCGGATGTTTCACAAGAAAAATTAAGCAAAAGAAAAAGAAAGGAAAAATAAAAGCATGACTTCATGAGAAATGAAGAACTACTGCAGGAAGTAATGAAAAAGTGAAAAACGCAAACGTAAGGATTCAATTAGATAGAAGCACTTCTGTGTTTGTTCCTGTATCTGTGTGTGTGTGTGAATGTGTGCGTGTGTCAGTCAGTGAATTTTTGTATGTACTCGTATGTCGCACCTCGTATATGAAAGTAAATCTTATATTAAATCCTTATTATTATCATCGCTCGTCTTCTACGAGTACGTCAGCAACAGCATCATCATAATCATTATCATCATTGTAATCACCTCCATCATTATCATAATCACGATCATTATCACCATCATTATCATCATCATCAAAGAGTCTTTAGAGTCAATGAAAACGAAAACGATTTCCTTCATTATCGTCAAAGTTCTGATTTTTTCACACAACTTCATCATAATCGTCGCATTTGTCGACTTCCTCCTCTCTTCCTCTCGTCCTTCTTCACCATCTTCTTCATTTAGTGTTCCTCGGAAATGATGTAAAGCGGATTATTCTGTAAAAAAGTGTTGAAAGCTACGACGACGACGACAGCGATGACAACATTTTCTAACATTGTTGACAGGTTGTCTGGCACGGACACGGAAACGTACAACGATTAAGTTAAATAAAATTATGCTTGACTGTTTATAAACAAACAATAATCAAAACTTAATTTCAAAACTTTCCGGAGCTTAAATTATTATCCAACGACAAAGTTTTAAATTTATGTGTGAGAACGGAGAAACGAATTTCTCATATCTTTCTAAATTATTACAGATTTTTATGAGTTTTATGAGTAGAAGAAATATTCTTACATTGTACTTGGAACTCGACTAAATTGCTTGGTAGCCACACCCACTTTTCATAGTTGGAAAGATTGTCGAGAAAATCCTATGAATCATAGAAAAAATTTTAAAAAAAATAAGCATTGATATGGGGTGGGCCATCGATTGGTTTCTTTTTGAAATTGCTTTTCTTTAAGAAATTAAAATTTGAAAAAATGAAATGAATTAAATAAAATAAATTGTCCTTTTTTGGAAATTTAAAAAGAAACCAACCGATGGCCCATCCTCTATAATACATTTATAATGCTGCAAACTCTTTTGTAATAACAAGATGCAGCAACACTTAACTAGCAACATTGAATACATCAACTGTCACTAAAAGAGAGAGATAGAGAGAGAGGAGAGAGAGAGACAGAGGTAGAAACACAAAAATTGTCCAAAGAAATTTAAGTGAAAACTTTTCAAATCTGTTTGAATTGAAATTGAATTGTGTTTTAGATCAAAACCGGAACGAATTCGAAATTCTTAATTTCTTCAAATGAAATCAATTGCTTAAACTATATATTATTAAAACGTGGCAACACTTGAAGTATCTTTTATGGAAAAAATTCCAGAAGAAGAAAGATTTTTATTTAATCAACTCCTTTATGCCGAAAAACCACAAAATTGGGTATTGAAAAGAATTGATTGTTGTTGTTGTTGTAGTAGATGTTGATGGTATATAAAACGAATACCAGAGAATAGAGACCACAATTGAATTGATGCCACTTGGTTCCATCATTGGTCTTTGTCTGGCTGCAAGAGCCATTGAAATCTTTTATTTCAGCTTGAAGTGGTTGAAATATCTTCCAATTTGGTGCAAAATAAGTGCAGATAAGAAATAAATTCTGAATTGAAACTCAATCAGGGAAACATTAAAAAAGAGAGAAGAAAAATAAAGAGAGAGAGAGAGAGAGAGAGAGAGAGAGAGAGAGAGTGGGAGAGAGAGAGTGGGAGAGAGAGAGAGAGAGAGAGAGAGAGAGGGAGAGAGACAAAGTGAGAGAGGGACAAAGAGGAAGAGAGAGAGAGGAAGGAGAAGGAAGCGACTGGTTTAGTACGAAAAAAAATAGAGAATTAATTTATTCAATAAATTCAGGGTAAAAATTTCACTTAAACCTGAAGAGTGAAAGCATTTTCGTTTATTTCACATTCTCCTTTTCTACATATAACAAAAAAAGGGGTGGATTAAAAAATAAAAAGGGTTGCATTTTCTTCATTAAGTTGGCAACTCGGCAGCATGTGTTTAAAACCCGACGCACTTTGAAACAACAGAATTTAACGAAGCTTCTTTAACTCAGTTGCTCGTAAAGAACACGCAACACATTAAAAGTAAGCAACACACTAAAAGTAAGCAACATAAAAGCAACCATTAAACAAGCAGCTTCACATTAAACACAAAATAAGAAAAGAAATTAAGTAAAGTGAGAGTGAAGTAAAGTGAAGTGAAGTGAAGAGAACTAAGTTAATAAAGTAAACTAGGTGTTTAAATTTAAGAAAATTTCTCTTCTCTTCATATAACTCAGAATCATCTGCTTTATCAGTTTATCGCTATATCAAGTTTATCGCTAGTGTTTATTTAGTAACATGTTACAAACTAAAAGCTAACTTGGTTTGCTTTTAAAGGATATCCGGTCATCTGGTAACCCGGTGTTCTAACGAGTATTCTAAATCATCATTATTTATGATGTGTGTGTATTTATTTTTCCCCCCTCCACGCTTCATAGCTACAAAGCAACACACAAGTGACGCGAATAAAAGTGCACTCGACCGAAGTGTGGCTAAGTAAATGTTTTTAGCTGACTGCTGAAACAACTATCAACACACAAATACAGGCATAGACACGGACAGACACACGTACACGCACACCCATACACACACGTACACGCACACGTACATACACATGCATACGGTAGCGTACAAATGCACTTAAATACTGTGCACGGAGATGCGTTGACAAGTGCTAAAAACTAGTTTTGACAGCTGTTTCCACAAAACTGAGAACAAAGTATAAGTTACGGTGTAAATATGTATGTCTGCGTCTGCTATGTATACGATAATATATGTGTGTATGTGGTAACGTGTGTATGTGTGTGTTTTTGTATGTGTTTCTTTCTGTGTGAGTACATGTGAAGATCTTTTTGTATGCCATCATTTGAAACATCCGACTGTTGCAGTCATATGTCACTAAATTCCACAGTAACTGTAACTGTATAAGTACCCGTTAATTTGTTGTATATGTGTGTGTGCTTGTTTTTTTATGTGTGTGTGTCGTTCGTTTCGTTTTTATACTCCTCTGAGTT
The DNA here is from genome assembly GCA_949629155.1 of Myopa testacea. Taxonomy (NCBI): domain Eukaryota; kingdom Metazoa; phylum Arthropoda; class Insecta; order Diptera; family Conopidae; genus Myopa; species Myopa testacea. Next base: position 2,660,059 of record OX451346.1, on the reverse strand, counting down.
TTATCAATAAACGTTGACTGCTTTCTGTCCTTCATTCATGTGCGGCGGCTTACTTTGTTGACTTTGGTTTGCATGCTTTTGTTCTTTTTTTTGTGTCTTTTGAATGACAACAAACGGTATCTCAACACAATCACTGCTCACTCACTCATTCAAACTCTTTTCCTCTCTCTTCCTCTCACACTTCTACTTCCATCACTTTCACTCATCTTCTGCTCTTTCATCTCTTCGCCTTTTTTTGATTCATTGTATTTTATAGAAATTTTAACTTGCACTTGCACATCAGTTTTCTTGTTTGTTGTTGTTCTTGTTTATTCTTGTTTTTGTTTGTTCTCGTTTTTGCATTGAACTGCAGTGTCCTTGATAATTCTACTGTTGTTTATGTTATAGCTTTTGTTGAAATTATTATTATTTACGATGTAATTTTTTAGATTATTTCAATTGTTATTTATGCATGCTAACTAAAACTTTTGTCATTCGGCTGACGATAGCAGAATATTTTAATTTTATTATCCTATTATCTTATATTGTAGATATTATTTTTTCCAATGCAAATTATTGCCAAGGCCGTTGATCGCCAAACAAAGGAAATCCATGGAAGCAGTTTGAAGTGATCAGATTTTTCGATTTCAATTAATTGTGGGTTCATCATACGACGTGGGGTGCGAAGTATTCTATTGTAGATTCTCTTTTCTATCCTCCTCTTCTATCCATCTGGCTGTTCTATCTTTCTTTTTGTTCTCTGTCATGGTTGGGATGTCTTAAGTTCTTTGTATTTGATATTCTGTGTATCAGTCTAACGTCTGTATCTCTATCTTCGATCCCTTACTTTCCTGTCCTCTACCTTCTGTCCTCTCCTTTCTATGCTATCCTCTGTACTCTTCTGTGCTATCCTCCGTCCTCCCCTTCTGCCCTACCCTCTGCCTTCTATCCTCTCTCGTATGCCCTCTCTTCTGTTTTCTATATTTTATCGTCTGATATCTGTTTCTTATCTTATCTCCTCTGTCTTTATCAATATCCAATATCTTCTACTTTCGGTCCTCTGTCGTCTATCTTCTACCCTCTGTTCTCTTTTTTTTCTCTTCTATCTCTTGTTTTTCCTCCTGTCTTATGTGGTGTGTCTTCTGTAGATTATTTTTTGTTCCCATTCTGATTTCGTTCTCTACCTTCAGATATACAGAACAGATATATTAGTTTGTACTAATTATAATTTCCTAGAATTATTGATTTATTCTGACTAGACAAATATAATAATAATATATAATAGAAAATCACGCTGTTATAAAGAGATTGTTATCGGTATCTGGGTAACTATAAAGCTGCTGAGTCATCTATAAGTATAAAACGTGGTAGAAAAAAATCAATAAATATAACAGTATAAAACGAAATGAATTTTATGCTTTGGTATATAAAGTGTCCTTAGGATCAACAAACAATGGTGCAGAGACCTTTACTCCTGACATTCGTCATAGTTACGGACACAAAACTAACTGAAATAAAAGTAGACATGCAAACAAGCCAGTAGACAGACAGATAAACACGTAGACAGACAAATATACCGAAAAACAGGTAGACACATTATAAGTGAATATATTATATTATACTATTTTAGTATTATATTATATGCGTGATTTATATACAATACATACAAACACCCATATTTTTTCGGCTCAGCGTTTCATTTGCAACAGGATTTGAACCAACCACTTGACTGGCAGATCGTATAGCTTTCCATATTGTGTTTAAGTGTTTATAAGGTAAAACATTAAAAGTATTCATTCTATTCAAGAGCTCATCTAATAATCCATATAATAGCATATTTTATATCGTATATTTTGTTTTTAGGTATTTCTTACACATCAATGAACTCTGAAAAACCATGTAAAAGCAGGATAAAATAATTTCCATGTTTTCAAAAGCTTTACTATCGTAACAAAATGCATAAAAATGCTCTCTAAGTTACTTGAATATGTTACAGTCACGTAATTGAAAAGCTGTCACGTATTTTATAATATTTTAAAATACAAGTAAAAGTTGTCTTCTTTGCTGGGTTCGTTTTTTGTGGAACTCTTATTGGCTGTTGGCTCTTCATCAGCAGACTGTCAACTGTCAGTAATTGTGTCAGTGTTATGAGTGTATGAGTGTCAATGCCAATAAATGTGAAGGTCCGTCAAGCAACGAAAGGGGGTCATTGAGGTCACGTAGACAATAGGAATGCTTAGCATATGTTGAAGAATGTAAAACTATAGAGAGTTTATTAAATGTATAGTAAAAATTAAATGCTGAGAATGATAACTTAAAAATAGATACGTAATTATTTACGTCGTTAGGCTGAAAACTACTTGTAACTATATGAAAAAAGGTGGAAACTTGAGAAAAAGGAGGGGAATGAGTGGGAGTAGGAATGAGTGAGTATTACGGAAATACTTCTATAAGCTACTTGTGAATGAATGCGTTGTACGTGCTCGTATGTCGAAGGATGGAGTCCTTCTATTGATTTATTTTGTATACTCTATGGACTTAAATGATTTTATGCATGAACGTTAACAATAAAGTTACGTGAACGTTAACAATAAAGTGACGTGAACCCTCTTGAAATTGCATTTCAAGGACATACGAACATTGACAAAGACAGAGACAACAACAAAGACTATGTTAATCTAACCTGAGATATTACATGGATAATAATAATCTATATAAAAATAGCACAATATTTTCCCCCTCCCGAGAATGCCTATAAAGTAGTTCCTTGTTTGGTATTTGATTTAATCTTGAAAATATTAATTCTTATTGTCTTTATGTATGTATTTAAAATTTCGGTGGTAAAACCGTTTAGAGTTTTCCTTAGAGACTCCTTCAAAAACCTTCATTATTATTCTGAAACCTGTTGAGCTGTGTTATTGTAGGAGTCTTTGCTGGGAAGGATAACTTTTTAGCTCGAAGCTGTCCTTGTCTACGTTGTTTTAAGTCCACCCTGCATTTGAAGAGTTTTCTCTGGATTTCACTTATGTTTTCAGTACAATCGTTTTTTGTTTCGTTTTCCTTTCCTTCGGTTGATGAGGTGGTGTTTGATATTGTAGCCTGGTTGGTGGATAGGTTGGATGGTTGGTTTCTTGGCTGGTTGGTGGATAGGTTGGTTGGTTGGTTGGCTGGTGGGTGGATTGGCTGGATCGATGGTTGGGTTGTTGGATGGATGGTTGGTTGGATGGTTGGTTGGTGGATTGGCTGGTTGGTTGGTTTGTTTGTTGGTTGGTTGCTGGGTTGGCTGGTTGGTTAGTGGGTAGGTTGGTTGGATCGATGTTTGGGTTGTTGGCTGGTTGTTGTCCTGTTACAACTGAAGCTACAAAGTTGCTCTTTCGTTTTCCGTTATTTTTTCTTTCTCTTCTTACTCCGGTTTCTGTTTACTTCTCTAGCTCTGGATGGAAATTGGCTTTTTCCTCTTCTTTATTCAAGTTCTTTTGAGTGTCCTTTCTTAGAAATTGTGTATGTGGGTGTTCGTGAGTTTTACATTTTTACTGCTGTTTTTTATTGAAGTCAGTCAGGCTTTTTTCCAGGAATACTAAAGAATTGCACTTTTAACTTCCGTTATAAAAACTTAAATGAAAAAAGCTTAAATGAATTGAAAAACTTAAGTGAAATGAAGTGATAGCTTAGTAGTTAAGTAAGCAACGTTCACCCTATTATTGCGCCTGGAGTGTCTTTAAAACGGATAAAGTTTAGTGCAGAAATAAAAAAAGTTGCAATCTCTGGACTACAGACCTCTAAAAGGAACTTAAGTCCTTACTTCCTTTATTTAAATTAAAAGTCTTGTAGTTAATTATTTGCTTTGTTTGCGAAAAATCTACTCTAAATTATAAAGACGTTTCGCATCTAAACACCGGAAGATGAGTCTCTTTCTATCTCTCTCACTCTCTCCCTCCTTTCCTCTTTTACCGTTTTCCTTTTACACTTTTTCCAAAAGCTACTCATTGCACATGTTTAACTGTGGCCTTTCTCTCTCGTGTCATGTCTATTATTAGCTTGTTAAGCAAATAAAAATTGAATGGAATAAAAATTAAAACTAATCTCGTGCACAGCGAGATCTCATGCACACACACACACATACACACAAAGGTGAATCCCCTTGCGTATGCATTTCATGTAGAATTCACACTGAATGCTTCCCTTCTGACGGTCGCTGTCACGTCCTATTAGCGGTTATTTACTGACATTTACCGCACAGTTGTGTGATATTTTCTTCTGATGAATGTCATGCACGTTGCGCATACATGTATGGAGCAATATATGGCAAAAAAGAGCTTATTTAAAGCTTGATCATTTTGTGGAATAGCCACAGAGACAGCGAAATAGTAAAGAGAGAAAGAACAAAGATAGAAATAGTAAGGGTAGAAATAACAGAGAGAGAAACAACAGAGCGAGGAATAACAAAGATAGAAATAACAGAGAGAAATAACAGAGAGAGAAATAGCCAAGAGTAACATAAAAAGAAGAGAATTAATAAAGCTAAAGATAATAAGGCGAGAAAGCTAATAAAAAAGATAATATACATAATAATAGTTATTTCTTAAGAAATTGCAATCTAATTTAACTGAAATTAATGTAGAATCAAAACATTCTTACAGTTTATAAAATAAATTGTAATACAAATGATGAATGTATTCGAATTAAATGTTAATCATACGCTACGATGAGCATGAATAAAATCAACTGCACGAGTCCAATAAAACGAGCCACATTACATCATATATATTTATTACATTTTAAAAAAGTTCATAAACAAATACAACATCATCATTTTTGCGTAAATTAATTTTATTTATTTATGCACCTAAATGCAAATGAATTTGAATTTGATGAATTATGAGCTTCGCCAGTGTTTCCCTACTTTAGTTGTTACTTTAGTGTATATACATGCACAAACAAATACACATACACCCATACATACATACAATCATACACGAGTACGAGTACGGGAACAAAATATAAACTCCTCAAACAATTTGTTAACTAAGTTTTCGAGGGAAAACAAAAGTTTTCAAATTAATATTCAACGCATAAAATTCAATCCTTGTTTTGTTTAAATAATAAATAAATAAAACGTACACCAGAAATGGTGCTATATTCGGCTTGGCCGAAGCTGATACACTCTACATGACCTGATCTCTAGTTAAAGATCCTTTAAGTGAAAACCGTTAGAAAAAATTGCTAAGTGACGTGAGTCTTCAAGTAGACTCTCACTTTTCTTCTAAATATCCTTCGTTCCTAAATATTCCCCTCGGAAATACAAACCTAAGAACGCTTTAAGAAGTCTTGGAGAGTAACTTTAAAAGCTTACAACAATAAGTTTTAATTTTAAGTCCCCTGAATAAGTTTCAAAACTATTCTTGCTTATTAATAAGTCCTCTTTTGGAATTTATTCACTAATCCTTTCACCCTTTTAAGCAGTTTGGTGGATGGTGCATTTAAGTTGCTCCGCTCCGTTATTGCATCAGCTAACAGCAGCTGATTTAATTTGCAAGTTAATTGAATTACACTTTAAATTTCTCCCTGAGTTAGCCAAATAAACGATTATGAAATCAAACGCTGACCAAATATAAACAGCTAAGAGATGGATAGTTAGTTAGTTAGTTAGTTAGTAAGTTAGTTGGTTGGTTGTTTAGTTGATTAGCCACTTAGTGTTGGCCATTTAGTCAGAGTGTTTGTACATGGCTAAGCTATAGTAAATCTACTTAAATCAGAATATAGAACGGCGGGATTGAGTACTCGTAATCCACTCAACGCCCGGGGAAAATCAGCTTTCGATGAGGTGAACCACAGAGATATCAGCAGAGATACCGCATCAAATTTATGCTCAGTAGCAATGCAACACGAATTAGTAGCCAAATAGTGAGGATAAAGAAGGGAAGGAAGGAAACAATGGCGGGAAGAAGGCAGGGATGGAGGGTCTTTCCTGCAACCACAACATGTTTCTACTACATGATTTAATTCCAGTACTAATGTTTAAAGTGACTGGCTAATTTTAACGGTTCACAGAGCAGTAAAATATTTAAAATATTTTTTGTTGCATACTTTTTGGAGTGTGCTAAGTTGCGATATTTATTTCCTCATGGGATTTAGGAAAATGCGCTCAGCTCTCAATTCAATTAAAATGTTTTCTTTCCAAGTGCAAAAATAATTGCCATTAAAATACATTTGGCAAAAAAAAAGAGAAAATCTGAAAAAAAACTAGAACGTGTTAAGCAGAAAATATATCCGTAGGGGGTGCTGGAGGGGGTGGTATTCAACCGAATGACAAAAAAAAAGGCACCCGCTGCTGGACCAACGAGAACTCGAACTCTATCATGAGTGATGAGAGTGCCTCGTGCTCCGGATGAACAGCGACAAAAAATTGCACTGTGATGACTTTCAGTTCAGTCAGTTTTTTGGACCAATTTACAGCATATCCTGAGGGGAATTCCTTTGAGGCTGTTGAATGATTTCCCTTTTTGCTTGATGTTAAAATTCAGTTAAATGATGAATATTCACAAGGTGATTCAATAAAACGTTTCGATATCGTACGGAATACTTCAATACACTTCAGTGTATTACAGATGAAAGGACAAAATTAATCCTTAATCCTTTTCCTCTAACTTAACTTTATTTATTACCATACATTTGAATAATTTCTTATGCGAAATCATATTTCAATCTCATAGAACAGAATCGAAACTGATTGTGTAGCTCATTATAAATAATCTTGTGGAACGCTTTTAGCTGTCATAAGAGAGCATAATTTATAGTCATCCGAAAGAACATGACACATACGAACAACGTGGCAGTGACACACAAAAATAAATAGAATACACGGATTACACAGAAACAGATAGAAATACAGATAGAAATACAGTTACAGAGGATGTAACCATCGAGTGTGATGGGGTTTGTATTGTATTTATTGTTCAGATTTATTTATTTGCATCGACGATAGAAATGGTTGCTTTGTTGTTGTTTTATTGTTGGTGATACTATGTTCTTGATTGTTGTTGCTCTTTTATTGATTGCTGTTGCTTTGTTGTTGCTCTTTTATTGATTGTTGTTGCTCTGTTCTTGATTGTTGTCGATATTTGTTGTTGGTGTTGTTATTGCTAATGTTTTTATTGCTACTGTTGCTGTGATTTGTAATGACATGAGAGTGTGACTATTATTGTTGTTGTTATCATTATTATTATTATTATTTGTTGTTGTTCATGCATGACCATGATACGCGTGATTTATTCTTTGGATTTATTTGTTTTATTTTATCTCCTAGTGTATTCACACACACATACACCACACACACACATACACCACACTCACATACATACACACATACACACACACTTATATGTATATTTACATCTGTGCATCTGTTTAACATAATCAGCGTTAGTTGACATTTGAAATAATGATCATTACGATTCTGCAAAATGCATCATTACATCAAATAATTGTACTTACTTACAATTGTTGTTATTATTGGTGTTTTTTAATATTGGTTGGTTGCTATTTTTAATTGCGTAGAAGAAATTTTAATGAATGTATTTAATATTTGATCAGATTGGATTGGATTGTATTTCAAACAGACGCGAACAGATGTTAATAATGTCAGAAATAAATAAATGAACAAATTAATTAATTCATGTAAAAAAGAATTCACGTTCGATGTTAAAAGTTTTTGTTTAAATGAGTTTATAAAATATTTACAAAGTAATATAAAATATGCTTTAAATCCTTTGGTTGAAATCCTTTTAACAAATTGTTTAAAATTTATATTGTAATTTCAAAGTCGTTAATTTTTAATAATTTACTGTGATAATTTGATCAAAGAAATTGATATTAAAATTGCTGTATATTCGAAAATAAACAACAACATTAAAGCTGACATAAAATATAAAGCAAATATAATAGAACAGTTTTTGGTACGAGTTTTTATTAGTTTATCTCTCAAGAATAAAATAATTGGCAACAAAAATCGTTTGTTTTAGTTTTCCAATTAAAATTGTAACCTTCTAGTGAACTTTTTATCCTTTAGAAGGAAGAGACCATAAAAAGTGTTGCCTATGCTCTTTTAATAATGTTTGAGTTCAGTATAGTTGACCTTTTTAACATTTTAATAGTCCCTGGTTTACAGTTCATCCTCTTGAGTTTAAAATAATATTCATGTTTATTCATAATAATTTTAAAAATTATTCATATAAAAATATTCTCAACAACGGAAATGTTTTCCATTCAGAGAAGAACAAAGCTCTAATTATTTCAATCTACACATGAATTTGTTGAGTGTTAGCTGTGTGTGTGTGTGTATTCATACATACTACATTCACACACACATACACACGTACACACACACACAGACATACTCACATATGCATACATGCCCTTATAAAGTCCAAGGGTTTGTATACGTGTTTCTGCCGGATTTTATTTCATAGACAAACAATGACGAAGAATCTACAGGAATCTACATTTTTATTGAGATCCTTTATAAAAACAGCATTTTATATTGTCTTCGATGAAAACGTGCAGCAGGTAAAAATCAAAATGTGTGAACATCATAAAAACAAAATAAGGAAAAAAAGGAAGAAAAAAAGACAAGAAAAGGAAGAAAAAAAAGAAAAGAAATGAAAAAAAGAAGAGAAAAGAAACTTTTCTTACATGAAAGGTTCAAGAAATTCGCAAGCTGATAGAAAAACAAAAACTATAAAAGAGAAAACGATGACAGTACAGAAGTCAGTAATGTCATTTGGTAAAGAATGACACGATAGAGTAGTAAATAAAATTGATTGGATGCTATATTATATGAGAGTGAGCTGAGGTTCCCCGGGGTCTCAGCTAAGTTATCAAATCTTGGACGGAGAAGGAAGAGGAGAGAGCATTACAGAAAATTTATATTGAAAATTTCTTGACTTCAAGTGTTTTGAAAGAAATTCTTTTCTTTTTCCTTTTTTTAAAGCTTAATGGATAAAGTTGCCAAGTTTCAGATATGAAGTTTTTGAATTTCTGAATGTGTATTTAAGTATCTTCTATATATGTATAGTCTTATATAGTCTCTATTTATATAGTATTGATATAAACCCTACAGATATTGAGTATATCCAATAGAGAAATAGTTGTAAATAAAGTACAATAATAATAAATAAATGGAAGCGACGAACATAAACAAGAATTAGAAATAAAATTAAAATTCTCCTTTTGAATTCACTTAGAGCTTGAGATATGTTTTGAAGGATATAAGGGCATCCATAAAAAGGACGTAAGAATGAAATTGGAGTTTGAAACAATTAGAATTTCATTTAAATTTCATATCCTTCACTTCATTTCATTTACAGTCTTTCAGGATCTTCTGTCAGGTTCTCATCTCCTCATCTTTAAAAAGCTTTTAGATTGACAGCTTATTTTAAAATATGGAAAGTAATAGGACTCTATCTATCTCTCTCTCTCTCTGGTCTATCTTTCTCTCCTTCTCTCTTTAGTTCTATATCTCTTCTATATACAATAGCTATGTTGATGGGAAGTGTTTTTGTTTTTCCTGAAAGAAGTTGAAAACTTATATTTGATCGAATTTTTCTCGTGGCTCCTCTGTAGTTTTACATCATCAGAACCATCATCATCATCATCATCACAATCTCAATCATCGTCACCATTTCATCGTCATCATCTTATATTGTGCTTTCTTCTTTTTCTCTTTATTTCTCTCTTTTCTTTTTCTTCTTATTTCTTTCATTTTTCATTTTCTTCATTTATCGTTTTTGCATTTCATTCGCTTTCTTCACTTTTTCAATCTTTCGTTAATGTTATTCAAATGCATGCCGATGGTGCGTGAAGTTTTCAGTGCTACGTTGATGGAAAGGAGGAAGAAGAAGAAGAGGAAGTAAATGATAAAGAAGAAGAAGACGAAGAAGGTGAAGAAGAAGACTATCATTACATAGAAGATCATGTGGCCAAGCTAAGTGCGGGCCAAGTTTATTCGTTCGATGAGTAAAGCCCCAGCAGGCTGTTGCGATACGGTACGGCACGGTAGCGATCCCGTGGTATCCACTGTGGACTACCGTACCGCATCGCTGTGTGCGTGATGCTTACAGCTTCGCTTCCATTCGAATTCCACGTCACGTGCGCATCGAAGTGCGTCTGAATTTCGTGCAAAATTTTGTTTTCAAACAAGGAAGAAAGAGTGAAAAATATTGCTTATGGTGTTTTTTCCTGTAGTGAAATTTGCATCTTTACGGCGAATATTTCTGTTCATTGTTTTTCTTTGTTTTTCTGTGTGTTTGCAAACGACGCAACGAGAAAGTTTTTGTTCTGAAAATTAATCCTATGCATTTAATAAAAAGTTACCCTCTGATGATGGTACATAAAGCAGAATAGAATAGAATATCGTAGAATTTATCAGAGTTAAGAGTTCATATAGCTGTTGTGTTGTAGAAAAAAATTGTAAATCACTAATTGAAATCTTTTCATTGCAGTCCAAAGAGCGTAAATTTTTTGAGTTAAAAATGCAGAAATTTAATAATAATAATTTTGAATTTATTATTAATAATAAAAATGCAAAAATGTTAAAATTCTCTGAACATTCCTGAAAAATTCCCATCAACGAAATCGGCTTAAAGAATGTGGTGAAAAACTGTGGTGAAAATATTCTGTCTTTTATTATTTTTCTCTTTTAACAACGATGGCAAACTTTTTAATGGAAAAAAACGCGTGAAAATCTGACAAAAATTTGCATGCGCTAAAACAAAACCATAACAATAAAAGCAACAACAACAATAACAACAGTAAAGATGTTCATGAAACAACGTGTGATTATTTTTCGGCATGGACGATGAGAGAAAAACATATTTTAATCCTTTCAACATTTTTATAGCGCGCAGGATGTGCAAACAAAAACGTGCACAGAAGGAATGTGAAAAAAACAAATAAATAATAATTAAAACAAACTGAAAAGAAGACAAAGCAAAGCAAACAAAGAAAAGTTTTTCTTTAAAATACAGTTTTTTAATATAATCTGCATTTTTATGGAGTCTTTTAAAATTTTAATTTTACTGAAGTTTAAGTATTGATTAATAGTTAATACTTAATGAAACATAATTAATGATTAATGATTAACAATTAATGATTAACAATTAATGATTATGATGAAGCAGAAAAAGAATGAAAAAGGAAATGTGCTTTGAATTCCGAGTATTAGAATCCTTTAAATTAGTAGAATCCTTTAATTTATTAGAATCCTTTAAATTATTAGGGTCCTTTAAATTATTTCTCACAAGAAACGTCACTCTAACGACCTGTTACGAAATTTCGCCAAATACATTCCTCTTCTTTTCAACCGTTATTTTGTACCGTTATTTTTCTTTCTCTTCTTAACTCAGAAAACACACAACCATCCGTTGACTGCAAAAATTTCCATGAAATGAAATCACGTAACGGTATTTCGGGAGAGAAGGAGAGACGAAACGAGGCGGGAATGCGAGGGATCGAATCAGCTGGATGGTCCCAATCGCATGGTTTAGAGGCGGGGGAGGGGAGGGTCGGGGGGGAGGGGCAAACAAGGAGTAAACAGAAGTTGAAGGTAACCAATATTAGGTTGCCACAGTGTATCTGTTGGCGGCTTCTGGCATCGAGCAAAAACTTCAAAAACCTCAAACAGGGAAAAATACGATGTTGAAAGCTTTAAGTCCACATTTAAAGAGCTTGATTAATAACAGCTGTGGGCGGATCATGAATAAATCCAGTTTCAGGAAAATTTTGACATTTAAAAGGTTTTTCATCTTTTTTTTATATAGTTAAACTATATCGAGCAAAGAGTATACATACTTAAAGAGATTTCTTGTGGTTTATGTTGCTAGCAACATGTTGCTATATCTTGGATAACAACACAAACATCAGAATGATGAGTATGTGAGATCATTTGGGCGATTGACATTCATTAATATGAACAACCATTAATTCAGTCAGTCATGCAGTAAGACTGTTAAACAGAAAGAGAAAATGCGGAAGAAGGAGAGAGAGAGAGAGAGTCAACCAGACAGCATCACTTCATTACGCCAAAGAGACGTCAAATCTGTCTGTCAGTCAGCACCGATTCAATGAGGTTGAGACATTCATGAAGGCACTCATTGTAGAAGTAGACAATCTATTGATAATTGAGTTGGTTATTCAGTTGGTTATTCATTTCGTTATTCGATTGGTTATTCAGTTAATCATTCAGTTGATTATTGAGTTAAGTAACTCACGTCTAGATTCTAGTTATTCTCTAACTACGAGTACATGAATTTTAAACTCGTTTCTTTCAAAAGAACCTCACTTAAATTCAGTGAATAAAAAGGAAATAAAAACCATGCAATAAAAATCATTCAAGTCAGTTAAATGTATCAAGTGTATAAATTTGAGGTCAGCAGAAGAAGAAGAAGAAGCAGAAGCAGAAGAAGAAAACCAACCTCGAAGTCAAATCCACAAAAAAAGAAGCCAATCTTAACAGTTGACAGTACAATGAAGCATATTAAAAAGAAAGAAAAGAGATAAACTAAGAAAGAGAAATAAAAGAAAAAGAATTAAAAGAAAACAAAAGTGAAAAGAACTAAAATAAAAGAATGAAATCAACGAACTGAAAAAATAGAAGCAACAAAAGTAGAAATAAAAAACGGAACAAAGTAGTCTATAGTGTGTATATTAGGGTGGTCCTTAGCTATAGGGGCCGAAAATTTTGTTGAGTTTTTTTTTGTCTTACCCTCTTAAAATATAATTGTAGGTCAGGAAATGATATGTGCGAAATTTCAGCGAGATCGGCCAACGGGAACCCGTGCCGCATCAAGGACGAAGTTTTCAAATTTCAGTACAATCCTAAATTTTCAAATTCCGAATTGTTTTTTGTTTACCTTCTTAAAATATGATTGTAGGTCAGAAAATGATATGTGCGAAATTTCAGCGAGATCGGCCAACGGGAACCCGTGCCGCATCAAGGACGAAGTTTTCAAATTTCAGTACAATCCTAAATTTTCAAATTCCGAATTTTTTTTTGTTTACCCACTTAAAACATGATTGTAGGTCAGGAAATGATATGTGCGAAATTTCAGCGAGATCGGCCAACGGGAACCCGTGCCGCATCAAGGACGAAGTTTTCAAATTTCAGTACAATCCTAAATTTTCAAATTCCGAATTTTTTTTTTGTTTAGCTTCTTAAAATATGATTGTAGTTCAGGAAATGATATGTGTGATATGTGCAAAAAAAAAAAAAAAAAAAAAATTTAGGATTGTACTGAAATTTGAAAACTTCGTCCTTGATGCGGCACGGGTTCCCGTTGTCCGATCTCGCTGAAATTTCGCACATATCATTTCCTGACCTACTATTACATTTTCAGAGGGTAAGACCAAAAAAAATTTGATTTTGAAAATTAAGGACCACCCTAGTGTATATACATACATCAATACAGTTATAAGTACTTATGTATAATATTATATAAATATTGTAAATATACATAATACTGTAAATATATATGATATTGTAAATATATACATATGTATATTGTATATTAAGAACAACGACCGTCGCTCTCCCGTCGCAGGATTTGACCACCAGCTGCTCTTCCACTCTCACGAATAGCTTTGATTGCATGTCGAGTGTTGAACTCGGATTTAATAGACGATTTCACTTTCTTTTCTGGCTGCGGGCAGTTCTTTTGTACTAAAATAAGCATGATTTTCACAGCTTAGCTATGATTTCTGTAAATTATTCTGACACGTTTTTCCATTAATTACTTTTTTCGTTTCCTAGCATTTTATTTCTTTCTTGTTTCATGTTTTTACCCCAATTAAAGAAACCACCTTCTTTACTCCTTCTTCGCGACTCTTTCGAATTCATATTTAATTTTTGTTGTTGGTTGCGGCAGAAGGACGAATCTTTTACATTTTCTTCCTACTTTTCTTTTCTACTTTTCTAGTATTTATTTTGTTATCACTTCTTTTTTCATCATTTATTGTTTGAACTACATATTTGTTTATTAGGGTGTGTGTCAATTGGTTACTTTTTACTAGTGGTAAGTAATGTTGAAATAAATTTACTCTGTTGAGTAAAATTTTGTTCTATTTGCTGTGCCAATTCATGGATGAAATTTTGACAAAACAAAAATTTTGAGTTTCAAGATTGTCTGTAAAATTAAACAAAGAATTATGCATAGAATATCAAAAAAGGATTTTCCTTGTTTACTAGCTATTATATTAAAAGCACAACATCTTATAATAATAATAATAAAAGTTTTCCTAATTTTCTTTTCCATTTTTCAATAATTTTGAAATACTCGACGTTGAAGAGAATATTCAACGGTTGTCAAAAATTTACCTAGCCCTCAGGGCTACATAAAATTTTGACGTTTGAATTCACCTCATTCACTTCAAAATTTCAGTTTCTTATGTCAAAATTTTCCAAATCGAGGAAAAAGTAACCAATTGGCACACACCCTTAGTATTCTTATTTGTTTTCATTTTCTATCCTTATTTATTTATTAAATATTTTAGATTTTTATTCTAGACTTTATTTTATTTTGGCTTGGTAACGGTTCTCATGGTAACAACGATTGTATTGTGTATATAAATATATACTTCTATGAATATACTCATATATGGTTTTTTTTCTATTTGGTTAGCTTTGTTGTTGGTATTTTTAATCAATGTTTCTGTAGTTTGAAATAAAAGTGATTAAACCTGAATGCAGATGTTAAACGTTTATATTTGTTACGATATATTTTTTGGAATTGATATTGGAACCTTGGCAACACTGTGGTTAACAGTAATAAACCGTTATTATGTATAGTTCATTGGTTATCACCAATAAAGCATCATGACGGGTGGGAGCAGATGTTGAGGTCGATGATTGTTGTTGGATGGTGTACAGCGTGGGCGGAGAAACCACAATCACACACTCGGTGGGTGTTTTAGTGGCTATTTTAGAGTGTTTTTATTTAATACATTTCAATGGTAAAGGAAAAACTGGGAAAAAGAAAGACGAATTCTAAAAATTTTTAAAATTAATTAAAAAACTCACGAAAAGTTGGGAAAAATTCCAAAACCGAGTCTAGGAATATAAAAACAAAACCCTTTTGGTTTTTTGACATTTGAAACAGTAACATTTTGACAGTTATAAATGGTATTTTAACAGAATGTCAAGATCATGAAAGAGTTATCCATAAGGTTTTTTTAATTTTCCTAAAAGGAACTTCAGTCTAAACTGAAACTAAACTAAACCCTTGCTACAGAATATCACAAGAATATTTCTTTTTTAAGGTCCTTTCCTTTTACCCATCATGGGTCAAACATGGATGAATTCATGTTTCGTTAAATACTTGTGACTAATGGAAAAACACTAAAATAAATCAGTTGATACCTCCGTTGATGAGATAGAGGAGAGGGAGGGGGGAGGGCGGTTGGATTTTTCAAGATAAGGTGAGTTTAGGGTTGGTTGAAGAAACTGTTAAATCTAACGTAAAACGAGTGTGTGTACATGCATGTATGTATGCATGTATGTATGTATGCATGCATGTATGTATGTATGTATGTCTACAAACGAACATTCTTACGTTTCCACACAAACAATAGTACGAGAAACACGCATGTGAAACATGAACGAAAGCCAACCAACCCCAAAAATGAATCTCACTCTAATCAAGCACACTCGTGTTAATGACAAAAAACCAAAACAGCAGCAACAACAACAATAAAACGAAGAACAACAACACCAACCAGGAGGATAATTTCTCTAAATTGCTTAAAGTGCTTTTCAAAGAAAATGGAGCAACACACTCCACATGCAGACACACATACGCAGCCACAAAGTGACCAACACAAAGTGACCATCAGAAGTGGCATATACAAATATGGGTAACCAGCTATCAATAACAATAACCACAACAACAACAACGACAATTATAACATACTAAACACAGCTGCTCATAAATCATATCTAGAAATGTCTTTGAATTTAATATGAACGAAAATAATAACAAAGTTCGATTTTTAGGGTTATTTTTCATGCACTTAATATTTATTTATTTAAGTAATCGTAATAATAACAACAACAATATATATTGTAGAAAACCAAAACAGATCTCCTGACTCTATTCTGAGTAAATAAAAATCAAGTCTGAGCCTTGAGAAATCTGTTTTTGTGTCAATTTGAATTGAATCAGTTGGGGTCATATTCAGTGACCCATCCACGTGGATCGCAGGCACGCAATCAGACAGGCACGCAACACACACGCGCACACACACACACACACACAGCAACAATAAAAACACACACATATAAACATACATATGTATGTATGTATTCTTATTGTCACTCAATGAATGATATACTACAATATTCATGTATAAAAACGGTTTAAAGAACCACGTTGACAACAATTTCCGCTGTCAGGGTAACAATTAAAAAAAAAACAAATAAACGAACGAATACGAACAACGAATCATCATGCGATTGCAACCCTGGTGTCAGAACACCCGCGGTGACACACGAGACATTTAGTCTATCGATAAATTAGTCTATCGATAAATATATACCACATATAAACGTATTTTTATAAACTTACCCTTTTTGAAAGAAACAACCTCTCTCTTTCGAAGTCTCTACCATTTTTTCTTAACTCTTTTTTCTCTCTACCTCTTTCTTTCTACCTCTTTTTCTTTCTCTTTCTACCTCTTTTTCTTTCTCTTTCTACCTCTTTTTCTCTCTCTTTTTCTTTCTCTTTCTACCTCTTTTTCTTTCTCTTTTACTTTCTCTTTCCACCTATTTTTTCTACATTTCTTTCTCCATTTATCTTATATCTTTCAAACTTTCTCTGTCTTTCTCTCTCTGTACGTCATTCATTCTTCCTGCTTTTCTTTATACCACTCCTTCTCTGCTCCTACCTCTATCGTTACCTCTGCCTCTTTCTTCCGTGTCTGTCTCTTTTTTCCCCTTCTTCTATATTATTCACAAGGACCCAGCCATGATTTCATGATAAACCCAGACTTAACTCAAACTTAATTATTGCTGGAAATGACGTGGTTGTCTGCAGTCGATCTGTAACTGTTTCAGATCCATCCATCCATCAACGATGAGACAGCGAATTTCATTGCCCTGGGCTTCGATAATTTTAATTGACTGTAAAGAGAGCTTAAAAGGTCCGTACGGAAAATCATCATCACATTTCAATTAATCAACCAACATCAGAGAAATAATAATAATTTCCAAATCAAGAGAGTGCTAGAGATTTTGAAGAAGAAGAAGAACAGCCAATATTTAAATATTTTATCGTGAATCGAGAATCAACCGGGACAGCAACAGTGACAACGAGTATTTAATAGGTTTCAGTAGTTTAATCACTTTATTAGTTGAACACTGCTTTAGTAGCGATTTAACACCGCTCTATTAGTTCAAAGGTTTGATATATCGACAGTTTTATTTAATAGCCACATAATACAAAGTCTACTCTAAAGTCAAATCAAAGTCGACTCTAAAGTCAAAAGGTAGAGAAAACAAAAGATGCGGTTTTTTACTCTGTCTCGAGTTTGAGTCCCTAAAAGAACTCGACTATTAGCAGGATTTGCATATAAATTTGTTGCTGTTTGTCGTTATGTCAGGATTTAAGAGATAGACATCCGACTTCTTTAGGGTCAAGGAAAGTCCGTTACTTCCTTAATCCGTTATTTCCTTACTTATTCCGTTATTTTCTCTAACTTTTAATAAATATACATACATGTACTATGTAAGTATTTGTACAAACCTGTTGTTCCATCTTCTGATTGCGACTGTTGAGTGATGTTGACATGTTGTTGTTTTTGTTTGGGGTGTCGTTGTTCCTGTTGTTGTAATTGCTGTTGTAATTGTTATTGTTCTTGTTGTTGCTCTGGTTATAATTGTTGTTGTTGTTCTTGTTAGTGCTTTTCTCTAGTAGTTGTTGACCGACCGGTTTTTTTTTTCGTTGCGAAAAGCAATTCAAATGCAAATGCGTTGACCTTTTTGCTCCTTGTTTTTCTGTCTCTTTTTTTAATTTTTATTGTTTACGTGTTTACGAAACTACGACACACAACAGAAGCACGTAACGTAAAAACCGAAACGTTATGTTAGAAAATAAAAGATCTATGAAACTGATTGAATTAAAAACAGAATTCGTTTTCTTTCTGCACAACGAAGTGAGGGCGAAAGAAGGATAAAAACAGACGAAAGAGGGGGGAAATCTAAAGGCGGCGAAAGAATATTTTTGACAGCTGCTAACAAAAGTGATGAGAGTGTAGGAACAAAATTAGCGGTGACGATGTGACAAGGTTGCTAATCTGGTCGGTTGTTGTTGTTATAGTTTTTACACTTTTTAAAGTAAACACACTAATTAAACACACCAACTCGCCGCAAAACGATTCACTGCCACTAAAAAAATATTGTAGTAAACAAAAACGAAGGAGAATGAAGCAGTCGTGAGTACTGAGTGACGTCACGCAGCTGTTTCGATATTTTTTTTAAAAATTCTAATTATTTTTTACATTTCTTTTTACTTTTTATTTCTTTAATCCACAACACTATACACAAATCACTGAATTTTTGTTTTTATACACTTTTTTGTTGTTGTTTTCGTATTGAAATTCGATTTGGCTTTCTTTTGTGTGAAAGAAATTTGAATGAGTAACGTTTTCGGTTGATTTTATGTTGTTGTTGTTGTTGTTGTTGTATTGTTATTGAAATCCGCTTTGTGTTTTCTTTGGCTCGCGCCACAACCGTCGTCAAGCGCTTCACAATGAAAACTGAACTCATTCGAACTGAACTGAACTGCTTCGGCAAAAGGACGAAAGGACTTGTGTGGCGCTTAAAACAAAAACAATATGAACGACAACAACAACAACGACAACAACACTATTCCAACAACCCTCCGGTTTCCTCAGCTACACTAACAAATGTACACTGAATACGAATGGACAAGAACAAGCACTAGAATACGACGGCACTCGCTGAATCTCACTCTCTGTCTCTCGCTCTTCTTTTTGTTGGTGGGTTTCTCTCACTCTCACTCTCAGTTTCCCGCATTCGCCGATGCAACTCCTGCTGCACAAATGAATCGAATTAAGTCCTTTTGACGTCTGCACGAGGAACAACTGTCGACACAATACGCCGAGAACAACAACAACTGCTACTACAGGAATAACAACATGATGATGAGCATGAACACGTTGATGGGGAACCAACGAAGGGCAACAACAACAACAGGGTAGGCAGATGTGCACATTTTTTGGTTGATGCTGTCCTAATCGCCGTCGCTGCGCCTGCTGCTGTCGCTACAACTAAATTAATATAAATAATTTGTGTGTGTGTACGTGCGTGTCTGGTCGCGAGTGATTGACTGCATGTGGGGATCATAGTCCATTTGTTTTTGTTCTTGTATCTGTTTAATGATATCCTAGCAACCGACCAAACAAATCGCATTTATTTACTTTTTAACTGCCGCTTTTATTGTGAGGGAAGGAAGATAAAGTGGAGTGTAAGAAAGAGAAGAAGAGAAGCAAAATGTTCTCTCTAGAATTTATTAACTTTATATTGTGTGCATAAACTAAGAGTTATTCACTTTATTCAGTTAAAACTTTCTTCTGCGTAGTCTCTTTCTTTCTCTCTCTCTCTGTTTCTCTATCTCTCTGTCTCTCTCTCCCTC
The DNA here is from genome assembly GCA_949629155.1 of Myopa testacea. Classification (NCBI taxonomy): domain Eukaryota; kingdom Metazoa; phylum Arthropoda; class Insecta; order Diptera; family Conopidae; genus Myopa; species Myopa testacea. The sequence continues at coordinate 2,640,380 of OX451346.1, read as the reverse complement.
TGGCTCTCTATCACTCTGTCTCTCTATCTCTCTCTCTCTCCCTCTGGCTTTCTCTGTCTTGCTCTCCCTTTCTTTTTATCTCCCTTTCTTTCACTCCCTTCTTTTCTCTTTCTTTCTGTTGTTTGATATTCGATGTCTTATTTTTGTTTATTGGCAGCACTTAAAAGCACTTAAAAACAACTTTGAATTGTTTGCCAAATACTACAAAATATCTTGCATACTTTTACGAACATGAAGCAATAAAAGCCACATTTTTTTATTAAAAAACTTCTTTTGCAAATAAATGCCGACAAATTTGGATTTTTACAATTTTATTTATTGCAAAAATTATCTAATTTTATTATACAATGTAATATTATATAAAATATCGAAAGGAGTCTCTTAAAAACTAGATGAATAAAGTTGAAAGAAGAATCAAATAATAATTAACAGCATTTTAAAGTTAAAGTTTAAAGAAAGCAGAAAGCTGATTATAATTATTATTATAATCATTATTATTATAGTTATTATTATAATCATTATTAATATTGTTATTATTATAATCATTATTATTATTATAATATCATAAATTGAGCTACTCTACGGAGCATCATTTCAGGTTTTTACAAATCTTAAAGCACTGAGTTTTGATTTTTGTTCATGTTATATTTAAAGGATCACTTAAAACCTCACTTAAACTCACTTAAAATTAAAAATAAAACAATGATAAAAGATGCAAAATGGTATGAAAGTAAAAATGGTATAAAAGCAAACTTTAAAACTTATAAATAATACATAAATTATAAATATTTCCTTCATTTTAATTGAAATAATTTTGATTTTTTTCTATACAACTGCTAAAAAAGTAATAATAATAATAATAATAATCATCATCCTAACAGGACATCATCAACGTAAACATTATCATTGCCATAACACTTTGGTCATCATCATTTATGACATTATAACCATAATTGTTATTATCATCAACATCGTCATAATATCATATCATTTAATCATCATAATAACCGTCTCCATCTTTATCATCATGAGCATCATCACCTTACTTAGCACTACTTAAAAAACCGTTTCTTCTTCTTCTTCTCTGCTTCACTCTGCTGCGGCTCCATTGAGACCTGGCGACGTGGCAACAATGGCGGCATTTCGGGTTCCTCATCGCCGCTGACCTCCTCTTGCGCTGCATTCGGCGGCGATACCGGACGCGGCGGACGTAATATCGACGTCAGTGGTGGCATCGGCGACGCCGGTGACTCACTCGCATTCTCTGCGATTTTGTCCAACCGCGAGCCGTGCACCGAAATGATATCCGATGGTGTTTTCATCATCATCGATGGTGGCAGCTCATCGCCCATTTCACTCGGCACGCCCAGCCCAATGGTGGCGCCTATCTTAGCGCTGGCCTGCTTGAAGGTGTCGCTCAGCTTGATCTGGACCACATTAATGAACATCGAGGTCAAAGCCAACCCGAAGATCAAGTAGATTATGCTGCACATCATGAAGATCGGATGGTTGGGCACGAAATCACCGAAACCGATGGTCGACATCGAGACAAACACAAAGTAGAAGGCTTCAAAGTAACTCCAATCCTCCCACATCGTATAGACAAAGGCCCCGATCAAGATATAGGCCACCAACAAAGAGGTCGCCACCGAAACAGGCAGATTGAATTCGTCGTCAACTTCATAGGTCTCTGGATAGGGCGAAGTGGGTGTGTCCGGATGCGAAATAGCTCCCAGGGACTTGCCGGCCTCAGAGGCGGCCTGTGATTCGACGTCGGGCTCCTCAGCGCCACCAGCAGCCGGGTCACGCATGCCGAAGAAGTAACTCGGCCGGCGAGTGGCCATGTTGTAGACGGTGTTGAAGCCGCTCATGGCATCGCGCACCTGTTGCTGCTTGCGTATTTGCCGACAAGTGCCCGTGTAGTAGAGGCGTCGCACGTAGGCCCAAATGAACTTCATGCCGCGCGTGAAGAGCTTGCCGAAATCCGCAAGCAGTATCAGGAACATCGGGATGCCGATGATGGCGTAGATGATGGTCAACGATTGGCCGAGTGTTGTCTTGGGCGTTATGTGGCCGTAACCTGGCATAAAAGAGACCGGCGAGGAGAAAAGAAGAAAAATATTATTATTAAAAGTTGGAAGAAAAGTTCAGAAAATGCTTATAATAATGACAGAAAGAGAGGGAGAGAGAGAGAGAGTGGCAAAGAGAGAGAGATAAAAGAAAGGTAAAAGAAGAAACTATTGGAAATTAGAACATTATGTAGATATATTATTAGAAATTCTAAATTACATAAAATATTGAGGGTATTCCGGTTCGTATTCATTTACTAGGTTTTAATGGACCTCTACTGGGGTTTTTAGACCTTACGGAGGAAACCTTCGACTTCGACTTTAACTGTTCAGAGAGGAAACTTACGGGGGTTCTTATACTCATTTATTAGATATACATACTAGCAAAAACTCTCCATACAACCTTAGTATGGGACCTCCATTGATCTACGTTATATCAAAGGTATTACGTATCTTTGATACCCCGAATCTTGATCTTACTCATTTCTCAAAACGTTAATAATGGTGACAAACTACTATTGTATATAGTAAACAATGTTTCATTATACCGAACCTATTGTGGTAATCACGGTCCAACAATACAGAATACAGTTGACAAAATTCCATGACTTCTGACCCGGATAGTAACGCACTCCCAGTATTTGAAGCGAGTGTAGTTCTTCCTCGAATTTGCGCAGCTTCTGACGAGCCAAAGACTTCCAATCATCCTCTCTGTAAGAATGGTAGGGATACCGACCAAGTTTTATTAGTTCTTCTTCTATCTATAGACTTCCGGAGGGGGAGGTGTTACTGGGGAATTCTTCCTACCTCATGTTATGACTCACTGTCCACAAACTATCGATGAAGTCGCGCTTCACTTTACGAACTTCACATTTGTAGATATTTTCCGACGTGCCCTCAGTATAGCGAAACATGAGACCACCGAAGCCACAGAGTAGGATTAGGATTATCGTGTGAGCCAGACACCTGCGACGTAGACGTCGGAATTCCTTCCATTCGGTGGGGTAATCAGACTTCAAACGTCTCCACTCCTGTTGAGCATCGGCGCAGAAGAGACGCAGAAAAGCCCACGAGAGAATTTTTTCACAGACTTCATGGTGATGTTTCTCTGATGGTATTTCGTCTTTGTCCGCTTTCTTCTCTGTCCTCATCTTCTTCTGTTCACTCGTCCTTCTACTAAAGAATGCAGCGATTTTCTCACGCCATGTAAATTGATCGGTCATTTTTAAACCTGTTGTACCATCAACATTCTTTGGGGTCTGTTCCACTCTAGTAAGATCTCCCGTTACGTCTTCACTGCGCTTAGCTTCTTCCACTTCTAAAGATGGCGGTATGCACTGCCGTCGTTTAACTTCGGCTTCCTGTAGAGGAGCTTCTTTTCTGACACTTTTTCGTCTTCGTAGATCATCGAATTCGGAGTCCGCTTGCGGCGGTGTGCTACGGTCTCCATTAAGTTTTGTTTCCGGGGCGCTCAAGTGACCCCTTTGCAACTCACCATTCGTCGAGGCGTTTCGCATAGCTTCTGGATTTCGTTGCTCCGGTGTTTTTGACCGTCTCTGCGGCCGAATCGGGGACAGTGAATTATTGCGACTGTTCGAACTCCTTTCGGGCGGCAGAGGCGTCGCAGCTCGTTGGACTGTCGTCGCTTTGGCCTGGCGACGCACCGGACTCAGATGCTTCGCCAGAGCCTCTTCAACATCCGGGTCGGATGAAGAAAACTGTGTAGACGACTCATCGTAAACCCTCGCTGTGCGTGCGTTGCGTTGCGTTCGTAGCGGCGGCTCTCTCTGGAGGTCGTTGCGGTTTTGCGGCCGCAAACTGTTAACCAGACGACGTCGTTCTTCGCGATCGGTTGGAAGCTGCATGCGATCGCCATACTTCCGGTAATTTTGCAACAACAACTTGCGTTCCTCGCTGTCGAGCATCTGGCGATGACGTAGTTTGTGTTCACGTTTCTCGCGTTCGAACAGACGCTTTTCCGCCTCGAGACGTTTGCGTTCCTCCTCGAAGCGACGTAAATTCAGCTCGAGACGGCTGAGATTCTCATCCGCGGTCGAAACGGACGCATGCGTCGCTGCCCGTGACCGCGTTTTAGCTGCGGCTGCCTCAAGTTGATTAGTCGGCGAGAAGCTTCGCGTCGGAATAGTTTTTGTGGGCGACATCAGTTCGCTTTCGCTGGAGTCTTCTTTGTGGCGCGGCGACGACAGACTACGCTTAACGGTTCTCAGCAAATCGGACGCTTCAGGGCTCGACAGACGTTCAGCCTGGCGCGGCTGCGAGTGGCTTCGCGCTGCAGAATCAGCGAATGATTTGTCGCGCCGTCGCAGGATTTTGCTTTGATGCGCTGACATGGTACCCGAACCCGGCGGTCGTATTTGCATGCGTATTGTCTGAACGTCACCGGTATCGGCAGGAGCATCGTTTCGAGTCACAGGTGGTTCAGCGTCTGCCCGGGAACGTTGACGTCGGGAGGCGAGGTTTGTGATATTCGGTTCCGGCGTCGGATCGCGGCGAATGGCACGTGAACCGAGTTTACGACGTCGACGCACAGCTGACTCGTTGTTGCTGTCGGAATCCATTTCAGTTTTTCGGGGGATCATCGAAGCTCGGGGGAAGAGGGGTCAGAAATGAGCCACAGCTGCCGAGTGTCAACCGAGAGTCTCCAGGTTCACGTTCTCTCAATTGCTTTTACTTGTGCTGCTTTCCCTCGCTTATTTACGTTTTCACCTAAATATACACTGCTTTGGGGCTATTTTTAGATCTTCAGCTTTTCATATCGAGTATCGAGAGAAGCAGAAACGGCCGACCGACCCATATTTCTAGTATATAATGTGTGCCAGAAATGCATTATATCATTTTTTCGGCTCGCTGTTATTTTATGAAAATAATTTTGATTTTTAATTTATTTTCCTGTTTAATTTACTGACTTATTTAAGCGATTTAAACTCAATCGAAACTTGAAAAAATGCTCATATTGTTTGATGATTTTGATGAATTCATTTCTTTTTTAAATATTATTTTAAGAACACTTTTGAAAATAGAAATTCACTACATGATCAGATGATACGTTTATCCGGAAGATTGTCGCGCTGAAGCATTCACTTCGTTGGACGAAAATAGACTGATTTCGATGTTGGCCAGATCATGTTGGTTAGTGAAAAGCCACAGGACAGGATTGCCAACTGTTGTTTATTTTATTTTTTTCACTCAGCTCAATTTAGCAAATGATTTCGAATAAAGAGAATAATTTAGCTGTCACTAAAGAGCGCTAATACACGAAATATATAAATAAAGCAACCTAAATCAACCAATAAATTTCTATTTGAGAATCAGCTGATTAACTGTTTATAATACAAAAAAGAAACACATTTGATTTTCACAACATTCGCAATCAAATGAGTACAATTATTTACTTCATTTGAATAGAAACATTAATAATTTATTTAAAGAATAAAAGAAAGAAAGAAGAAAGTAAAGAATTCCACAAATCTTAATAATTATCAGCAGAAATGATTACTTTTTTGGTATAACGAAGAGAAGAAAAATGCCAGAAAAACTTTTTTATTTCTTTATTTTTCTGTACATTTCATAAAAACTAATAAATCTTGAAGACGAATATAGAGAAATGTAATGAAATTGTCACCGGAAGCAAAGCAGAATCTATCTCCACGTCATTTTATGAAGTTCCGGTTCTAAAAGTTCACTTCTTCCATGTAAACAATATACATAAATGTTGATACATATAAAAATTGATACATACGACTATGTACAAACCTACATACATCTACAATATATAAATTATTGTATATTGTGAAAAAGCAGCATAAGTTTTTGTTTTGATTGTCGTATTAAAAAAATCATGGCGTCTCATGTATTTTATCGCCTTATATTTTTAGCTGTTTTATCAGCAGAGACACGAACCTCTGTGAATGAAATATTTGAGAAGTGGTGGTTCTTTGAAATGGTGCAAGCTTTACTGTGAATACATGGCTCTTGTCTGGGATGAGAAAAAAAAAATGTTGCCACTTCTGTTTTCAAGAACACCAAAAATTTTTAAATCTTTTCGAAGTTTAATTGAAAAAAAAAAAATAAAAATATGTATGGTATACAAAAAAAATTATATATGTATATATTATATATGAATTAAAAATATATGTGATCAAATAAATTAAATTATGATAAAATTCCTTTCGAAATTACTTTCAATTGAAAAATTAAAATAAAATCAATTTTCTGTTTTTAAATTAAATCACTTTTATTTTAAGAAAAGAAAACTTGAAGCCTGAACTACAAACATTAATTTTGAAGAAAATTTCAAATATTATTTCATTATTTTTTTAAGCATCTAAAAGATTTTCAATCGATCATTGATAATTTTTAGAGAATTTCTCAATGAAACTAAAAATAAAAATGTTTGTAAAATATACAGGCTATAAAAGCCATCATGATTATCGTCATCATCTTCTTTGTTTTCAATTTAAAAATAAAATTGTAAAAAAAAACTATCAGCCACAATAAAAACACACATTAAAATAGTGCAGAGCCAGAGATTTTCCACTCGCGACCACTTTTCAATAAAAATCAATGACGTCAGAATGGAAATGAATCCTAGTGCAATAAAACAGTGATTATTTTTATGAACTTAAATAACACCAGAAAAAAAAACAAAGAAAAAAGAACAAGAAGAAGACCAAGAATAGAAATCAACACAACTGAACAGTGGGGCAAAAGTAAGAAAATCGTAATGAAAAAAAATATAAATATATTTTAGTAAATTAGAATCACTCCAAACTCATTCAATACTCAACATTAATGATTTTATTTGTATTTAAATAATAAATTTAAGTAGATATTAAATCAGGATGAGAAATGGTGGAGTGTGGAGAGGGAGGGAGAGGGTTGGAGAGGGGTATAGAAGGGGGGCAAGTGGCCCTCCCGATGGGTGATGTGAGTGTGTGTATCGAGGTAATGTTTGTTTTGATTTTAAAGAAATTGAAAACAAACAAAATCATTCCATAAATTTATTTGTTTATTTAAAAGTTTTTGTATTTAATTATTTATTTATTTACCAGTACATTTCTGGTCGTGTAAAAGTGTGTATTTTGTATGAGTATTTGTGGGTTACTTTTTGTTCCTGTTTCTGTGTGTGAGCCCAAAAGAAAAAAATAACCACAATTTTTCTTAGATTCACAGAGAATATAAATAAATATTTTTGCGAATTTAAATTTATTTTTAAACAAGGACAGGATAAATTCTGTTTAACCTTTGACCTTTAGTATTTGCTTTCTTGCAATTTAAGAAATTCAATTAAATCTACAAAATAAAAGCTGGAAAAATATTTATGAAGAACTTTAAAAATATGTTAAAAAAATAATTCCAAAAAATTGAATTCAAATATTAAATAATAAACGCTCATTTGAAAGGAAAGTGAAAATATTGAATGCAAATTTTTATTGCCATCAGTTAAAAGCAATGAAACGTGACGGAAAAATTTATTGCATTTCGAACAATAAAATTTGGCCAATTGAAATCGCGGCCAATTAAAATTTTGTAGCCAAATTAATTGGGCCAAAAAAAAACAATCGATGTCTCATGTTTTTCTATTTCTATTTTGATTTGAGTTAAATTTGAATATTTTATAAATAAAAAACAGTTTTCAACAATAAATAAGGTGTAAAAATAATGAAAAATAAAAGTAATTCAAAAAATTAAAATATTTTAAAATTTAAAATACGTGAAATAAAATAAAAACCAAAAATAAAATATGAAAAAATAATATTTCAATTTTTATTTGTTTTCATTTATATTTCATAGTTTAAATTTTACATGATTTTTTTAAACTTCTACAATCTTTGACTATTCTTCAAATAAATTGAACAGAAAAAACAAACAAAACGTTTGTCATTTAATCCAAATAAAAAAATTAATTTAAATAGTATTTCATACAAAATAATGTCAAAATTTGAAATCGAAATTTTATCTAAGATTCTTTTATCTTCAGATAATATAAGCTGCTGAAGATCATCTCATAAGAATTCTTTAAGTTTTCTTCTTTACATTTTTTGAATTTCTGAAGAGTTCTCTAAAAATAGAACATGAAACAGTAAAAAAACTAAATAAAATAAAAATAAAATGAAAACAAAAATAAAAATAGAAACAAAACAACAACAAAAACCCCAACAAAATTGTGCGAACAATAATTTTGTCAAATTTATTATTAATAGTGTTATTTTGCCGCTTTTTATTCCGAGAATCCTGAGATTAAAAATGACAAATAAATTAGAACATAAATAAAATGTTCAAGGAATTAGTAAAAAGTTATTAATTTTTAATTCTTAAGAATCATTCTTATGCACACGTTTTCGTCGGAAAAACAGAACTCACAGCTTTTAATAAAATGTATAAATATAAATGTATAGATTAAATGTATAAATATATACAATATATATTTATAGTTATTTTGCATTTATTTATTATAGTTAAAGTTATCAAAATATAGATTTAAATGTTAAATGTTAAAACATTATTTAAAGTTACAATAAATTTGAAGAATTTAATAAAAAACAAAGAACAAGAAATCGGGTATTAAAAATTATTATTATCATAAAAATTAAGAAACTTAAAAAAATTATAAATTAAGAATTTCATTGAGATGCTTAACTCGTCAATAATTTTCATTGATTATATAAACTATAATCTTTTAAGTTTGTTTCTTTTAATAAGAAATAATTTCCATTTCTTTTATAAATTTTTTCTGCACTCTTCATTTTTTTTTTTCACTCAAGTTGTCAAAATATAACGATAATTATTCATTAAATCGGGGGCGCAGAATTTCTGAATTTTTTTTTTTGTCTTCTTAGTAGGAGTCTTGTTCTTGTTCGTGCTCTTGTTCTTGTTCTTGGCAACACGACAAATGAAATCGTAACTCGTACAAGTTACAAGTACAAACACTTGAAATATTTATAAATATAAAAAATAAAAGCATTCTTTGTCATTATAAAGATATTTATAAATAAATTTAATTTCAATTTTCCATTATAAATAAAATAGAAATGAAATTAAAACGTTGTCTTTATTTTTAGTTTAACTTTTAAGGTTAGAATTGATCCTTAAATATTAAAATTTATTAAATGCTCAACTAAAATGTATTTTAAATGTAATTTAAATTGATATTAAATCAATATTATATCAATTTTTAGTTTTTATTATTTTATATTTTTTAATTGTTTTTCGTTATTTTCTTTTTCCTTAAATATTATATTATATTTTATCATTATTGTATTTTTAATTTGAAACTTTTAAATAAATTTTTTCAGATTGTTTTAAATTTCCATTTAAAAAATTGTCCCAAAATTCAAAATTAATTTTTACATCCAGACAAAAACAATAAACTCAATTGAAATAAAAAAAATAATGCTAAGAATTATTTTTAGATCAAATCATTTAGTGTAAAATATAAAAAAAGAAAATTATGATTGTGAAAAGAAAAAGAAAAAAGAAGGACATTTAAAAGAAAAAATTTTCAAAAAATAGGAATGTTTTCGAAAACATTTTCACGAAATCGTCGTGGAATTTTATTGCGACGAGTACATCAAAAGATCGTAATTACCTCGTTAAAAAGAAAGCATCACATTATTTGTCTCGTTCTTTCTTTCGTTTTCTTGTAATTTTCTTCTTCATCTTCATATTATTTTTATTATTGCTATTTATTATTACTATTATTATTACGATTATTATTATGATTATTATTACAATATTATTTTTATTCTTGTAGAAAACTAAATCGAAAATTCGAAATTCATAGCTTTATTTGAGTTAGCAATGAAATAATAGCTACCACAGAAGAAATGGTATTTTATTTCGAAGGGTTTTGAGAGACGGTGGGGGTTGATGGATAAGCAGATAGTGTTACAGTTACAGATAAATCACAAATATAGACAAATCTTGGCTCTTTTAGTTTTGTAGGTTGATTATATACATTTTGATGCGATTCTATACATATAAATGCGTAAAAAGAGAAGAAGAAGAAGGACTAAGTAGAGAAGAGAAGAGAAGAGAAGGAGTAAAAAGTCACCTCGACATCCATTAAATAAAGTAGCTGTCAATGTTTCCAAATCGTTGGTTTTTAATGCCACTCATACTCATATCTGTTGTGTTTTAATCATAATGATCAGTACAATCATCATCATCATCATCATCGTAATCATCATTATCATCATCGTCATAATCCTCTTCATCATTATCATCAGTCAAAATCGACAAAAAGAACTTGACAAATGATGAGGATAGAAAAAAAAAATTCGTTGGGCAGAACATTCATCTAAAAAATGGCCCCCTTCCAAAAAACCCACAATAATAACAAAAATCGACATCACTCATCAACACAACAGTAAATAAATAAATCGTGGAGAAGGAAAAAAATTTGTCCGATGAGAATAAATAAATTTAGAATGTATTTTAATATATTTTATCTCATCGTCATCATCATCACCATCGCCATCGTGAATTATCTTAAAAAATAATACAGTAAAAGAAGAGTACTCAAAATATTCTGCTAAAAAAAGTACACAAAAAGTCACTTTTTTAAAAATAGAAGAATTGGTAGTGAAAAATGGGAGGGTGGTGAAAACAGCTATAAAAAGTTTCTTCTTCGATTTTTTAAAGTGAAAAAGCTTAATATTTTTGTGATCTTCTTTCAAGAAAAAAACTTATTGATGAATGATATGGATACGTAACGATAAGTTTGACAAGACTACATATATGTACATTTCTAAGTCATATCTTTCAAGGTCATCATTATACCAATATTATTATATTTACCACTTAAATTTTCTTTATTTTTCTAATTCTAAATCTAAATCTAAATTTTCTTTTCATTTAGATTACATTAATTTTAAAATCAAAAGTGGATTATCTTGGAACATGATTGGGACCATGATATTGACCTGGATCTGGACATTTTCTTGACACAGGGTCAATATCATTAACATTATTTTGAACCAGTACCTAAATCAGGATATTAACATTATCTTGAATCAGGATCATGGATTGGAACTTGACATTATCTCAAAAGATCTTCAACAAGTCCTTATCTTCAATAAGCTCAGGATCTTGATAAGTAATATCAGGATATTTGGAATCAGGATTAGAATCTTGATATTATTTTGGATAAAGCACGATAAACCTTGGGACTCTGACCTTAAAGAGTTTATAATAATCGCAGCCATATTCTTTACTTGTTTCAAACCCTTCCTGGGAAGTTTACGTCCTTGATAGAGTAGAGAATTCCTGGAAATCCATCACCGGTGATTATGTTCTTGATAATTAATTCTTAATCTTCACTGAAGATTCGACATCCCAAAAACTAAGGGGATGACACCCCTAAGATTTAGCGGAGACCTATTTAAAGATCTTCTTAAACATCTATTATACAGAGATAAAGATGACAAATGTCTACTGTAAATTATCTAGACCACGTTATAGTGAAAATATAGTGACAACTGTCAAATTGATAGATTTATCTAAATGAAGATTTCAACATTAGGTTAACCTTAAGTATAAATGATATATAGAATGTGCCATTGAATGGTTTCTTTTTGAATTATTTAATTCAGTTTAAATTTCTTTAATTTAATTATTCTAAAATGAATTATTTAATTAAAAGAGAAACCAAAGTCATTTAAATATATTCACTATTATATAAAAAGATTGAGGTTATTTTTTATATGTATTTTTCTAAAATGTTTTCTATAAAACGATCGATGTCATTAAGAATTTGGATAGTCTAGACGTCAATTAAAATAAAATATAGATATAGTATATAGTATATATATAGTGTATATATTTTTTAAATGTGATATATGTAAATATATAATACATTCTGGAAATCTATTCAGATGGAAAGAATTTTAATTAATCTAAAAACTCAGTGGGTGTTGTTTATTCAATTTAAATACTGAGTTGACATAAATTACTGACCTTCATATAAGGAAAGAGAGGAAAAAAGAAGATAAGAGACATTAAGAAGAAGGAAAGATAAGATAAGATACCATAACAGAAGGTTAAAGGTAAATTAATGTAATGAGTGAATTTTCATCTAATGTCATCAGCTGGTTTCTTTTTCAAATTCCTCTAAAACAAGACACTTTCAATTTCTTCTTAAAGTTCATTATTTTGTTGAAAAAGTGAATATTTTTCTTTTATATTATTGTAATTATTTTTTCAGATTTAAAAAAATTAAAATTATACAGTAGCTTCGAAAAGAAACCAGACGATGGCCCACGCATTATAAAGATCTTTACAATTTTTGAGACGAAAATATTTTATATTTAAGTGTTTTTATTTATTTTTAAGCATGTGATTTGATTTTTTGTTGATATTTTGTTGACGTTGTTTCTCTTTTTTAAGTGACTTATTTATGATGCTTTTTAATTTTTTGTTTCAATTTTTTTTTGTTTTCTTTTTTTAACCAAAATATATATAAATTCATACCATAATATAACCATAATTTACGATTACTGTTGAGAAAAAATCAAGCAACAAATTTAAATGATTAAATTTTCTAAAATTTCCTGGTTCCTAGTGGAAAGACCTTGAAATACCCTTGAAAATATAAAAAATCTGATTGTTTTTTCAGAAGAGATGTTATTTAAATGTCTTAATTTCATTCTTAGTTAGTTTTTTTTATATATGTATTTTTTTGTGGTTTATTTTGTATTTTGTTCTGGATTATTGTATAATATGTTGTGTGATTTTTTTACCTATTGTTGTGTAAATGGTTCCACAGTAGAACATCGCATTCCAGAAGGACCACGGTTCCTTTCGTTTTTCGAGTTCCTCCAACGTTTTGTTGTTGTTCAGTAGGGTTTCCAATGCTGTCTGATGTTCACGCAACGTATAGACCATTCGTCCATTGAACTCCGCTGTACTGTACTGTGGAATAACGGAATAATTATAGTCAATCGTTAATTCAACGTGTGTTCAGTGTTGAGAGATGATTTGTTTGGTTGCTGTTTTTCTGTTACCTTTCGTAATTCATGATCCTGAGATAAATCTTGCATCGCTCTGAAGAATTCTTTTTGCAAAGCATGAGTATCGATTGCTTCCTGTGTAGCTTTTCTGCCTGCAAGGAAAGAAAGCGAAGAAAAAATAAAGAAGATGAACAGAAAAAAGGAAAACTTTTAAATAAATCTGCTATGAATTCTAAGGAAATGAAAATGAATGAATTTTAAATAAAGAAAATAATATTATGAATTATAAATTGCATAACAAAATTTAAAAGAAATCCCAAAAATAATAAAAATGATAAAAATAACCAAACTAATAAAAAAAAATACAACATTTTTGTAAAGTAAAAAAATTAAAATAATCTGATTATTTTCAAAATAAGGAAAAAAACAATTTTAACATAATTTTAAATATTTTTTTGATTTATAGTACTCAAAACATAGAAACTTTTAAAAAAAGTGTTGATGTTTTTCTTATATTAAAAATACAAAGAAAAAAGTTTTTTAAGTAACAAATACACTTTCCTGTTCTTTTAAACTCAATTTAAACTCGTAAAAAAGCTCGTAAAAAACAAAATCAAAATAATCAATCGATATAAAATAAAACAAATAAGAATTGTTCAACATTATACAATAAAAAAAATAAAAAAAATTAGTTTAAAAATAAAATAAAAAATACACCCAAAAAAATCATGTTTATCATCTCTTTTAAAACATGGACAGAATTTTGAGAGGTAGAACTTCAGTGGAAAAAACAATAAAAAAAGATGATTGTAAACAATAGAGTGTGTTTGTGTGTTGTTGTTGTTGTAGGAAAGCGCATGTACACAGCAGCAAGTGTTAAATGATTTGACAGCTGAAAGACTTGAGTATCCGGAAATCGGCAAAATTTTATCGACATCGACGATAATATAAACTGAATATTATTAGAATATTATTATTATTCTTTAAGCTCTCCGCAACCGTCGAAATCAGCTGATACTATGAACCATTCACAATGGCAATCTTTAGGCAAATGCAGCCAACTAATTTTTCTTGTTCTCCACCTTTCATGCTTTTATATTATAGTTTGTAATTAAATCTTTCTTTTTTTTTTGTTGTCTGGTGTTTGTTGCCTTTTTTATATATTTAAGGAAAAATAATACGTTGAACTTTGTAAATGTATGAATTTTCTATGAACTACTAACCTACAATAGCACGGTTCTGATATTTGATATAATTTTTCGCTGGTATAATTTTTAAAGACCTACTTTTAAGCCATTTATTAGCAACACGCTCGCTTAAAATTTAATTGATTATAGGAGTGAGTATCTGATAAACAACAGTAAATTGCATCGTGTTGAAATTTTTAAAAATGATTTAAAAAAAAGAAAAAAATTCAAATTGACCCAATGTTTAGTCAAAATATGGGTCAAAACATGCTACCAACAGAGTCAAAAGTCAAAAGAACAAAAAATATCACGTTTTAAGCATGTTTTTATTTATTACTTTAAACTCTCAGTTTTGGCCTTCATTCTTTTGACTTGACACGAGTTCGAGTGGCTTTTTTTCTTTTTTTTTTTTGGGCGGTGGGTTTTTGAAGAGGAGAGTATTCACATTTTTTTTCTGTGGAGTTTTCAGTGTAAAAACACGTTGTTGTTGTTGTTGTTATTGTTTGCTTTACCATACAACATGTTTTTGCAGTGAAAATTTATGTGAATTCTTTTGTTATCATTGTTGTTCTCTTGTCGTATATAATAAAAATTTTGGAAGAAATTTTCACTGGTTTATGAAAATATTTTATATTATAATATATACATGTATATATGTATGTATCCTTGTATGTTTGTAGACATGTACACAGACAAGTAAGCAGACAATATACGATATTTATTTTGTGGAATCTGATGTCATTTTGCAGAACTTCTGTGTAAATGATGTTTTTTTCAAGGTTTTGTTGTCGTCTTCACGATGGGATTTTTTTTTTTACTTCATGCAACATTAAAATCTTTTTATTGTGCTCATTAAAATATTGATATAAAGATTTTAAGTGTAACGATAAAATTATTATATCATTGATAAAAGACAACAATCAAAGAAAACCATCCAATCAATCGACCAACCAATCATCCAAACAATCCACCATCCATTCAATCAATCGAACAACCAACCATGCAATCAATTAAAGGTTTTTAAAGCCGTTTTTTAAGTCATAATTAAGTCAATATTTAAAGTAGAGGAGGCTTAAGAGACCGTTCGAAGAATGAATTCAATGAAGTGTGGGTTCAATGAATGAATTCTGTGATGAAAATGAATCAATGAAGTGTGAATTCAATCGAAGGAAATGAATCAATGAAGTGTTTTAGTCTGAATACTGTGAAGTGAAGTGTTTCTAAGTATGCACATGATTTAATGTTAACCCCCATCATAGACCCACCTTCGATGGCGCCGAAGAGTAGCGCCCCACCGACGCTGTACAACGCCACCACAATGAAGAGGAACATGTGGGTGAACCACTTCTTCGACCACTTGCTGAACTTCTCGTACAGACCGTATGTGAATTTTTCACCAAAACTCATGCCCGATTTGGTGAAGTCTACGAATCCCTCGAACCCTTTGACCATGAAGTTGCCCGGCGCGAAGGGGTTCGCATAGTTTGGCCAGTAGGGTTGCCCCGATGCTGTCATCGGAATCGTGGCGGTGGTTTGCGGCGTGAAGGGTGGCGGCTGCAACAACGGCGGCTGTGATTGTATCTGCGCCGTTGGTGGCATTGAGCCCACAATGGAGCCGTTGATGGCAGCGGCGTTGTTGTTGCTGCTGTGTTGTTGTACGTTTTGCAGATTTTTGATGTTGATGCGTGGCGGTCGCTGAGCTCGCCGAACGGACGGAGGCGTGTTTTGCGACATGTTCTGTGTGGATGTTGGAGCGATGTTGATGTTGTAGTTGTTGTTGCTGTTACTGTTGCTAATGTTGTTGTTTTATTATTACTTTTGTTGTTGATGGTGTTAACGAGGGATGAATAACAAAAATTGTTGCTTTTCTGTGGACGGTTTTTTAGAGATTCTGTTCTGTTATTTTATTAAAATATTTAATAAATTTTTTTTCACCTTTTCATTTATTTTTTTCCTTCTTTTATTCTTAATAAATGCTAAGTAAAAAATGCTTTTTCTTGTCAGCACTTCAAAATTTTACTCACTTCTCATGCATTTAAATAAAATTTTAAATAACTTTTTTCAAAAACAATCAATTATTTTATTATTTTAAGATTAAAGTAAGATTTAAGCTAGAATTTCAGTTTATGTTAATTTTCTTTTATTTCACTTCATTTACATTATTTTATTTATTTTATTTTTTTCACTCTCATTTTTAAATACAATATGTTTAACTCTTTCTTGAATTCTTGATTTAAATTGTATTTGTTATCATTTAAAATCACTTTTTAATCTAACTTTTGTTCTAATTTTTTTTTTGTTTTGTTCTTAGATTTTCTGCAAAACTTTCGATTTTTTTTTTTTTGATTCTTGATTTTTTTTCCCCCAACGACGACAAAATTTTTCGTCTTCGTCGGCTGTCGGTTTGCCAGCGACGTCCGCTTCGCAGCTGCAATAAATTCGAACTGAATTCGAACCGATTTTCTTGAAAATGAGTGGCGCTGAAAATGCTCCTCATCAGCTGTTTTTCATTTCCAACTCATCATCGTCCTCAACTTTTTGGGTAGCAAACAAAACAAAAAAAAAAACGAAGAAAACACTTTGTGTTTATTTTGTGGCGCTTTCCTCCGAGCGGTTGTTGTTGTTGTTGGCTGTGTTTTTGATGCTGTCATGGTTGGCTTTTTTTGTCTTTTCTCTGTATTTTTTTTTTTGCATCCCCATGTTTTTACATGTTTTGATTTTCTCATCCTGCACATTTAGCTGTGTGTTTGTTTGTTTTTGTTTTTGTGTTTTGTTTTCAACCGGCTACTTTTTGCTTGAAAATGCAAACAGTGTTGATTAACGTTAAAAATACATCTGTTCAAAAGAAAAGCTTTTCAACATATCATCACTTTTAACCTTTTAAGCACTGTCACTGTACACAAAACTGGGTCAACACCCAGTTAAATTGGAGTCACAGTAACTGCATTGCTTTAAATATGGTCGGTCTACAAGGTTTCAGTCGCTACGTAATGAGTAACAACCTCGTTGTAACGGCCATAAAACAGCATGTAAAAAGTTCACTTAAAGCAATTAAAAACTACATTTTAAATCGAACTAAACAAGATTAAAAAAGAAAATGTACACAGAAGAAATGTTTGAGAAATAGGTCCAAAAAAGTATAGAAAATGTACTTGAAAATTGGGTTGACAGGATGCGCTATTGCAAAGCCATCTAGAGGCAGAAATTCAAAGTATATTATACTCCGCAATAAATCGGAATTCTCCGTCTTTTAAATAAAATATTAATCTTTAAAAAACTTTGAATGAAGTTTCTTTAATACCAGTTTTAAAAAGAAACCATCCGATGGCCCACCCTATACACAGTAGATTCAAATAACTTTGTCACGCTTTTTTTTCTAAGATTTTGTTTCTTTTATTAATATATATATAATCCAATCAGATGAGTCAAATATAACACAATATTATTCTACATACATAGACTTATATACTATATAGAATGGTATACATATTTAATGTCAGTTCGTTAGTGATGATAAATGATAGAGCGATACAATCGCTAGTATTGTTTTTGTTGTTGTTATATACGATAAGGTTCTATATAACAGTTCTAACAGTAAATCATTGAAATCATTCTCTGTGAATTATTCAAGGATATAAATACAAATATTTATGTTTTCTTTCAACAATGTTTCTACATATTTTTAATTTATTTTACTTTTTATTTTATTTTATTTTATTTAATTTTCTCTTTTATTTTATTTTATTTCTTGTTTATTTTATTTTGTTTTATTTTTTTTTTATTTTATTACTTTTTTATTTTATTTTGTTTTAAGTTGTTTTATTTTGTTTCACTTTCTTTTATTTTATTTTTCATTATTATTTTATTTCTTTTTTATTCTATTTTATTTTATTTTGTTTTTTATTTATTTTCTTTATTTTGTTATATTATAATTTCTTTATTTATTTTAAGAATTATTAAAATAATTAATATTTAAAAAAATTCCTTTAATTTTCTCAAAATATCAAATATTCAAATATTTAAATTGCTGTGTAAATATTGTAAATATTTTGATAACTTTTATTACAATATTAGTAAAAATTGCTGATGATGTTTTAAGAAAAACTCGTGTATTTATTTAATAATTTAATATATAAGAACTGTCAAAACTGTTGTATTTGTTAATTAATAAAATATTATCAAAGATTTTAGTTTTAGTTTAGTTTTGTTTTTAACACATTTTAAATACATTTTTAAGCGCTCTTAAAATTATTTAATCCCTAAGGATTTGCATATATACATACATATATATGTATATATGTATGTGTATGTATGTATATATATTTGATTTATCTAGTATAATCAGTTAATAACACTCACAGTCATGGTCTACTATAATTTATTTAATTTTTCACTGACAAATTAGTGTTTTTTAAACTTGTTTCAATACTTTCCTCAATTTCTTTAATATATTTATATTTAATGTTTAAGTAAAATAAATTGAGTATTTTATATACTCTTACGTACATACAATGTACATATGTATGTGTGTATGTGTATATATTGTTTTTTAGGTACATAAAGGCTACTAAGTTGACATGGATCGGGACCAGAATCGGGGCCAGAATCGGGATTAGAATCATGATCGACATGGATGATATAAAGATACATATGTATATAAAAAACTTAAAAATATAAAGAAAAATACTGAAACTAAAATGGATCGAAATAGAAAATCATGAAAAAGATGGAGCAAAAAATATTTTGAAAACATTTTAAATGGATTTAGAAACGAAAAATCCAAAATGTGAAAAACTATAATATAAACAATATTATATTAATTAAAACAGAAGAAGAAATAATAATTAAATTAAAAACTCATATTAAATGTCAATTAATAATAAATAAATAGTTTTTTAATTTGTAATTTTTTAATATTAATTTTTAAGTATTTGTAAAACAGGGGACAAAAAATGAAGAAAAACGAAGACATGTTTTCTAGATTTCATTTTAAAGTAAAGAAACATGAGATTGATTAATTTTTTTTGAAATGGTTTTTTACTGAAATATTGTTTATGTTATCTGCATACATTTATTCGTCATTTAAATACGTTAATAGAATTATTTATAACATACAAATAAAAATATTAAATTCATTAATCTAGATGCTCTACGAGAGGAAGAGAGGGAGAGATAGAAAGAGCGTGAGAGAGAGGCAGAGAGAGAAAGGTATATGCCAAGAGAGAGGTCGAGTGAGAAAGAGATGGAGAATAATTCGTGATAATAACGAGAAAAACAGAGAGAGCAAAACAGATTTGAGAGAGAAAGATACCTCATGGGTGAATCTAAGGGGAATCACCATCTCCCTCTTCCGTCTCATCTTCCTGCCTCCTCCTCACCACCTCCCTCTCCCTCTCTCTCTCTCTACTCTTCCTATTTCTCATCGCCTTAATGTATGTCTCATCGCCTCATCTGAACGATCTTGATAACAAGATAAAATATCTACACACTCAGATAAAAGCACTTCAATTGCAGCTACTAACACATTTATGTTTTTCGTAATTAGTTTATTTTTTGTTTTATTTAATTTTAAATTATTTATTTCGTTATTAATTAGTTTT
Source organism: Myopa testacea (assembly GCA_949629155.1). NCBI lineage: Eukaryota > Metazoa > Arthropoda > Insecta > Diptera > Conopidae > Myopa > Myopa testacea. Next base: position 2,620,554 of record OX451346.1, on the reverse strand, counting down.
GTGTTAGTAACTTTTAATTTATATTAATTGTTCTCTGTTAGTTTACTAAAAAAATGTACAACTTTTCTGCATAGAAATTAAAAATATATTATAATAATAAAATATCAAGCATTCGAATATCTTGCACGCAGTCCTCTTTTTCTCTCACTCCTCGCACTGTATCGCTCTCTATCCTTCTCTTTCACTGTCCTTTATTTCCTCGATTATAACTTATAAGCGACCTTAAACTATCTTTTCGTTTTTGATCTATTACCCTCTATCAATCACTCTCACTTCTATCCTTATCTCACCCTTTTCTCTCTCTCTCTCTCTCCCTCTCTCTCTCTCTCTTTTAATCTCCTTCTCTTTCTTATTACTTCTTCTTCAGTTTCCTCTGCATTCCATATTCTTCTACAACATTCACTTTAAAGCCTCCTTTGCCCTTTGCTCCCATTCAGCTCTTCTCTGATGGATGCCCTTGAATTCACCCATCGTAGCCGAACGCTCAATGGTCTTGCTTCCACTCCCGATATTTCCCGATGTTTCGTTGATTCCAGTACGAATGCACAACGATTGTCGTTCTAAGCTCGTCTTTGGATTCGTATTGAAGGAGTTATTTTTACTGTTGCTATTCTTATTGTTGTTATTGTGATTGGCGATGGTTTCACTGCCACCGACGCCGAGTAACGATTTCCTGTCACCGCCATTTCTCTGTTCCACAACAGAGATTGTCCGAAATCCTCCATTTATTCGACCGTGAGGTGGTAAATAACTCTTCCCCGGTAATGTTGCGGTATTAGAAGAGTTGTTGTGATTGTTGATATTGTTGTTGTTATTACTGATACTACCGTTATTCGTTTGGTAAACGTTATGGTTGTTGTTGTTGTTGCTGCTATTGTTATTATAATTGTTGGCGTTGTTGTTGTTCTGTGTGCTAAGACCATTCTGATGGCCAACGTTTTTACGAAAATCTGCCAAGGAATTTCTATTGGAATTCACTGCTGTCGATGATTTACTGATGCTACTCGGAACATTGCTGATGACAACTTTATTGTTGATCTGTTCGATGGCTACCACTTCGAATTTCGGCGATATTTGGTCCAACTTCTCTTCACTCGCCGACTGATTCTCTTTGTCGCTGTCGACATTCGACTGGCCGATGAGTGCTGGTGATTTCTTGAGCGGCGGTGACTGAGCGCCGGTGACGTTGTGAGCAGGTAAGATTTTGTCCGTGAGATGTACCAAGTCTTCGTCTTTGATTTTCAAAGAGCGTCTTGCGAATACTTTCATTAGTTCGGGTGTAGCGTCATCCTTGCCTGAGCTGTTGTTGTTGTTGTTGTTGGTACTGCTATTGGTACTGCTGTTAGTGGTAGTACTGTGGTTACTGTGGGTGCTATTGGTTGTTCCAGAACAACTGTGATTGGACCCGCCGAAGGACTTCTTACGAAGAATTACAGTCTCCTTTTCGATCGGCTCAGCCGATGTCGTGCCCCTCACCTCGTCTTTGCCGCTGTTCGACTTCCTCTGCATTTCTTCATTAATCGATTTCTTTCGTTCGTTCTTCAGATCTTCAATCCTTTTGTCCGCTTTTGCTTTCTCTTCGTTCATAAAGAGTCGTTTGCGCTCTTGTAGTGAGAGTTTGTTAGACGACGTGGAAATCATGTCAGGTTTCTGTCGCAGAATCACCACCTCTTCCGTTGGAGTGATTGGCGTCGTCGGTGGAGGAGTCACCGGAGTATTGGGCGGTGTATTGCTATTGATTGGGTTGCCGGTTAACTGCAAGGATGGTGTTGTGCTTGTCTTCGGGCATTTCTTTGGGGGACTCTTTGGTGGAAGGTCGCTGGCTTTACAACGTATGCTGTTGTTGCTTACAGATTTTGTCTGGTTGTTAATAGCCTCAAACAAGCCTGTCGTCGATTTCTCCTTTCCTGGTGTTTCAATTTCGAGGCTTTCAATGCTTTCGACACTGAAGCGAAGCAAACTCAAATCACCGATGCTGGTAGAACGGTCCGCAGTCTCTTTCGGCGTCTCTTTGACATTCTTAGCCAGCACTACGGTACTTTTCGGTACTCTCGTACCGGGATCAACGCGATTCAACTGAATCTTCAAGAATTCGGGTACAGCCGGGTTCGAATTTTCTCCCGCCGTGCTTTCAATGACGCTCGAGCTGTGGCGGGTGCGACTGAAGCTGTTGGTCTGGCAGGCACTCGCGGGACTTGCTGTTGCTATCGATTTTCTCTCAGCTTCTTTTCTCTCCACGAACTCCATGTTGGCCTTTCCGGTTATACTGGAGGGCGCCTTCTCCCGTTTAGCAGTGATAGTTACCGCGGTTGAACTTAATTTCTCCTCGCTTTTTTTCACTTCCTTAGGCATTGAATTAAAGTTGGGTCGTGGAGTATCGTTAACGGAGTGGACTCTAGACGCAGCTGCCTCTGAACCCTGACCAACTACGGTGGGCGATTGAAGCGATTCTGCCGTCTCATCACTCATATTCGCCGACTTGCGTAGAATACTAACAAATGGTGACTTCACAATCATATCAATGGTCTCCTCGATTTCGGCAATGCTATTGGTTGGTGAGAGACTTGGCAGCATTGTTGTGGTCGGCGCCAACAACTTGGATGCCGTGCTGGGTTTGCTAGTCATCACTATATTCTTGTTAGGGGGTGCACTGCCCCCGCCGCCGAATGGTGAAAGACTACTACTTGATTCCGCTCGCTGCGTCAGACGCACGAGGTTATTATCGTTAATTTCGAAGCCCAGCGACGTGCTCTGGCCGCTGTAGTCGGGGGGCGAGGGGGACGAGTACTCCTTCTCATTCAAAATGAACTCACCGAATCGGGGCAGCTGCAGTGACAAATCGGGTAGACTGGGCATGTTATTGTGGACTCCAGCATTGAAGTCTTTATCCTCGTTGTAGGTGCGGAAGCTGCGTGATTTCTCCACTGCTTTGCGGGACTTCTGATCGGTGTTCAGAAACACGTTTTCCTCACTCACGTTCACTGCAGTAGATGACGTGATGTTGCTGGTAGAACGAGCACAGGAATCATTGGAGCGTGAGACCTTCTGCTGAAATGAGCTCAAGCCGAGAATTTTTGGCTTCTTCTCGAAGTGATGATCTGCCTTGGAGCCACTCACGCCACACTGCGAAGCGGTTATTTGGCGTATTATGGAAGTCGACTGGAATGACTCCTCATTGGGTGCCTTGGCCAAAGTAGTGCTGCTAAATGACTCTCTGGACAATGACTTTGAGTTGCCGCTTCGCCTCGACTTCTCTAAAGTGTTACTGCTGGGAATCTCTTGCGGCAGATAACGTTGCCTGGCTGCTGGGCCGGATTTCGGCTTCTGTGGCGAGCCCGCTGTGTCTCTTGCATTCGTGCTAGTTGTGGTCTTTCCCCAGTCATTGATGGGTGCTCTAATGTACGGATCCAGAATGGCACTCAGTCCCGCATTGCTTTCGGAGGCAATTTTGCGCTCAATGCTCTTGCGTATCTGCTCGTCATAACCAAGCACGCTTTTGGGCGTCTTGTAGAACTCGCGCGTCTCATAGGCTGAGCTAGGAATCTGCACTTTGTTCGGCCCACTTTGAATGTCCGGAACATCGTCTCCGTTGGCCTTCGAAATGGTACGCTTTGAATTGCGTTGTATGAGACGACGGATGAAACCATTCTCGGACGTCTCCATTGCTTGTGTTGGTTGGATTTCCTCTTTGACAGTCTCAGGTTTCGGAGCCTCACTGATTGATTCGGATAATGATGAAGTCTTATCGGAGGATGCACGTAATTCCTGGGGTTTAGAAGATGACGAAATGGCTGTGGTACTGGAGGCGTCATTGTTGTTGTCGGAAGCAGATGGAGTATGCTCAGTGTTGGAACCACTGTTGATTGAAGTCTGTTGAGGGGTGCTGTCATTCACAATGATTACGTTGGTTTTATCAGTCGCAGCAGCTACAGTAACACTGGCGGTGGGTGGCTCTATCTTGCTATCGCCGATTTCTTGATCCACGCTCTTGATACTGACAGCAGGTGGGAGGGAACGCGCTTTAGCTCGATCATCTGCACCGAAATCGATAAGAACCAAGATATAGTAATACAATTCAAACATAAATTATTATGGATGACTTAAACTCACCCGTCAGATCCAAGAGATGACTGCCACCGATTTTGAAGAGTTCTTCATTTGCCTCCGGTATCGAAGTCTGGAAGAGAGAAAGGAAAACGACGTTTGTCAGAGTTCTTTGATTCGACTGTCAATCATTCAAGATGTGTTTAGTATACCTCCAGCGTTCGCCGATGATGCCGACTGGGTCCCTTCTTCTTGGCTGGTCGGACAGCCATCTTGTGTTTCGCCGCTGAATGTGAGAGGCGCTGCCAATCCGAACGGACGCCATCGATCTCGCCAAACATGTCACTCTTATTCGATATGCTACTTTGACGCAGAATATCGGATGACAGTGCTTGGGACATGGCTGAGATCCGCGAATACCGTTGACTCGAACAAGTCATAAAACTGCGTTCCTGGATGACTGAACTGGGAGTACTATCGGCAAATAAACCCAGATCGCCGTCGTTGCTGTTCATGCTCAGCATGCTCAGCGAGGAGACTTCACTGTGATTGCCAGCTGTGGATGCATTCGGAGTGGATGCATTCGGCGTGGATGCATTCGGTGTGGATGCATTCGCTGCTGTGATGCGTTCATTACGTCGCTGTGGTGAAGCAGGACTGCGTGGTAGTCCGAGATCCTCATCCGAAGCATCCGGACGATTGCGACGCTTGCGTAGTGCATCAGCGAGTTCGGACTAAAAGAGAGTAGAAGAGTGAGAGAGAAAGAGAGAGAGAGCGAGAGAGAGAGAGCGAGAGAGAGTAAGTACAAAATAAGTGTGAATCGAATTCTCGGAATATTTTCTAGCAGTTTCGAGTTTATTTATGGTGGTTCAACATGAGGTAAATATTTGGGTAATTTTGTGCTATTTTATTGGATGTGTTACCCATATTTTCCAGCGAAATACCAGGCGGGCTCGCAGGCAGCTACGTCCGATTCGGTTTTCCGACGTGTTTGAATTTATTTTCATTTTGAAAGGATTCTGTTTAAAGTCTATCATCCTCATTTCGGAAATGTTCAACTTTTTTAAAATGTTCTTTTTTTATATGTTATAAATTATACTTTTTATTAATTTTATAAATTACTCTCTTGTATCTTGTATCAGTGTCGTGTATCCACTGATTTGAAATTTAAGCGAAGGTTTTAATTCAATTTATAAAATATTCGCAGAGAATATCTAAGATAATAGGTATTATATTGAGTTTTCGAAGGAATTCCCACACGTTTACGATGTCTGCTGGATTTCCAGACACTTAACCGTAGAAGAGAACGAAGGCATATGAAGATGCAAGAAGTTGAAGCAAGGTTGGGTTCCTCCATGTACCCAGAATGGAAGTAACGAGGCACACAAACAATCAGACATGCTATCACACAAACTTTCAAACGAACTGTCAAACAAACTGTCAAACAAACTGTCAAACGAACTGTCAAACGAACTGTCAAACAAGCTGTCAAACAAACTGTCAGACTTACCGTAAATGACAAATTCAATGGTTTACTATGCATTTTTAAAGATTCCACACCTTTGGCAACCATTTTTTTTAATAAAAACCTTCCTAATTAACACAATTATTAAGAAGCTTGAAGCTTATGAGTGTGTGTAGAATTTTTTTACTGATTTACAATATAATACGATAGTTAATTGAATACAGAACAGAACAGAATACACTCCGTGCGTGTTGAAATTACTTCCGATTGAAAGTGCACTCGATGTGCAACTGAAGACCAAACTCAACAAAAAGATACTCACACCCTCTCTCTTTGCTCTACTCAACGGTACGGACTTTTATTCTTCCCATACCCCGAAACATCCCTGATGATGAAAACCAACAACAACACACTTCAACAAGCACACAAAACAATCATATTACAAATAACACAAAAAATGCCGAATTATGGCTTCTTACTTTTGGGAAATTTAAGGGTACGGAGAAAAAAAACAATAACAATGGCAGCAACAAGGACAACGACAATAAAAACAACACTGAAGTCATAAAATGTGTGAAGAACTGCAGTGCCTGTGAAGGGACCATTGTCACACTTGTCAACACGATGCGTGCATCACTGACTCTGGTTGTTTCGTGGCTTCTTGAGTGTTACACGCATCTTGATGACTAGTGTGACTGGGGCCAATATCATCAGAAAAATAAACTGCTATGCAATTTATTGTCCTCTGTCCCTCTCTCTCTCTCTCTCTTTCTCAGCCACCTCCTGCTCTTTATGATAACAACAGTTCCATAAATATGTATATAATATATACTATTGTATATACAATTGTTCAGCTCACTTTATTGCTGTTGTTGTAGTTTTTGTTTATATATTCATGTACTTCCTGTGGTTGTTGCTTTTCATGATGCTCCCGTACTTGTTAGTGTTGTTGTTGCTATTAGTCTGTCTTGGGTGTCAGCGATCACTTCAGCTCACTCACCCATCCATTCATTCATTCATCCATCAATTCATTAAATCTGATCCATGACAGACTTAAATTGTTGCCTTCGATTGTTGTTTTTGTTATAGTGTGTTTGTACAGGGAACCGTCTGTAGTACGAGGTGCTTAAAATAATCTTATCTCATTATTGTACAGAGTTTTTCCCTCTTCGTTTTCTTCTTCTTCTTCTTCTTCTTCTTCTTCTACCTCTGCCTCTTGTTTACTTAAACCTAAAATTCGACGTGTGTTATTTTCGGAATATCCTCTTCATGCCTGAGTTTGATAGCATGCCAGCCGACCGATCGACCGACTGATCGATCGACCTTCTTATTTGTATACTGTTCTTGTTGTTGTTTTTTGTTGTGTGCACACAAGAATATAATCATTGTTGTTGCACCGAAACATTTGTTTTGGATTAAGTTATTTTAAAGTTATAGCAACATATGGCCCCGTCCATATCCGGGGCGTTGGGAGCCGGGAAGCTTTTGAAAAACGTGCCTCTGTCACATTTGGTGCATTTTACTTTAATTAGCTTCTGTCGAAAAGAAATTCATTACTTTTTGTGAGAACCACTTTTGTAATGGTTTCTTTTTTTTTTAAATTTTTCTATTTTTATTTAATACATATCCATAGTATCTATTGTTGATGTAATACTGTGCATTTTTATTAGATAATCAACTGGTTGGTTGACATTTAAAAATAATTTCTTTGAAAAACTGTGCCGCTGCCGCAACAAAATGCAAGCCAAGTTATGCAACTGCCATTGGCTTAAATAACATTAAAAACAACAACCATCACAACAACAACCACAGTAACAGTGAAAAAACCGTTCAATCAAACGCCTACCTGCTATTTTTTTTTTTGTTGGCCAGTTTGCAGTTTTAGCCTATTTTCAGCCGCTGACTGACTGCAACCACTTCGGCCGGTTGCGGTCGGTCTGAAGCGGTTGGCAACTCTTTTTTCTAGTCGTTTAAGAAACAAATTGATTGAATAAAAAATAAATAAAAAAAATAAAAATAGTAAATAAAAAATACAAAAAAAAATTAAAATAAAAATCCTATAAAAGTTATTATTTTACAGCATGTGTGTTGTGTGTGCGTTGTTGTTGTTGTGTTTGTTGTTTGTTGTTGTTGTTGTTGTGTTTGTTGTTGTTCTCGTTAGCACACATTCACAAACAAGTTTGAGTTCATCAGACGATCGCAGCTCAGACACAAAAACAACAAAAAACCCGGTTGTTTTTGTTTTTTTTTACATTCCATTGCAAACATGAAAACTCAGTAACGATTATTATCAGTTACTTTTATAGTTTTTTTCCCCTGTACTACACTATTAATTTATCTACTAGTTGGCCTAAAATTTGCAATTTAAAGCCAAGTTTGTCAATCATTTCAAGTAACATTTTTATTATTAATACTCTTATGGTTAGAAAAACAGTTGAATACTATAAAAGGTTGGGTGACTGGAGAACGCTGGAGGACGGTTTATTCTCTGAGAGAGAAAGAGAGGTAGAGGGGAGACAGAATGAGAGAGAGAGAATACTTTGCACTATATTTTTTACGGTTTATATTGCCATTTTAGGAGACTTTAAAACGACGAGAGAGAGGGAAAGAGAGAGAATAGCATTTTAAACTATTTGAAAATTACAGTGCTTTTTTAACATTGCTTTGTGGAACATTCTAATATTATATTTACATAAAACTAATAATAATAACAGTAATTTCGAACTTCGAACCAGGGAGCTGTAAACTCGTAAATCCCGATTTAATTTTGGATTTATGCCTAATCTACAAAAATAACCTAAATGCTATAAATCATTCTTTGTAGATGTATTTCGCTTAATCCGGGTTTCGTCTAAATCCAACTAAATCCATTTTATGGAAATACCACATAAGAATATCTAAACACTTCTTCTTCTTCTTTGTGAATGGATTTCGCTTAATCCGGGTTTTGTCTAAAACCAAGTAAATCCATTTTATGGAAATACCATATAAGAATATGTAAAGACTTCGAATTCCGTCATCTTCTTTATTCGATGTTGAATTTCTTTCGAATTTTTTTATTAAGGATATTCGATTCTATCGACTGTTCTTCCTTTTATAGATTTTTAGAAATGTTAAACAAGTTTTGTGTGCAGTTTTAAGTTTTGCTTTTCTTAATGTGCCTCTTCTCAGTTTGCTGTGCTTCTTCACATTCATCAATTCTGTTTTTTTTACATTCATTTGTGCATTTGCTCCAAATGAGATCCCGTCAGCGCAGCCACCAGTCGCTTTGGCTGGCTCACTTACCGAATAAACTCACCCAACTTCTCAAAACTGGTTTCGAAAAACGTATCCAACATCCACTTAAAGAGCCGTCAAGCGTTTACCGTGAAGTAACCGGTTCTCTTTCGTGCCACTCTAATTAATTTTATCACTCTAATTATACTCGTCGCATATCTTGGAGTATGTTACATTTTTGGTTGGTGTAAATATCTTGTAAATAGTTTGTTCATTTTGATCAATTAGTTTTACTAGATGTGGTCAAGTTTGGGGGTGAGACTGGCATCTGACTTGCGAGTTGTCGCCGCGCGGAAATTGATTATCAAGAGATGTTATATTGAAACAGTTCCATAAATAAGAAATTTTTTTTTATTTTTTTTTTATTTTTTTTTTAATTTAAATGTCAGTTTTAGATTTTCACACGTTGACGTAACTGGAAACTGTCATTTATGACAGTTATTAAACAATACGATGTTATACAAGTGATTATGTAATACAAACAATGTAATTGTCAATGTAATGGTCAATATAATTATCATATTTTGTACAACAGATTAAAAATAGAACAGATTAAAAATAGAACAGAATACCAACAACAAAAAAACGACAACAACAACTACAATTCAAAATACTATAGATTCCGAAAGCCTCTCAAACTAAACACCACAGCTACTGACCCAAATCGCAGTGAACTTCAAAGCCGACAAACAAGCTACAAGCCACTTCAAAGGAATCACAACCTGATTGAAAGAGAATAACCTGATTTTATTTTATAAATATTGATTAAACCACGTAATCAGCAATCACCCATTGAACATGACTTCAGACATTACCACAGTAAGACTGGCCACCGAGAGGCATTTCTCACCGAATGACCACCAAGTGGATACTTATTCTTCTTCTTCTTTTTCAAATCCTTATCGACGACGGGAAGAGTTTAGAAACACTCGAAAACAAGTCGCAAACTGGCTTTAAATCCAGATCAATTGAGTGAACTGAGGCGGAAAAAGAAAGAAAATAACAATTCTAAAGCAGGAAATCCATAATTAAATTAGTTGCAGGATTTGACTGAGGATCTCTCTATCGATCGCATTACAGAACAGTCCGAAGATCTTTCTGTAGATCCGTCTGTGATCCGTCTTTGTTGATAGTAGATCTACCTTAAATGTCTGTCTTTAGGTCTTTCTGTAAATATCTGAAGCCATCTGTACATCCATTTGTGGAGCTATCTGTGGGATCCATCTGTACATCCGTCTCTAGATCTGTCTGTAGATCTATTTGTAGATCTCTATGGTAATATTTCTATAGCTCTGTAGATCTGAGTAAGCCTCTCTTTCGGATTTCAGATCTCATTTTCCTAGTTTTTATCTCTCCGTAGTTAGAATCTCTCTGGAAACTGAAATCTCTGTGGATTTCAATTATGATATCCCTAATAAGAGGTCAAGAAATCTCTGTAAATCTCGTTGGAGATCTGTTTCAACGTCTTTCTATACATTTCTATACATTTTTAAATCTAGATCTTTCTCCAAATCTCGTGTTTCTTCTTAATCTTCTCAATTAATCTCCATTCATCGTTTCTCGCACTTTATTTGTTGTTTTTGTTATTTCCAACTCAATATCTAATGCAAATATTTACATATATACAATACTAGAGTAACCCTGCCCGCGTTGCTGGACAACACAATAACATACGTTTACGTCATTGTATTAAAGATTAAATTTCCTAGAAAGAATAGACATTTTCCTGAAAAAGAAGTGCAAAATAATATAAATTTTTTAAAGTGAGAACATCAAAAAGGAAAAAATTTATTGCAGACCCTGTTGCCTGTCACGTTCAGTGTTACGTTCACGACCTCTTCTGTTTCTAACTCTCACACTTTCAATACGTTCTTCTCTTTGTTCTTGATTTTGATTTGATCTTGATCGTGCCATTCGTTGCCTTGCTAATTCATTACTTTCTAATCGCTCCTCTTCATCCTGATTAAATCTATTTAAACGTATTTGACTGCTGTGGCGTGTTCGTCGGCCAATTTGTGAACGTCTTCGTCGCGGCATTGTTGAATAATTTTTTTAATTTTTTTTTTATGCAAAAGATTTTAATTTTAAGTGAAAGATTACAAATCAATAAAAAATGCCAATGCTCGCACTGTAAACTCGCACTTGTTAAATGACAATCAATATACACACAGAAATTAAATAAGTCAAATACCGCGAGCAAGCAGAGCCTTATACCGACAAAATGTAATTCGCATAAGAAAAAAAATACTTTTTATATAGGGAAAACACACCATCATAAAAGTGCGCGTATATCGCATATTCGTAGAACTTTTTCGATGTTTTTTTTTTTATAAACCATCAGTGAAAGTAGACCTTTCCAACGCATGTACTCGTTTGAAAATCGGTTGAGTGGTTCTCGAGTTATAAAATCACGAACATAGGACAACTTATTTTTATATATATAGATGTAGATTGTTTGTAACATTAATGACACTAATTTTCGAAATTGCATGTTGCCACAACTTATAGTGTTGCTAGGTGGGTGGGTGTCTGATCGGGAGGGGGTGTGGAAGGAGGCATTAAGCTTCCCCCTCCCACATAATTTGCACACCGTTTGGCAAATGGGCCAACCTACGCGACGGTTTCGCTAAATCCAAGACAGCTGCTGGCTGAATGTTGCATGTTCCATGTTGCTGTGGCACTGACAAGCGATGATGATGATGATGATGTTGGTTTTGTTGTTGTTGTTGTTGTTCATGATGTTGTTGTTGTGGTTTTGTTGTCGTTGTTGGCATTGTTGGTGTTGCTGTCGATGTTGTTGTTGTTGTCCGACGATAAACTCCAATAAACAGGTAGCTAAAATCTATGTCTTCTAGTAATTAATGCTTGTAGGCTGTTTTTTATTGGATACAGAAACAGACAGACAAATAGACAGACAGAAAGATAGACAGATGGACAAACAGACAGAAAGCAAGAATGATAGATAAACAGGGAGTCAGAGAGACCCACGGTTGATGATTGTTGGGTGACACTTGCTGCTGGTTACGTTGGGAGGGTCTTCAATGATTTTTTTTCCCGATTTTCTTTGGTTTTTTTTTAATTTAATTAACATTCCATTTAATTTAAATGGTTTTTTATATGGACATTTTTATAGACAATATATATTATTATGGTTTCTTCAATTACGTTGTTCCTTTTCGAGTGGAAAACGATGTTGTTTTTATAGCTTATAGAAAACTTTATGATTTCCACTCCAGTTAAAATTTGGGTCAATTCATTTTTCCGCACACTGTTTGTTGGTCATAAAATTATTTCTACACTATTTTTTTCTCCATCTTTACACTTAAACACAAGAACTCTTAAACTTTTAAACTCTTAAGCTATCCGAAGTGGAAACACCGAATGGGTTTTGAAAGAAAGACGTTCAGAGAGCAGAGAAGTGATTCAGTTGAGGAAAAAAAAATAAGTTGTGGGTGGCAGGGAACAAAAGCAGCATCTGAAGCTGAAGCCGAATTGAAAGAAAATCAATTAACAACACTTAAACACCAGCTACTCACACAGACACAAACACACACACAAACACACACAGAGGCACACATACACACACGTATATTGGCTACACTTGGTACATGTTTAAGGTACACTATTTTATCAGGTCGAAAAGATCGATGGCGATAACTTCTAAACCGAACACACAATAACGCCAGACGCAGCAGGAAGCGTTGCAGCAGGAAAAACAAGCAGAACCACGCGTTGTTGAGACTCGATGTGAACTGATTTTGCGCAAAGCAGCGCTGGAGTTCAATAGCTTTGAAAAAGCGTGCTGCAGCGACAGCAGAAATCCTCCTCACAAGATGCGAAACCAGCAACGAAACTACGACAACAACAACAACTCCAGCAGAAACAACAACAACAACAACTCCAGTAGAAACAACAACAACAACTCCAACAGAGGCACAACAAACACACTCCAGCAGAAACAACAACAACAACTCCAGCAGAAACACAACAAACACACTCCAGCAGAAATACAACAACAACTCTAACAGAAACACAACAAACACACTCCAGCAGAAACACAACAACAACAACTACAACAGAAACAACACCTCATTTTTATGCGATTTATTTGTAATACGAGCGAATACCTTCGTTGTTGTTGTTTTTTTTTTCTTTTATCTTGATTTTCCTTCAGGCAGGTTTGGTTACCTCGGCCCCAGACTCGGCACATCGAACGAAGCCATTAGAAACCACTCATCGTGCCGCACCAGTCAGCACTCACTCATCATTTAGATGGTTGCACAAACGGCTCGCTCACCTGCCGTCGCCGCCGCCGCCGCCGCAAGCGATCACTGCAAGGAATTGCAAACAAGCAGGCTAACACGAAGAAGAGGAAGAAGAATATGAAGAGGATGAGGGGGAAACTATAGCATAAGAAGAAGAAGAAGCAAAAGAAGTCGATCCACAAGAAGTTTTCCTGCAGTTTGGTCAGTTAACCATGCGAGACTTGAAAGACTTGTTATATTCTTCGCCGCCGTTCCTCTGTCATTCAATTTAATGAGTTTACACTGAAAGAAAAGCATTGAAAAGCATTTCTAGTAGAGTAGCCATGCCCATTCAGAGTTCCATGTGACCCATTGTTATTATTATGCATACATTTATTCCATTTTATAATATTGAAATCACTATCACTGAATCTTGTCATTTTCTATAATTTTATATTTTCATCGGTCAACATTTTCAATATTTTCTTTTAAGTGTAACACTCACTCACTCTCTCTCTCCACGATTCCATGAGACTAAATGAGGCTCTCTTCTTCTATTTTCCGTGGCAGAAAAAATTCTGTAGAACTAAAGACTAGCTCAAGTCGTAAAATAGACCAACATTAAAACTAAATCAATCTTAAATAGAATGCGGTTTAAGCTGTAGAAATCTACTGAAGTGTACTTAAAAATTGAATTTAAGTAGAAGAGAGAAGAAATGAGAAGAAGGAGAACAAGTAGAAGAAGAAGAAGAGAAGAAGAAGAAGCAGTAGAAGAAGTAT